>JAQLOL010000026.1:3554373-3565198 GCA_029783665.1 Naso thynnoides | reverse complement strand
GGAGTTGGAGGTGAGTGAATTTCATGCCTTTTGGTAACATTACATACCATATCCCGCCAGTAATCCCACCTCCTCTGTGTTCATTGGCTACTGATGGTACGTGTTTGCCATTGGGTTGGGGAACAGTGTAGACTGCGTTAAGAGTCTTCTCAGTAAAATCTAACATTCTTGATCACTCCGACATTTTTAATCAATCCATGTCATGACAAGTCTGTTCTCCTCACACACTTGCCAATTTGAGTCTGTACTCCTCAAACACTAACAGATATCTGTGCCAGCTTGCCACACTGACTGCCCCGAAATGGTGCAGACTAGGACGAACGCAGCAAGATTGTGAATCCTAAGATCCTGTCCAGAATCATGAGGTGAATCCTCCACCTTGGGGAATTCACTTTGTGAACATGGTTGCACTTTGTCTGCTGAAAAATCAGCGGTTTGTCTTGTTTTCAAGTTAGCATAATGACATAAGCATTCTCATACCTAGAGGACCCATCGGTGGTTCACAGTTGCTTCAGTGTTCCTTTGGAGTGAGTGGAAAGGTTCGTGCAGATGGTCCGAATCAGCAGTATACCATATTTTAAAACAGTGGCCATTAAATGTTTTAATCAAATCATGTTTTATCTTGTCAAAAACTTGTTGCAGTTTTGTTTTTTTTACTGCATCATTGTGGACCAGGGCTCTTGTGTGCCTGTCAGTGTACATATGTCCCAAGTCTTCTCCATACTTTAGCATTGTTCTGTCCGCCAAAGTCCTGTCAATGACATTCAAAATATTAAGGCCTTATGTAATTCTGCTGAGAATTTTGTTTACCTTGTGCTTGCAGATGTCATCTCTCTCCCCAAGTCCCCCAAAATCCTAAATTATATTAATATTTGTGCTTATTGAATTCCATATGCATATCTGCATACTTGACTAAGCTGGTCTCGCTTGGGCATCTGCAGTCTCTTGAAGAAATAATGATTGGTTTATTTCAGCAGTAACGTCCTGTTAAACTCATTGTGACAAAATATATATGCGCTCATTCTGCATGGACGAGCTGAAGTATTTAACTGACCCCTTGAGTCTAATTATCAACTCTTGCAGCACAGGATCATAGCTTGTCTGATAATGACAAGGAATCACCAGTGTTTGACTGTCCCAATATCCCCCTATGCCACCAGTAGCCAAGTTACAAATAGCCAGTGTTTGTGTCACATCCACTGTGTGTTCCAGCACTTGTCTCCAAAAGAGCACTGTGTTACACATGTCCATCCCCAGCTGCACATCAGTGGTGCCAAGGAGTTTCCACTGTTTATACACCACACAGGCTCAGGCAAGTGACTGAAAGGACTTAAATATTTTAGGAAAAATGCCGCCAGTCCCTGAATCCCTTCAACCACACATTGTTATAGAAGGGTGAACAGTCTCCAAATGGCCAGTGCCGCTCACAGCACACAATACAGTTTGGGAGAGAAGCAAAGCCATCTGCACGGCAGTTTGATACTGGCTTTTGTAGATTTATGATAAAACCTTTCAAATAAATTATTATCTTGATTTCTTGGAAAAGGGCCATACACTGGGTCCTTGGACAAGACCTTGAAGTAATGAAATTACATTTTACAGCAGAATCTACATTAACCATATCTGTGGGGCAAGAATGTAGTGGCTGTGACGGGTCCTTCTACCACTGTGTGACTGACCAGCATCACATCAACCTGTTCCTGACTTTTCTTATGTCCAGTAGGTGTTCCTGCACAGGTCGCGTCAACTGGGATGCTGAATGTCACAGAACTGCCTGGTTCTGATGCTGTCTGGCCATGGCACACCAGTCAAACATTCTCCAACAACAGAAACAAAACATTCCAATGTTGGCTTTTGTCTCCGAATGTCTTTTTTAGAATGTTGAAGATCGACTGTCAGTGGCGCAATGATCACACAATTCCAAACAAAACAGTTGGACAAACCAACAGTAAAAACAGCTGATTTCAGAAATTACCTCAAAATGAAGTGTGAAGGGTGTATCGATGTCAGGGAATCAACGAGTAGGTGTACACACACACACACACACACACACACACACACATATAAAGGCTGATTATCTCTCTTGCGCCATGGTTAATTGCAAATACAAAATAAAAAATATAAAATAAAACCATTTGCAAAGTTTTAGTGAAAGTTTTGCTCTCAAAATCTGAAGGTTATGAAAAAATAATTTGCTGTTGTAATGACAACATCAGGTGGTATAATTAGCCTATAAGAGGTCGGTCATGGCTCAATCACCCGATTTCTCATCATTTCTGGATAATAATGATGGACAGTCCAGTCTTTGCCGCTTTGCATGTTTTTCTTCACAGATAATGACCTATCTTGCGTCTGCATTGGCAGTACGTTTGCCCTTTTTTTTCCTTTTTTTTTGTGGCATCCATTAAAACATATTAGATCAGCCATACAGCACATGAGAGGCACGTCAGGTATACATCTCACTCACCATCAAACACCGCTGGTTTCAGCATGAAAGGTGTTGGGAAATATTTCATACTTTTAAAGCTTTGTGAAAACAAATGAAGGGATTCCGTCCAAATTTGTACCAAATGTAAATATATAAAATAAATAAACGAGACAATATAGTGACACACTAGTAATTATGTTGATTTGACCGTCTCCAGTACATTTTCAGGCCTATTGTTGCCGAGAACCTTGCATGTTGTGGAAAAAAAATTGGCAAGACTCATATTCTCTCAATGATGCAGCACAGGAGCCAGGCTTGACCGCAGTGTGACCCGCGCTGCTCACACCGGCAGTGTGGCTGCTCTAACCTGATTTTATGGATGCCCAAATTATAAGCAAGCCATAACGCCACACACACGCGCCGCTCATGCATCCTGTGTGTCCCAGGCATAATACTCATTGAGCTTGCCACACCGTACTCGCCGCCAGAATAAACTCCTAAACTAGCGGAAGGGCCTTTGAATTTTATATTGAACCCATACTGAACCTCCTGATAGGATAAAGTTGTGTGGAGACAGATGCAGACCCATCATTCGCAAATCTCACTCGGGATGATGTTTCTCCATCAGCACATCAGCTTTTTCCAGAGCATGGGCGAAACTCTCCAAGTGTCTGTTTCAAATCAAAGAGGACAGGCCTGAAACTGAGACACTGATTATGTCTAAGAAAGCATCGAAAGCATCCCATCCCGAGTCTGTTGCTTTACTTTTTCACAAAGCACAGGGATGGAAGATAAGACACGACGTCACAAACTTTTGCTTCCAAGTTCAAATTTATTAATGGAGCTCCCTCTGTTGGATAAAGTGGGCCTCAGACATTTAACAGCCACACTCATATTCAAGTTTTTATCTAACAAGAACAGTTTTACAGGATCAGTGGGATGCTGATTGTACATACAAGATGTAAAAACTGGAACTAAAATGACCGGGAGAAGTGGGACAATCAGCATTTTGCATTTTAGGCTAAAATCAGTCACGCAGCACAATATCCATAATTTATAAAAGTGGACTAAAATATTATAAATACAATCAAGCGACAAGATCAGATACTTTGTAATTCCAAGAGCAATTTTGCAACCAGGCAATTCTAAGACAGGACAGACAGTTTGTTTATATTATATGTATATATTATATGATATGACAGGACACGAACCTCCGGGGCCGGTTAGAACGGCGTCCCAAACAATAGTCTGTTATTCAGCGTTTCCCCCAGAAGTTGTTTGGCCCTGTGGCGAGCTCAAAATCTGAACTCAGGGCGCCAGTTTTTCGTGTGCCATCATACTTTCCCTGAATCATTGCAAAATACAATCAGTCCATTCTGGAATGGATGTGTACAGTCTGCCCCAAATATAAAATCATTTTTTCCACATTATCATTAGTTAAAATCAAAGTGATATTCAAAGTTAAGTAAATTTATGTGCATTTTGCTGATCATACCTCTATGTCCCTTTTATGAAAAAAAAAAATACTATTAGCCACTCTTTGCCACTGCCTTTTATTAAATCAAGTTTGATGGTTGAAACTTTAGAATGTGCTGCAGATTTTATTCTACCATTTTATCAGTCTTTTAGATTCTTTTTCTTTCCAGTTTAACACTTTTGATTTTACATTGTCTTGTGTTTGCCTCGGACAACAAGATCACTAAAAAAATCACTTTAATTTCTACATGTGTAGCCACATGAAAGCTAGTAGTGTTTGGTACATTTTAGAGTAAGCTTATTTAACTATTTAATTAACAGTATATGCAAATGAGCCATGTGCTTTTTATGCAAAGTAGTTCGCTGAAACACCAGTCTGGAGAAATATTGTCTTTGTTAGTGAGCAAAGAGAAATTTTAAGCCTACTGAAATGATTTAGTTTGCTAACCGGCGTGTCTAAATTGAAGGAGCTAACAACAACCTGCGGGGAGAGGCAACATGTTGCATAGTGGATGAGGTGCTCAGCTGTAATGTTACGTTACTGTTGTTGTCTCAGTGGAGCTGCTTTGCGGTGTAGCTTTGTCCTTACTGCTATCATCACCTCCAGTATTAGACCATCTAAAAGAACTGTCAGCTCTAATCCTTCCTCTTAAAATGAGCTTTATTTAGCCTTACTATTTGGAAAGCTAGCTAATGGCGATAACCATGTTGGAGTTTGTAACCGGCCTTGGGTAGAACACCATCGTCTTCTTTTTATTGTTGAATTGCAGCCACACACAGAGCCTTGAGCATCTGATGTAACACTGATGCTGTTTGAGCGTGTTCACGTTTGAGTTCTTTGAACACAGGCATCCTGCAAGGTAATTATCTGAATTATTTCCTGGTCTATATTGTTGGAGGGCCTGCTGCCTCTATGGGCCTTTCCACTTCATGGGCCCTAAGTGCATCTTTACTGCCTACAATGTCAATATTCATGCCTGTACTTCATGCTGCACCCCTAGTGTCTGTTTAAACACTAATTTACGTTCCCTTTCCCCATTCCTTTAGATTCTCCCAGAGAAAACTAACAACTTTATTCTCCCAAAAAGAGATTGTTACACTATGTTTAATGAATAATGCAGGAGTGGTACCTACCTAAGAGTACTGCTGCTCTTGTTTTATGCAGCTGTTTTGTTTGTTTGTTTTTTTAAAAACATGTTTACTTTTAAATGTTGTTGTTAAAGTTAGCAGCGAAGGAATTGCTCAAAAGGAAGACCTTCCTTAGTTCTTGCTTTCACAAAAAGTACTTCTTTCTTTAAAAAGCAAAATAAAATACAATTACACAGACCTATCATAAAGTGTGATGGAAACCATACAAACCGTGTAATAAAAACAATCCGCCTTTGACTTGGATTCCATCCAGCAAGTTCTGGTTGAGATGAGGTGACAGGTTCCCCATCTCAGTTTATCTCACTAACAAAAATTGTTTGTATAGGCACAGTCTGATATTACCAGTTCCACCATGTCACATATCTCGAACAACTTTTGAACTAAAACCAATTAAAACTTTTTAAAGAGCTGTACTTTATGCTCATTGACACATATTCTGTAAATGAGAGCAACACTTCCTGTTTGGGTGAAAACAAACCCTCCTCATTGACTGGCAGTATATTCAAAATATTCAAGTGCAAATTTAATCGCCTTAACTAAAATACCACATTTCTTTAGGGTATTAGGAGCACATATACTAATGACCAGCCAATCTAACTCTTCTATAATGTCTTTGCCAATCAATGATTGGCATTGTTATATTGAAAAATGAAGGAAATCAGGGTTGGTCAGTGCCCTTTCAGCTAATGTCCATCAAAGTTGACCAATGACCTCACGCGGTGTCCGGAGGTATCATATCCTGACATACCTCCTCAGTGAATCTCCAGGTACTGTACATCTGACATGTTTTCTGCCATTATGACACTTTATTCTGCTGCTTTGGTGTCTGTACAATGTGGCATTACCGTTTACTACAGAGGTTTTAGCAGCTAATACCTGCAACTGTAACAGGCTGTTCGTAGTATTCTCGTCGTATTCTCTTGACATTTTTTGTCACACAATAATTTGGCACAGAGCCACAGCTCATGCCCATAACTCTCATTAATAATCACCTGCTGTTTGATTTTATTTTAATTACCTGTTGTTTATGACCAAGATGTCTGTGATCAAATACTAAAAATAAAGACAGCGGTAATACTTCCATCCTGACTCTAAAAAAAATGTGGAGGGAAGCCACATACAAAATACAAAAAGTTTAATGCCTTAAAAATGCATCATTTACAGCACTTTCTAGACAGATTTACACAAATATGGCAGTAGTACAGTGGTCTGTATGTAATACATTAAGCCTTATATGTGTTCATCTGCCTCATAAGAGCTGCAAAGGGTGTATTTATAAGACATTAAACTTTTATTGTAAAGTAAAGAAAATTGTTACTCTTTTTTTTCTTTTCTTTTTTTGTTATTAGATTAATACAAAGCGACGCAGCAGCTTTTATGCATGATTCAGCTAGGATTTTTAATCTGGCACCAGTGTCCAGATCCCTTTGTTTTCACCCAAAACGGGGCGTGAAGGGGGCGTGTTGTTCTGCGTGACGTTGTGCGGCATCAACAGGTAGGCCTATGTGCCAGGGTTTGTGCACAACCTGCAGTGATATGACACAAATGCTTGAACTGGAGTACAGGAGCTGGCACTGAAGGCATGTAGTGACCATTTGAGGGACCACACAGAGTCCCCTCTGGCTGAATCTGCTGCCTTCAAAAGCGTCAACTCACCAGACAACACTTGCCACAACTGCCAATCAAAAAAGGACTTCACACATTACTGTAATTACTTTGAGTTTTCAGTTCAGTATTACAATCCTACTGTGGCCTTCGTATAGATCTGGCCTCATTGTCTTCATTGTTTAAAGTACCCTATAATCACATTTTTCATGGTCAGAGACACACATTGAGTTCTGTAACCTGCTGGTCTGAGACATATTATCCCTTAAACTCACAAAGCAGAGCACAGAGAGCGCCGTCTGCTTTATTCAGACTGTGGCACCATCAGAGTAACGAGAGTCGGTGCCAGTGTGGACTCTGGCTGGGGAGGAGGTGCAGCTCAGCATTACAATGTTCCAGCTGCAGTCAACACAATGTAGCTGTACGCAGATCTGCTCTTGTTTTCCAAATGCAACATGCTGCAGCCTATCTGTAAATCTTGATGGCTGAAAAAGACTGTTTTCAGTACCATCAAATGAATCTATTCATTTTGTTTTTCACTTCATGTAAACCTTAGCACTCATAAATCCCTCTGATAGTTTGCACTCTGGTCCAATGAAACTAGAAACTACACTGTATCTCTCCTCTCTCTCCATTAATAAAGCCTTGGCTGCTATGTAGAGAGGCAACGAAGATAAATGGAGAGAGAGAAGAAGGATAGAGTGAGGGAGGGGAGCCAGAGAGCAGGACACCCGAGGATAGAAGAAGCCTCCATTGTTTCTTATTTACACACACACACACACACACACACACGCAGTAATGCTGTCTCTATTTTCTATTGCGCTGAGGGGACTGAAAAAGAAGAGTCCCCAGAGGACATACAGGTTAACCTGTCGTTTTAAAGCCTACACACACACACCCACACACACACAGATGGTTGGTACAGATCTGAATGTCCTCATGGAGGTATACAGTGTAGAAAAATGCCTGTCCTCTTCTAGAAAAACACTGATCATCAGTAGATCTGGACAAAATACAATAAAATATAAAATTTTATCTAAATTCTTTTATCTAAATTAGATCCCAGTAGTTGACCCCAGAATGTCCCCTTGTCAGAAAAAATATCGAAGTTTTGTAAAAGCTATAAATGATTATGCACAACATTTGGAAAGTTCATAGTGTGGTTTGGCACTCAGGGCGCTCATGATAAACAAGCTTGATTCCTGAATAAGTAAATGTACTAACATTGGCACGTCAACTGTCAGTGACTGTGTCGTGCCTGTTGGCTTTAATTGCCCCACTGTTGATTTAAAACCATTTAAACTGACTGTGACATGTATAATCCCTGTTGATTTAAATTTAGTTGTAGCTGTCTTTGATCAGAACTGTGCGTTGGCATCTCTACTGCAGCAGCTCAAAAATCGGACAGGAAGTAACCCTATGTCAGGTCTGCACGGAAAACTGTTCAACCCGGGTTCAGTTTTACAAAGAATGACAGATGAACAACTGCACAAGCTGGATGATGTGATAATTCATGGGACTGTAATAAATTGAACAGAGCAACAATCAGTACTTTAATTAAGATAAAGGTGCTGGTACTTCCATTATTCACCCATATTTATGTGAATCAGACAGCTGGTATCAAATCAGTTGTCTTAAATTTATTTCATTTTGTTTGTAATCAAACTATATAGAAGAAAACTATGAATGATACACAACAATTCAATATCATGGTTTATTTGTTAAATGTCCGGAATAAACTTTGATTCATTTATTCACGAAATAGTCTTTGTTCTGTATTCCTACAGTGAATAAAATATACAAGAGGATAATATAGATTTTCACAAAACCAATCACCAAGCGATGTCTCTCAAATTAATTTAGCCTATTAAACAACCTACTCTCAGTTTTCTGCCTCGGTATTTGGCGATGTATTTTTGACTGTCGGAGAGCTATGTCATCAACAGAATCTGTTCTGGTTCATGTTCTCTTTGTGCACTTTTGGAGCCACACAAACATTACTGTTTATTTTTCATTCCTTTGCTTTTCCCTGTTTATCCAACATTGTTGTGACTCATGAGTTAGTTTTAATGTGATGTTCCACAAAGGAACAAACACAAGGGAACGTCATGTAGTCCACACGAAAAGAGTGCAGCCTAATGTAATTTAAGAAATTTAAATAGAAAAAAAAATTACGTTTTAGTGTCATTGTGAATCGTCAAGAGGCACTCTGATATGGAGAGGACAGGAAAGGGCACTGGGAGGGAAAATCTTAAAGTGGGGGTATGGCATACCAGTGAGTACCAGCCTATTTAAAGCACTGGCAACAAAACAACAGAGTGTAAAATGATCATTTAAAAACCAAGTAAACAGAGAAAATCAGTTTAAGCAGTTCCAAACAACCTGAAAAGACAGAAGCAGCAAAACAAGACAAAACAGCAAGTCACCATAAACACATCTAACACTTAGAGAATAACAGTAAATACTAACAATGGTGCAAAAGTAGAAGAAAGTCAGTGAACTGACCCAGTTTATCAGTTAAACAAAAATATCTAAAGTTTCTATCATGGAGTTCTTCCTCTCCGCTTACAGGAATATCAACTTTAAAAATGAAAACTCTCAAGCTGTTGGTTCTTACCTACGAGAGTATAATGTTAAAATCTACATGCAGTCAAATGGACTTCAGATAATAAACCACGAAAAGGGAAATTTTTGTATTCAAACTGTTACCAGCAGAGACTGAACTGATCTCTCTTTCTGTTGGTGCATTCAGGGACACTTTGACATCTGAGTTGTCATCCTCTCCTATTTACTGACTTTTTTAAGGTTGGCAGTATCTGGTTCATTGCTACTAATAACTAGTATGGAATGTGTGACGATAAACGTTTATTCAAAATACCTTTATGCTTTAAATAAATATGTTTTTGTATAATAAATGTAGCATAGTTTTTATGTTTTATGGTCTCCTGAAGATATAAACACCCAGTCTTCCTCTATTGCGATTTCCCATTTCAATCAGTGAGTCTTGTAAATCCAGTTTAATTGTTTTTGAAGAGTAACATTTTTGATTCTACAATTTTGATTCTAAAATGGCTAAATACACATTTCTGATTTTCACTTCCTTGTGTGCTTGTTCAGCTTGTAGAATTGATTTTTCTGTAAACAATCTTTGGTCATCGGATGTCCTTGAATGCTCAATTTACTCACGCCTGGAAGTTGATTATGATAGCTGTTGAAAGGTGGGAAATCTTATGAAACTAAAAGTCTGTTACTTTTAGGGTGACAGTGGTTTTAATGGCTTTTTTATCAGCTCATTTACAAGCTTTGCAGTGTGCTGGTGTGTGCTACCAATGACATGTCATGAGCTAAACAGCAGCCTATCCTCTTCATTAAAAATTCTGTGGGTAACAAAGTAGAATCAGCAGATAAACGTGTTGAATCAGTTTTGCAGGACGCTGATCTTTGCCATATTATGGCTGCTGTTTTAGCAGGCTGAGGCTGCACTGTTGCTGCTCTGTACACTATTGCTCCATTTGATCAGAATCCATAGGGATTGGTCTGTCAGACTGTGTTATGTCAACTAAGGATAGGCTACGCACACTGGTGGATGTGCTGAAGGGTGAACTGGAGAGTCACAGTGAGGCGGAGGAGGGGTGAGGGGCAGAAAGATAAGAAAGGAAAGGGACCGGTGAGAGACACAAAGAGGGATAAAAGTGCAACAGATGCTTTGAGTTTACAGTTCTAATTCTTGTCATATGTTTTTTGTGATATTCCATTTACACTACAATGCTTTAACTATGTTTGGAATTAACTGCTATTTAAAAACTAAATACTTGTGCTAGTTGCTGTATACAGTGTAGCAGAAAAGTGTTGGTAAAAGGCTTTAAAAATATGAGTTCAGGTTGTTTAATATTTGGTTCAACTACACTGGATTCAGTTGCTGGTCATTTAATTTATTATGATGTACTCTAATCAAACAGCACCACAAGTCTCTGAAATGACCACAGAGATGAATCAATTAGAGATGTTCCAGTACCAGTGTTTTATTCCTGATACCGATTCCAATACCCAAACTTGGGTAGCAGCCAATACTGAATGCTGCAGCCTAAAAAATATCAGTTCCTTTAAAACGCAAGGTATAATCATAATTCACGTAAATAAAAAGATTTAAAAAGAACACTATAAAAC
>JAQLOL010000026.1:3524253-3537289 GCA_029783665.1 Naso thynnoides | reverse complement strand
CAGTATATCATTTGAACTGAGTATATTTTGTGTTTGTGTATTTTCTGTATTATATGTTAACTCAAATAGCTACTGTGCTTTATTATGTTTTATTTACCTTGCCATTTAGAGTTGAAAATGCTGACACAGGTGCTTATGCTGACTGTAAAAACAGACACGTTAAATTAAGTGTTTATATACATTTCCTGTGGTAATATTTTACACAGTCTGTTGATGTTTTCAGTTATATGCAGTGCAAGAATGGAAGATGTTGTGATGCTGTACTGATGTCTGTTATTGTTTGAAGTCAGTCATTACGCTCATGGCCTGAGGAAAGTTTGCGTCCGTGCATCATTCACTCATTACTCCCCTTTTCAGGCGTTTTACACTAACACCACATTTATGTTAGGTTAGACACAAAGTTTTGATTCACCTTGCAACTTAACTTGTTAATAGCTAATGTTGGCTAGCTACATGCTGCAGTTGTTGAGGCCAACTTGTTAATAGCAATCAGCTGTGGCATCGGTGCAAGTCAGGTCTGGCATGTTAAATATTAACCGGGTCCTGGTTGGATCAAGGTTCGGCATTTCTCATTTCCACTCAGATCCAGGTCTAAACTTTTTAATAGCAGACAGGTCCAGTTTGGTCCCTGGTACTATATTTCCAGTCTCTGTGGGTTCAAGTACGACTTTTTGGACCCTTGAGGACCTCTACTTAACACATGCTTGGATTTCAGGAGATAAGTGGTAGCTTTGATTTCTGATTTTAATAAACTTTTCAAGTTATCCAGGTGGAATTTAGGGCATTAAATACACTGGAACAGAGTTCTTGTAGAAGGTTTTGTCCTAAGATATGATGATTTTAGCTCCAATACTTAGGTGAATGTCAAAGTTTCCTCAGTCCTAACTTTGTTGTATTAGGAAAACAAGGAACAGGATTGCAGAAACTGGCTTCTTCATCTTTGTAGTCTTCTGAAGAAATGGCTTTTGGTGTCTCATGTAAGAGTGAAAAACATCACTCCAAGACAAAATCAATAGACCGTTCTTTCACAGTTGTCACCTTGGAAGTAAAAGTAGTAAACATTCTGAAAGCTACTCAGAGTATAAAAGTAAAAAGTGTCCCTCTGAAGGACATTTCTGCTTCTATTTAATTTCTGTGCAAAGCTAACTGAACCTCAAGTCATATTAATATGATCCAAAGACTGTTAAACTTGAAAGCAGAATCAGTAGGATATTTCAAGCTGTTCCTAAATGCACCCGAAAATTAGTTGATTGTTGAGTCTCATTCCCAGAATGTCAAACGGTGACATTTCGGTTTGGTAAAGTGTCTGATCACAGACAAAAGACCAAAAGCCTTTAAAACAAAAGAAACAAGTCTGTTTTGAAAATGTAAGGAGGAGAAAGCACAGATATTTGTGTTAAACTGTAGGGAGGAAAAAGTAAAAGGAAAAATACATCTTTAAGTCCAAATACCTGAAAAATCTACTTATGTGCAGTTAGAAGTATTTGTACTGCATTACATCCCACCTCACCAGCTCAGTGGCCTTGTGGTTAGAGTGTCCATGAGATCGGGGTTTGATCTCCGGCTGGGTCATAACAAAGACTATAAAAATGGGACCTAATGCCTCCCGGCTTGGCACTCAGCATCAAGGGTTGGACTCTCTGACATACTACCATCATGTCCAGGGGGTGTACTCATACATCAAGCCGCCTCACGCTACAGAAACAGGCTCCTGGCCTATGACCTTCATGGCTCAAAAAAGCTAGCTACTTATGTACCTACTTTCCACCTCTGATCATTGGTAATGATCGATGAACTTGTGGGGTGAGGAGTGCAAACTTTTTTGCCATTTGGAGGACAAGTAAAAGTTTGAGAATAACTGCTAAACCTGACTGAGCCAAAGTAATAACCTTGTTCTATATAGCATTATTTTTACAACACAGAATGTAACCTTAGAAGGAATTTGTAATATAATTTTGGAGGAGTTTTTAGATTTATGTTGTAAATGTAAAACTTTTGCAGCACCTGCATTTCCTGCAGAGTTTTGTAGATATTAAAGCTGGTCTCTGGATTGTTGTGTTCTACGCTTTGATGAAACAGCTGGCTAGCGTCGTTTATGACGGAATTATAATTCAGTTTTAGAGATTTCTACATTCTGGGTCTTTTTTTGCTCTCTTCCTCCTTTTTTGGGCTTTTTTTTTCAAAATTCTTTTTGTCTTAAAAATCCTTTGCCTCTCTGTGCTTAGGTTCTGGTTTCAGAATACACACATACAGAAATACACACAGCCTCCTGATCAAAGCTTAGCCATATGTCCTCAGCTTGATGATGAATATGAGAACTGACAGACAATTAAACAGCTGATTAGCTCTACCCCGAACACTGTTTTTCACTGTGTGCAGGTCGAGTGTGTATACGCATATGTGCATGCGTAGGAAGGTGTGCACACATACATCTGTGTGTGCTTCGACTGCAATGATTAAAATTGCTCTGTCAGCCTTTGAGTGCAGACAAATACTTAAAGTCTTCTTTATTCAGCCACTAACATCCTGGTACCTGGGGAGCAGCGGAGTCGATTCCACTTGACTTTTACAGGTTTTCTCATATTGTTGTCAGAAAAACTTTGTTATGAAATGCAAAGATTACTACATGGAATCAATAAGATATGACAACATACCGTAGGAGAGTATGATGTGGGTTGAGCACATGACAGTGTGATTGTATGGCAGCTCTCTCCCCTTTGCAGAGATCTGTTTGGACAGCTTCCCGCTGCAGTCACAGTATCCTGTCATCGCTTCTGTGTTGGATTCAGAGCTGCTTCTCAGGATTGCATCTGTCACTGCATTTGAGATGTGTGTTTTTTTTCACAATTCATTACGAACAAAAACACTGTATATAGAATCATTAGAATCATTACGTACAACATCAACGCAAAGACAAGATTAGACGCGACGCAAATCTCGCAATACATGCGATGTGGTGTCCATCACATCCATCACGTGACTTCAAAATATTGAACTTTACAGGTGAATTCTATGCTGTGTCGCAACAGCCAATCAGCATTGAGATTCTCCCAACGTCCTGATGGCGCTTAGGTCCTGATGTCCAGATGTTGAATCAGACATGACGGTCAAAATAACTGTTGCTATGTGTGGACACAGGGAACTGTACAACACGACTCTCTACACCTTTATGTTCTATGTTCTGAACACAGACACGACGTCATAAAGTTTTCCAACCTTTCTGGGACATCCGCAACTGATACAGTGCACCAATGTTGATTATATCATTCGAATGATAGACAGAAATGGGAGGACCCCCTCCTCTTGACATTATTAACATCCCAGCTGTGGCTGTGTGTGGATGCACAGAGCAGTGTGACACAACTTCATAGCTGTCCGGATTATTTTAGGAACCCAGATACGATGTTGTTAAGTTTTTCAGCATGTGATCCAGGGAAGTAACGCAATGCGTTACTGGCTGACTTCCGAGTAAATCACAGTCATCACTTTCTGTCTGAACAGACCTTAAGTGTTTGTGTGTGTGCTGTGTTCATTGTATGTATAAATTTTCAGATATGCCCCAAATTTTTATGTTATATTCTGGATGTATTCTGAAAGTTTATCTGACAACTGTGGGCAGAGGCAGGCTAGCACTTCCCATTGACTACCAGTATTTGAGCCAAGCTAATTAGCGGTGGGCGAGCTCTGCCCGTCTCTTCCTTGTTACTGCACACACGGTAGGAAGAATGGTATCTTTCTTATTGTCTTGAACTCAGGAGAGAGACAAGGCAACAAAAAAAAGAAAGAAAGAAAAAGAAAAAATGTAGGGTTAGGGTTAGGTTATCCCTTTAAACGTGAACTGCTGCTTTGGAAGCAACTATAGTTATTCTAAACTGCTCACTTGTGAGAATATCTGGACCAAAACAATGTGTACAGCTATGGAAAAAGAAAGCGAAAAGCAGTATTCAGTCAAATTAACCCTGCATAAAGTGGACGGACAGCTAGAGATGCAATATATTTTCCAGCATTTGAAATGTTTGATTGTAAAATGGGTTTTGAGCTGCTGAGATGCTAAATGATCTGCTGTGTTTTGAAAAGAGTGACAAATGTACTCATATATATGCAAGATTTGGAGACACTAGACAGCTTTGTTTATGAAGCTTCCTGCGAAACATTTCCCTCTGATGAAAAACTGTCTTTTTATGATGCGGGAATGGCAATATCTTATGCATTTTAGTTGATGACAGCTGTTTAGTCCATCAGAATTCACAGTGCTGCTGTACAAAAGGAGTGTGCAAGATTACTTTGAAAGAAACAAAAATGTATTGCAGCTCTAAAACCTTTTTAATGTAGTCTCAGTCTGTTGAAGCAGGTGATCACTGTGACAAATGACGTGCCCACGGGGATGATGCTGGAGTTTTGGTGTGGTTGGGTGATTGCTTGAGATAACTTTCACTCACTGCAGGACCATTTTATAGTTCCTATTGCACCTATTAAGCAGCTAAATAAAGCCTTGAATCCCAGACAGTGACATTTAAGCCTGGAAGCTCCTAATTCTTCCCACTACCACTGTTATAATTATGCTGCTATTATTATTCTGCACATTTTACACTCATTACAGTCTCTCTTTTTGTCCCTTTTCTTCTTCTTCTTCCATTTTTAATTCTTGGAAAGTCGTCTTTACTTAATTTCTTCTCACACTATGCATAAAAATATATTTGCCAACCTGTCTGAACAGGCACATGGAAACAAATGCGCATGTTATCCTGTCATTATGATGAAAATATTAAAAGGATGTCATGACGCAGCTACATTCTTGTTTTTGTCCAATAGAGGAGTAAGTTGGACATCAGACTTGGCTGTAATACTTACATTAGTATTCACTTAAAAAACTTTTTCTTTTTTTTTTTGCAGTTTTGCTTTTTACAGTAACCACCATGTAGAATGATTGTTTCTTTCACTAAAACTTCTAATGAGGGCTTGCTTGCATGTTCTTTGTATTTTACATGCATCACATTTTAGTGACTCTCAGTGGAGACACACCAAAAATCACACAGGGAAGTAAATAATTACATCTTGCTTCAGTATCCCTCTCACTTAGACTTCCTTTTGCTTATATTCCATTTACCTTATGTGCTTTTGCGCTTGGCATGGGCACTGTACAACCATAGCATGCATCACAGGACCTGTCAGACCCTGTACATACAGACTTTCTCTCTCCCAGTCTCCCACTCTCCCTCTTTCTTCATGCTCTCTGCATGTTTCTGGCATGCACAGGAGGAGGCGTCACTTCTGATTTGCGAAGAGAGCGTGATGGTGTGTATGTGCAAATGTGCTGCTTTTTTATGTGTGTGTGCACATGTGCGTGTATTTCTCTCTGTGTTTTTGAGGCATTTAAGGATCCTGTGAGAACACTGTGCGTTCTCGCTTTTGTCACTGTGTGCTTTTTTAGCCCAGTCTGTGCTCCTGGCCAGAACATGTATATGAGAACACTGGGACATATGTTTGGCTCTAACACAGCACAGCAGACTTTCATACTGCACTGAGCTGTATCTCTGTCTAAAGCATTGTACATCATATTTGAAAAAGGGCAGAGAAAACCAGCAGCGTAGTCTCTATATACACAGTTCAGTGTATAACAGGTCCGAGACTGACGGACTCTAACATGCAAATGTTCATATGCATACATGCTAATGGAAATTTGGCGCCAAATATTATAAAAACAAACAATTCATTACATTATTAAATTAAATTGTGTATAAAAACATTAAATTTCTCAGCATACAAGGTTTGACGATACACTTTACCTGCTGTGTGTTCAAAAGCTGCACTGAAATGGAGTCTTGACACCAACCTTTTGTTTGCCGATCTCGTCATGGTAATGTTGAACTGGTCATCCAGTTGACTGAAGCTGAAAATAATGAGTTTTGGGAGGATTGCAGTAAATTTGTCGTCTGTCTCCAACTGACAGTACAGATTGGCAGGTAGATGTCACACATTTGGTCCCCTATGTACCCACATATTACACATACCTCACCAGTCTATAATACGCAGACATTTAAAGATTCTCTTTTACCTGAAACAGTCATTTCATAATCTATGAAATATCATAATACATATTTGGGCTGCATATGACAGTCCTAAAATGCATGCTCATACGCTGAACATACAGTACTTGTGTTTTAATAAGCCGAAGCACACCCTGCTTGATGCTCCCGTTTCTTCCCCCCTGTGGCAGGGCAACAAATGGCAAGTTTATGTGACAGCTGTTGTTAAAAATAATTAAATAAATAAATAAATATATGTATTAGTGCTGTTGATCAATTAAAATATTTAATCGCAATTAATCACGATTTACATAGTTAACTCGCGATCAATTACAAAGGAATCGCTCAATACTTTTATCATCATGAGAGTGGAAAAAATATGTTTGCTTTATACAAAGAGATGTTTATTATTATTTCAGCAATGCAAATCAACAAAAAATACTGTATTATGTATTTGATTGAGCACTCTGTGTTCAGAATAGTTTAGTAGCTTATATGCAAATTAGCCATGTGCTTTTTATGCAAATTAGCCATGGGCTGCATGATGACTGTGGACAGAAACGCTGAAATGCTGGTCAGAGATCTATGCTGGATGGGAATATTAATGGTGTTGGTGAGCAAACAAACTATAACAATTTTTTTTAGTTTGCTAACCATGGTGTCAGTGAAGCTGAACCTGCAGGACAAATTGTGATGAAGAGTTGATGGAGATGGAGAAATGTTAAGTAGATCAAAGTAATTAAGTGGTGTCTTGGTTTTTAACATGATTTGAGCTGTTGACTCTATTTTTAGCTCACTGTAACGTATCTGCAAACATCGGCTGCTCATTCTTGAGCTGGCAGGGTTTGGGTTGAGGTTTAATTAGGAAAAAATTAATTGCAATGCATTGATGAATCAGGTTTTTTGCCCAGCCCTAGACAGAACGTCCACGCGTTAATCGTGCATTAAAAAAATTAACGGCATTAAAATTAATTTGCAATAGCACTAATCCATACATACATACATACACATACATACACATGTACGTGTATGTATGTATGTATTGCTGGCAGTAGACCTCTGCAAACAGAATGAGCCCAGCAGCATGAAGGTGTGAAGCATGGTTGTAAAAATGAGGAGCATTCAACATTCAGGATTCTCATTTCCAGAGCTCTGGGTTTTTACTGGTGACAATGAGCAGTGTGCAGCAGATCCCACATCTCACACACAAAACTGGCAGCAGACTGCAGCAGGTTAACAAGGAGTCTCTCAGTTGCAGCAGATTTCAGCTGATTGCAGCAACAACACACCCTACACTGCTCTCTCACCTGGCCTTTTCACCCATGGTCTCCCCCTCCCCTTTACATGCTGATCACCACACCTGCTCCCAATAACTTTAAAACATATTTACATTTTAACATTACTTGCATTATTTCTACAAAATGCAAATGACTACTGACTATTACAGATTTTTTTAAAAAGAACAAACTTTAGAACCACTAAACAAAAGTCAAACTTAGCGAAAAATACATCTTCCCCCTCCCCTCTCTCTTCTCTGATCCCTGACTCAGCCTAATCAGGTTGATTGACAGCTGCTGGACGCCTGTGGCTGCATAGACATGTGTGCACTCCATGAAAACATGTCCCTGGAAGTACCTCGAAGAGAGAGTAGTTAGAAGGGTTCCCAAAATAAAAGTACAACATAACCCAAAAAATTAATTCTCTGTATTAGTCTAAGTTGTTAAATATCCTAGTCAAAGAAAAGTCTGCACATCTCTGGTGCAAATATGTATTTTTCATTTAGGCTGGGGTGACTATGTTTTAACATCAGTTTTAGACCATTCCTCACAATTCCTCATCAGTTCAGTTCGATTCAGAATATATTACACCTCCCCTAAGGAACAATTCAAAGCAAGTGAGTGTGCAATTGGAAGTACACATAGATACTTGTTTTTTTTTCTGTTCACACACATAAAAGACTGACCTAAAATATGATAAATATGAAATATGAAAATATGATGTATGTGAGAGGACATGTAAATGGATTAGACATGAGTACTGGTGCATGTATAAGTTCATACAAATGTAAATGACCCATCTCTTGTGCTGCAACAGTTCACAAGTCTTCTGGATTAAAACCCATCCAAACTTTTCTCTGTTAGTTTAACAAACTGTATGTTGGAGAGTAAATGTACCGTAGAAAAATAAGACAGGTAAATAATATACATAATTAAAATCGTAACTTTTAGCAGAATTATAATCTTAAAGTGGGCTTCCAACTCTCACACAGTGAGTGAGACTCCTGCTGCTGAAACTTTTAAAACACTCTCACATCATCCATATCCATTTTCTGATGCAGTGAAAAAACACATTTGTAACTGATAATGGCATGAAAACTGGTTGGTGACAGCAAATGGACAGACGTTGCTGAACATCCCTCTGTCTCATACTGTGCTCAGACAGAAAAGAGTGAGAGTGGGTTACTATGGTTACAGGGATGCTCTGTGTGACTCAGTGCTTTACAAGAAAAAAAATAAGTGCCGGCACTCCTGCGGCCTGTGCGGCCTGTATTCACAAGTCTTCAACTGATAGTCTGTGTTCTGAATTTCTACAGTAAATAAAAGACACTAGAAGATAATGCTGATTTTCACAAAATTAATGTATTAAGTGAACTACTTTTAGTGTTCTGCCTTGGTATTTGAGTGTATGTATTTAGATGTCGGAGGGCTGTGTCATTCTTAGAATCTGTTCTGGTTCTCATTTCTCTTTGTGCCCTTTTGGAGCCACTCCAACATTGCTGTCTATTTTAATTCCTTTGCTTTTCACCGTTTATCTAACATTGTTGACTTGTGAATTAGCATTGATTTGGATTTGGGTTTTTTTGTTTGGTTTTTTTTCTTGTCCCCAAGGGGCAATTTTGTTTGCAGCAGAAGTCCACACTATACACGTCATAAAAAAATACACAAATACATAAATGCATACTTGTAATACATAACTCCCATGGATTACCTCATGATAGATGGGCAGTGAGATATGAGACACAAGTACAACAGTTCATAATGTACAGTATGTGTAATAGCAACAGTGCCTACAGATTATTTAAAAACCCAACAGCTGACTGGAGAAATGACCCCTGATATGTGCTCCCTCCTGGCGTAAGTAAACCTTCTTCCTGTTAGGCAGAAATCTGAACTCTGCATGCAAAGGCTGCCGACAGTCTCGCAGGATGGCCTTTGCCTTCTAAGTGGCTCTCACTTGAAAAAAATGATTCATTCAAATGTGACATTCCTCCTCTACCAGAACAAACAAGTGAGCATCATGTAGTCCATGAGGGAAAAAAAGAGGCGGGTGTCTTGTAGTGCACCCTGATGTTATGAATCACCAGGAGACACTCTGATATGAAGAGGACAGGAGAGGGTACTGGGGGCTTGTGAGAGATCCCAGTATGCTGTAAAAAGTCCCAGTACAGTAGGGTTAAAATCTAGAAGCGGGGATACTGCGTACGGGTGCGCACAAGCTTACTTAAAGCGCTGGTATGGCTCTAAAAACATTATTAAAATTCCCAATAATAGATTATTAGGTTAACAAAACCAGAAATGTAATTGGTTAAATCCCATTAGATCCTGGTAATGTTTGGTCTAGCTTTTAAGGCTACGAAGACTGGAGATTGGCAAGGATGCTCGATCACATTGACTTGACATGATTATTATGATCTCAACACCGGCAGTGGATCATGTTTCAGAAAGCTTTCTCATTAAATGCATGGACTTAGCTACTTCTTTAGCAGCCTCAAATGGCAAAAGGCGTGATCCTCCCAACTGTGCCTCTTATCGGATGCTTTAAGTCACCGATATGGTGTTAGTCAACTAAGTCGATTTTAAACATTCATTAATGATTTTTGTGTTAGGTCAATATTGTTTTTATAAAAACAATAAATAATAATAAGTAAAATAAAATAAAAAAAAAATAATAATAATTGTAGCACAGCCCACTCAAATGCAATTATTATATACTGTAGAGATATACAAGTATAAGATCTTGAAATAAGATCGTCCCCACCAAACCAAACCAGTTTTTAAATCACATCTTAAAACTTATTTTTATTCCTTGGCTTTTAGCACAGCATGAGGGTTGTGTGATCTCTGTTTCTGTTCCAGTCTGTCTTTTACTTTTGTAATACTACCTTTTATGTGCTTTTTATGTTCTTGTGTTTTATGTATTTTGCACTGTTATTTTATTTAATTTTTTTTCTGTGTCTCGTGTTCTTGTTCTTAACCACTGTGCAGCACTTTGGTGTTTTTGAAAATGTGCTATATAAATAAAGTGGGTTGGACTGGAGAGACTGTTTTGAGGACTTCTTTGGATGCACTGGCTTGAGGTTTATGCTCGGTGAAAAATGTCCCCATTGTAAGAATGAACATTGGGAAATTTTCCTGTATGTAGCCCAGCCAGCAGCTCTGCAGTCAGGCTCTTACATGGGACAAACTCGCTCCTTACAACTGCAGTGCATACATGAAGTTAGCTAAAACAATCTAAGTGTCATGCCGTAATCTACATTTAGAAAGCATAAAAACGTATCTTGTGGACAAAATGCAGCACGTGACACTTTGTACCCCGTGCACCGTGCACACCTCTGACCCCAGAGTGTATGTATGAATGCAAGCTTTAGTGTGGGGTCACACAGTAATGTCTCATGTGACATACCTGACAGACTGAATGACATATTTAGTGTAGGTCCCTAGATTTTCAAAAGTCCATGCTTAAATGTGATACTAGTGCCTTATTGTGTGCGACATCATGGTGCAACAGTTACAGAGGTGTGATATCACTGTTAAATAACATCCAAAGGATTTGCCAACTGCAGCAAAGTTACATACATTGCAAGGCTGTAAAGTTAAACAGAGGCTAATAATCTTAATGGCTGCTCTCTGTTATAAGAGCTGTTACCTGCCTTTTTATGCACTGAGTATCATCCAGCTATCTGTTCAAACCAGCCCCCCAAAGCTGATTGAATATTTTTTTATGGTTACATAATGTCATCCTGTGAAAATATTGTGCTCATTTGAGTGGATGTTGAATTTGGCCATCCCCAGCACATTGCCATCTGTCAAATGCTCTCTGATATACCTTTGCAGTGATTTGCAGTGGCAGAAATTTCTCTATGCTGTCTTGCTTCCTTCTGCGCTGCTACCTATTGCTTTTTGAACTATATAGCTGGTGGATTTCCAAGTCATTTCCTCACTTTTGCCTCTCTGAATGACTGTCAGGTCAAACAACAATTCATCTGGCCCATTGCTTTCTGGAGGAACACCAAACGGCTAATGTGACTGGCTCTGCCCCAAAGGCACTAAAGGGCAGGTGGCCAATCACTGACCTTTTCGTTAATTTAGCTTTGGCTACTTGTATTTTTATTGCATGCATACATAGACATAGGCAAAGGCAGGGTAACTTTCTCTCCATTACTACTTCACAGTTACATGCACACACACACACTTGGCTGGCTCTTTCAGATCTATGTAACACATTCTAAGTGGGCCAGACTTGGCACACTTGGAGAGGGAACAGATAGAGACTGGAAGAGAGTGCCTGGAGCCAAAATTACCCCTGGATGCATAGAACATCTGGGGTACAGCTAACAGAGATTAGCTGCGTTAACTGCGCTAATGACTGTAAACATCACAAAGTGATCAGGTTGTTCTCACTTAGAAAAGCTGAATGTTTGTGATGGCTGTTACGTGCAGGGGAGAGTAAACAATCTGTGTGACATGACATCTGACAGACACCAGCAGAAATTTCACCGTTACTACGTAACTGTAAAGGTACAGTTATCATTGTGAATGTCATTTTATTATTTTGGCACAAGCAGCTATGTGCAGTCATGCTTAAAGCAACACTATGTAACTTTGACCGCGACCTGTGGCTGCGAAAAACGAAACAAAACAATGCATGTTAATATGCTCCACAAAACAGCAATTTTAGTAAAATCGGGTCATATTTTATGGAGAAAATGTCCTCTAGTTTCCCTCTGATGTCCTACGACTGCAGCTGCAGCTTCGGTCTGCAAAGCCTACATGTTGCTTTCAGGGACCTTCGTGAATCACAGAGTTGAGGCAGAGCAGTCGTAGGACATTGGAGGGAAAACCAGAAAACATTTTCTCCATAAAATATGATCCGGTTTTACTAAAATTGCTGTTTTGTGCAAAGTATTAACATGTTTCATTAAGTTTCATTTTTCAACGCCACTGGTCGCAGTTAAAGTTACATATTGTTGCTTTAAAGATTTAACAACAGCACAGAAAAAAAAACCTACCTTGGCTCTACAGGAGTTATTGTAGATGCTGCCGCAGCATCGGCTAGGTTAGACCTACAGAGTATGACTTTATTGAAAAAAAGTCAAAGAACAACCGGGAAGGCTTCTCTCAATGACAGAGATGTCTTCGCTGTCCTCGCAACTACGGCCGTAAAATTAATCCAAATTTTATCGAATCGCGACATGGCCTACTGCATTTTTCAAATGGCATGGAGCTGCTGTTATGTTAAAGGAGAAACATCTGTGTCAAAATACAAATTACATACAATTATTTATAATTGTATTATTATAATCGTACAATACATAAACTATATATGATGGTATTGCATACGATTATATGTATATATACGATTAATGCAAACATGTTGGTGCTGCAGAGTTATCATGGCCTATATCGCATTTAACATGACTTAAGATCCTTAAAAATCAAACCATGGTCATATTAATATCTTTTTCAATGGAAATGAGAAGATTGATATAAATATGATTATTCCTGATAATATTGCAAATCATATGACAAGTGCAATATCAGTCTAAATAATCACAAATATATTTTTTCTCTTAAATCATGCAGCCCTACTTCCAACTCACTGCGACTCTTCTCCAGAGATTTTTTTTTTGATTGATAAAGTTCGCCTGATAGACAAATGGTTCATCGAATCATCTGGAGCCATTTACATTTACATCTGGATTTTATCTGGATACAAGACTCATTCATTTA
>JAQLOL010000026.1:3512499-3523232 GCA_029783665.1 Naso thynnoides | reverse complement strand
CTCACAATACGTTTTCCACAAATTTTACATTTAGGAACATTATGGAAAATTTTCATTACTGAGGTGTAGTGACAGTTCTGGTGAGTAATGTTGCACTGAACTGTTTTATATTGAAATGTATTTTCAATATTCTTCCCAGTGTTTTTTAAATTTAAAACATGCAACAATGCCATAAAACACCACAAAAGCATAATGAAAATGCAAATCTCTACATCAGGAACAAACATATAGCTAAACTAACACCTCTCTGATAGCGAGAAGGTTGTGGTAATGGACCTCTTTGCACAAAAGAAAAAACGTTTTGTCACGCCAGCAATCTAACAACCATTTTTAAACCACCTATCACCACTTAGATAGATCATTTTAGTTCATTTTTTATGTGAGGTTATATGAGGTACTTATGCCTGGTCAGTGTCTTACCTGTCTTAAATAACTACCAACTCACTCTCTGCATGCAGAAGCAGTGCGGTGCGCCAGCAGGGTATAGAGCATAATATGGCTGTAAACAGTATCAACAGCAACACGTCTTTCAGCCACCAACAAGACCAGCCACCTAAAGCATTCATCTTCTATTCAAGAAATGTATGGGGAAGTCAGGTCCCCAACCCCCCACCCACCACAATACTGAATACACAAGCTTGAGAAATACTGGATGTGTGTTTACTTAATCCAAAGCATAAAATAAAATGCACATGGTGCTGTTATTCTATGAGTGTGTTTGTTTTTTAGATACCACCTGCATGTATAAATGAAGCAATGCATGGTTGTGCCAGTGATCTCACACTATTGCACTGATACACAGGTGGCTGTACTGTGATAAAGACACGCGGCAATCCATGGAAAAAAGCATAAAGAAGAGTGAAAGGCAAAAAAATGGATGTAAAGGAATGCTGGATATCATATGTGGTGGGGTCACCTTTAATGGGGCAATTTTTTTTTGAGCAAACGCCTTTGATCTCAGTTAAAAGACATGAGATTCTCTATTCCTGGTGCTGTATTGGTGCAACATCTTCTTGCTGACATGGAGAGCATGAAAACTAAGGCACTGGGGATTTAGCGCTATAGCACTCAGTCATTTCAAAAGGTCTGCCCTGTCTGTAACATTGGAAACTTGATAAAGCCTCTAAGATCAGAGAATTTTGCAAAAATCCTCACAATAACCCACCAATGGCTCAACTTTTGAACTCCACTTTAAAAATATTTACCACTACAGCCATCTTAGTGGATCTTATGTTTTTGAATTTAACTCGCTGAAACTTGTAGATGCCCAGCAGTAGATTGAAGTTCAAAAGTTGAAACAGTATCATATTTGGGTTGCTGCATTCCACATAACAGACAGTCGGCCTTCTGCCCATGCAATGAAACAGCATAGAGAGAGGGAGGGGTGTTTAGAAGACAGAGACGATAAGGAGGCAGAGGTGGTAACATGAGATCAGAACGTAGGGGGAGAGGTATAAAATGAGTGATATTCTTACTCTGTTTTCAATACCACAGCAGGGGTCAGAGCACCCCATTTTGAGTAGTGACGTGTCTGCCTGCAGATACGAAGATGGAGAAGCAAATAGAAGCATTAGAGAGGAACACAGAGCAAATGAAAGATAGAGTGGATGGGAATGGTACAGAGGAGAGAGAGAACTCGAGAGTGTGCAGTGGGTGAGAGCCGGACAGAGGGCACAGGCTGAGAGAGTGATAATAGAGGGAGGGACAGAGTGATGAGGGAAGAGATAGGTAGGATACAGTGACAGAGGGGTAAAAGAGCAAGTACAGTGTGCGGCACAAAAGGTTGTGAAGGGACAGATGGTTTCAGGAGGAGGCTAACTTTCCAACAGCTTTTTTTCCCCCTGCAGAGGATGTGCTGTGTAATGCCGTTCTGTCCTCTCCCCATTTTGTCTTAAATCAGTGGTCAGGAACAAAGAAAAAGGGCAGAATGTGCTCAGCAGTGTAGCTGCCGTCAAATCTGGCGGTGAAAGATCAGTCAATCAGTCCCCCTGCATCATACAGACTTTGACCAGTCAGTTTTACAGTCAAAAAATTGGTTGGTCAGCTAGTAAACTGTCACATAAAATATTAATAATATTATAACTTCTAAAATGTATTATATGGCTAAATGAACAAATGGTTTGCAAGGTTTCTTATGTTGCACCAAAAGTTTAAACTTTCCAAGTGGTAAGGGTAACTGATTTCCTTGGGAAACAAGATGGGATTTTTAAAATGTTCGGCCTAAAGGTAAATAACTTGAAGCCTGGCTGACGAAAGAGGCAAAGGCAGAGAAGAGGGAGAGTGACAGAATTAGATGGAGATCCAGAGCAAACATATAATGGAAACTGATACCTTTTCTGCTATTTCCTTCAAACGTTACTGCTATTAAACCCAAACCGTGTTAGTTACCAGATACTAGAGTGTGTAGCAGTAATGCTACTCAAACTATGTTTTGTACAATACACGTCAGTACAACAGCTTTTGCCTGTTTGCATTTTCAATGTTAAACTGTGACAGTTTTGATTTACCTTTTTGGTGGAGGTGTGTATTTCTTCCCTTGTGGTGCTTGGTGACCCTTCAAGGGGCTGGAAAGGGGTTTGTTTGGCTTTGTGACACCTAGTGCAAAAATAATAACACTTCAGATGATAAAATTATACATCATTGCATTTTCCCTTTGGGTTGTTTTGTGTTCACTTGGTATTACAAAGGGGCGAAAGCACACACCAATGCAGAGCCTTACGCCTTGTTTGTACTTATGCATGTGTGTGTACAGAGTCAAGTCAACCAGAAATCCATTTATGAGAATCTCTATCTGATGTGCCTGAAGGAAAGGCAGGAAGCTCCCGCTGTAGCAGTTAGCGACCGTTGTCCCGTGTCTAACGTTATGGTTGTAATGCTTACGTCCAAGCCACGGGAAGCGATGCATTTCACAGGAGAGCATAGTTAGACTAGGAATACGCAATGAGCTTCCCTGTCTCAGAAAAACACATAATCATGGTTTTTCCAGTGCATTTACAATTGCCTCATGTATGTCCATTTTAGCGCAGCAAGACCTCGCAGGAAATTTGTAGAAATCTCAATACTGGAGAAATGATTGTAAGTTCCAGGCCTGTGACATGGAAACATGTCGCAAACAGGACCTAAGTTCAGAAATACCAAACTTATCCTTTAAGTCCTTTATGTTTCAGCTCTTCTCACTGACACTAAATCCAAACTACTCTTAAGGTAAAGGAATTCACTAGCTGGTTTTCAACACTTCAAACCTGACAATGAATAATGCTAAATATATGTTGACATGAGCACTACAAGATAACATATGTTCTAATATTTATTTTTATGATTTAAAATGTTTATACATGTGATTTTGCAGCCTTTTCATACATTTGTCTGTGTAAACTGTTGATAGTGCCAGCAGTGTTAGGGAGTATATTAGTACTTTAATCACATTTTTCAGTACTGAGTAAGTGAGAGTTGACCTTAATGCTGTGAACCTCCTTTATAACCTCCAACTGCAGGTTGGGCCCTTCCCATTACTCATGATACTGACCTTAGGTTCATTACATGTAAACACAAGAGAAAGTCAATATTAGCTCCAGCTACTTGCCCGTATCTGTCCAACCACTTTACTCGCCTATCAAACAGTCCATTAAATTGATGATACCCTCATGATTCATCTATTTGACATTTCATCAACATAGCCTAACAGCTTCTTAATTGTAAGGTAATGGAAAGCTCAAGGTTTCGTGTTGAGGAGCTCCCTGAGCAGAAAGGGTGTAATACTACTGTAACTTTGCCAGGTTATTCATTTATTTCAGTATGTAGTTACATTTTATCATTGCTCTCTGACTTTCAGTCAGTCTTTACGCAGTTTTCAACTGTTTACTGAGTAACAGTTTTAAGCAATGATTACTCTTGGAATATTCCCAATAACCCCTTTCTCTCAGAAATTTTCTCTGCATTTCAACAATAGGAATGTGCTTCTATTTTTGTTTCCATGGCCGTTGTTTTTGCCCCTCACAATCTTCCTACTCAAGTTCTTTGAGCAGTGATACACAAACTTAAGCACTGCAGCTACATACACTGTCAATTGCAAAGCATAGGATCATCTATTATAACAGCACAATTAATGAAGTAATGCATGTTTTTTACAATCAAAATAGTTTGGCCTCAAAATTAAATAAATAAATATATAACTGACTCAAACTTCCATTTAGTCGTGGACCCCACTGTACCCTGTTGTAACAGCCTTCTGTCAAATACCCTTCAGTCTTGAATTTGTATTCCCATCTCTGAAAAGCACATCTAAATCTTTATTTACCCACAAAAAGTATTCAATATTTTGGGAACTCAATTTTCTTTGTCCTTCACAGTTTACTCAGTGGTTAGAGTGACTAGATTCAAACTGATTTGTGAGTCCATGTTATGTTCAGCTGCTTCTAATAGTAAAAAAATGCATATTTCTATTTTTACAGTTAAAAAAAGCTCTGCAAAAGCAACAAACAGCTTAATTTCAGCTTGATGTAGGCATACTGTGCACTTGACACTGAAACAAGAACCTGTTCCCATACGTGTAGTGCTGCCAGAGCACATTGGTGTGGCAATCTGCCACTTTTTTTCCAGGTGGAAGAATTTTAACTGCATAAACCAGCAGAGATTAAAGCACTTTTTACCAAGTGTTTGAAGATACAATAATTACTAAAGCCTATGTCATCATGCAAGAAAGGAAAAGCAAATGATTTATGGTTGAACTTCAAACATTTCACTTCTGTACGTGTACGATATGTAGCACAAGTGTAGCAAAAAAAGACTCTGGATGTGCATCAGAAAAACTGGGTGTGTCACATTAGTTTTCTCTACAACATCAAGTGGGCTAGAATCCTGTGTACCTTCATAAAAATATAACCACGCATTATTGTTCATAGAGCTCCCTGCAGGCAGGGTTTGGTGATATGCCAAAATATTTCAGACAAACTTTCAAACTTTGCAGGTTTAATTAAATAATAGAGCTGTGTCTCTGCTAACCTGCACAGCTTAACAACTGTAACAACTTCAGAACAATGAAAATTCAAGATGTATGCTGGAAAAAGTTCAATGTAGTGACAGTTCACGGAATAATAAAAACTGAAAGGTACAAGAAGGCTCGTATAATTAGGTGATTATAGCTTCAGTTTAGAAATAAATCAACAGTTTTGAAAGTCTGTAAAAATTTATTCTCCATATTTTGGGGTGTGCCAGCTGCCTGTGTGGTTGGCACAGGTACACCCATTGCTACACTACAGATATGTAGGCTACATGTGACAAATAAGTCCTCTTAAATCCTCTTCAAGTTGTCATATTGGCATATAAGGTATACTGATTAATTCATGACATTAAGGAAACGTTCCACCTTAAAAGATACATGATACATTCGAGCAGCACAGTGCATTTAATGTTAAAGTTAAAAAGTTTAAAAGTTAAACTAATGGCACAAAATCAACATGAAAGGCAGCAAAGCATCTTTTTTCTTTTGTGAACAACTACAAACATTACAAATACCCACTCATTTTTGGAACAGGTACAAAATGTACCATGATGAAATTAAACAATGAACACTCAGGCCATGGGGCTGTCCTGATGGGCTGGCTTCTGACATTACTCTAATGTTAGCGTTAGCTAATAACGTGCTGCCCACATGGCAGTCATTATCCTGACAACAGCCATCTTGCTCCAACCTACCCTAATCTAAAACCATGCATTTTCCATAGTAGTAAGATGTGCAGTACAAACTAGCTAATGTTAGACACCTTGAATAAACTTCGGTCATTCATTCAGTCAGTCATTGCCTCTGTGTGCAAGTAAAATGGATTGATAAAAAACACACACACACAACTCTTGCCCTGCTAGATTGAACTAACTCAATGAAGTCAAGGTGCATTGAATGTATAATGATACATTGCATCTACAGTTTCTCCTTCACTCTGAGTAGTTCAAACATTACCGCAGCTCCCATTATCACTGGCTGTGTAGGTAATAATACATTTTACTTTATCTCTTTCCTCTTAGCTGTTCCCCATTAAATTTGCACTGATTGTGATTCTAAGCTTCCATTTTTTTATATGACTTGTGATTTCTTAGATTTCTTGCTCAAACAACAAATCAAACACCAAAAGCCGCCACATTATGGTTTAGTATTGGTCTAGTCTATCTGATCGTCACCTGATTTAACCCGGATTGTAAAAAACTTGAACTTCTCTGCTGCATCAGACGGAGTCAAGGTGCACACCGAAATGTGCAAAGAGGCTTTTCTCATTCAGATTTAGTTTATGACTTTCCTGAAACTGTTTGTCTGAAAGGGCAACCACCTAGCAGCCAGTCAGTCAGTCAAAAATCTCCATCAGTATTCAGAAAATCATGGCAGCCACATACATAGTTGTTCACTCAGTGAGCCTGTCAGTCAGTATTCAGCCACCTCCTAATGCTGATGGATTTGAGCATCCACAGTTCAGTCATATCTTTGCCATCAGCAGCCTCTCCTGTGGGCCCAGTCCTGTGCTGATGCCCCCTCACCACTGCCGCCCTGTCCTCTACCTCTAAACAGACTTTATCTCATCTCTCTGTGTTGACATCAGCAGTCTGTCCTGTCCGCCCTGCTTCTCTCTGACGACATTTAAAAACCCTCTTCAGCGCTAAAATCCATTACTGCTCTATCAACACACACTTGCAGGTACAGCCACACACAGACACGACTACACACTTAAATACACAAGCATGCATAAATGCAATGATATCACGGACAAAAAGACAAGAGAACCTTGGTATCAAATGTAAAAACTTCGATATACTTAAGATAAATATGTGGGTCTGCAGAGTTTCGTAACAGTCTCCTTCCCTCTTCTGCCCATCCTTGTAACTTCCTGTCTTTCTTTGTCCTTGTCATCACAGAGGCGGTTATGTGCACTGTGTGTGTGTGTGTGTGTGTGTGTATGTGTGTGAAGATAGGAGGTTATTCCGAGATGCCAGAGAAGCGAGAGATAGTGATCTCGGTCAATCTAATGGAGCTGAAGGGTCCCACACACACGTACACAAGCACAATTCTCCGAACCACTTTAATCCGTTTAGGGAGCATGCTCTGTATTTGAGGGACAGATGAGTACAATAGGATAGGATTTAGGATATACCCTTATCTCATTTTGTGTGCATGTGTGTGTGTGTGTCCTTGTGTCTTCACAGTAACCCCGTCTCTGTTCTGACTTGCCTGCCCTGCATGGCTGATTTCATCAAACCTGGTAACTCTCACAGATCAACAGATCTTACTGGTGTCCGTCTGCTGTATGAGTTGTTTTCGCACTAATGCTTCTATCTCATTGGTGCACACTGCTATGGATTCGTAGTCTATAAGATGCACAATACCTCTTCTTTAGAGAAAGGTCTTTAGGGCAAAAGTTCTGCTTCATAGCTTTTCTTCTTTAAGCTATAAGCCTAAAATAATAACCTGCCACTTCTACTGTATCTCTCCATTGCTTACTGATACCATACAATAGTAACTTAACCTTCATCCACTTAATGAAAGCTGTGGTTGCTTTTCTAGACACCGAGGAGATGCTTCATCTTTGCTGGAAAATCCTTTGCTGAGCAGTGAATGATTTATTTTACATTTACAATAGCAACAACAGTAGCTTAGAAATAAAATGATACAGCAGGAAAAAAAATACTTAAGCTTCAGTACAGTGTTTGACTGCTTTGATTTTTAAGGTATTTGGGGCCTCTGCCTAAACCAGCAAATGCCCCACAGCAGCTACAAGTGCCACCGCAATCAAGAAAGACAACAATGCAACTGCAAAACAGAAGGGCAAGATTTACAGTGACACAGAAATAACAGTGACGCGATTTACTCATGTAGATAAACCTGGCTGTGTTGAAAGGTGCTTTAAAAGAGTGCCTGTCAGCATCTTAGCAGTAGGCAGGTGGACTACAGGCAGTACTCGAGTTAAGGGGGGATGTGGGTGGATGGCATCCCGCCTAAAAAAAAAAACTGTCGAAATCAACCCCCTTGTAAAACTGCCATCCTCTCTTTCCATCCCTTTTTTAAAAATGTCATTCTATTGAAAAATTTGGGACTATACTATAATTTCATCATTAAAGAGTAGAAAAATCCGAGGGCGAGGGGGCAGGCACACATGCAATGACACAACATGGTGCAGCACAATCTGCACTTTCAGGATATTATTGGTGACTGGATGCCAACCGCCGTTAACCACAGGGCTCCAGACGGCGACCAAAACAACAATGTTGAGACAGCGCAGGTAAATTTTACAATCACCCGCGCATGCACGACCTGTAAATTTGCCAACATTTCTTTCTTTCTTTCTTTTTTTTCATGTTGAAAAATGCAGAGAGAGGGAATCTGTCAGTGTAGGCCTATGGCTGGGATCACACTGCGAAGAATCGCACTAGGCGCAGCCCCTCCAAAAGCGTCTGAGTGCATGTAGGGAAAAACAGCGCACATCAGTACTGTACTATTAGGCACACAGTTATCAAAGTTTCTCTCTCTGTATTGTTACCTCATCAATAAACATCTGCACTGAACAAAAAGCTGCGTGCTGTGTGTGTTAAGTGTCTTTTTAACACTGGGATTTATTTATGAGGCCAAATGTAAAAATTATGACTTGGTAACTTTTATTAATGCTCCATGGTCATCCTGAGGTGACTTTTCTTTTCTGGCAAATAAACTCATCCACTCTCCCCCTTACTTTAATCCATAAAAACAATTCAAATCCATAATAGTTCATATGAGAAACAGCAACTAATGAAAAGAAAACTACTCCTAATGAATCCAGAAAGTTGAAATTTGCGTTGAAGGTTGATTTAAGGTGTGGCCCCTAAATTTCCTGCTTGTGCTCCTAAAAAAATTTCAGTAAGGGGTTACAGTGCTCCTAGTGAAAAAAAGTTAGTCTGGAGTCCCGAGACACCAAAGAAGAAAAAGAAGAAGATGATCATCATGGCCAAACAGGCAGGTGGGCAGCACGACCTTAGGGACTTTTTCAAAAAAACAAAATCTACAGGTGAGACATAAGTCAAGACTCAGGAGTCTCAGTTATTACTTTTTATTAAAATGCAACAATCACCCAGGGTTGAATCTCTGGACATGAGCAATTACAACACAGCTAGTTTGAAGTTTACATTAATCTCTCTCAACTACCTAGCTAAAACTTGAGGACTTCACCAACATCAACGTTGTCACGTTGTCAACATCAGGCTTGTCACTCAATCGGGTGTTCAAGTGTTATGATTTTGCACTTAAAATGAGACTGACTTGATGTGACTTGACTTGAGAGGATACAGAAGTCTTATTTACAGTGTTTTGTGGGTTTTTGTTTTGATAATTAATTTTTTTCCCCCGGACATTAGTGTAGTTAAAAATTGTAATAAATGAATTCCAAACAGATTAAAAAGTAACATGAGTATTAACTTATACTTGATTGATCCCTGTGAGAAAATTGACCCTAACTATATTGAGGAGCAGTGGTAGTCACAGGGCAGCCCGGGGACCGACTCCAATTTTGAGGCACCTTGGTTAAGAACAATGGCAGGAGTATCTGATACCTAACATCCACAACACGCATGTTGTTTTCAGAGTGTAATTATCTCTTTGCTTTAAAATATAATAATCAAAAAGGTACACAGCTGGTCTCCCGCCCTCTGCACTGTCATCAGCTCTATCAAATTATTTATCCCCATAAGGTAAGACCCCCAACATCCCCCCAGTTTTTTCTTTGTTTGTTTTTACAAATTGAGTATTGACTATAGGGGTTTGAGGGTGGCAGCTGACAGAGAGAAAGACTAGGAGGAGAAAACTGGTTTAGTCTAACAAGGTAGATTTAAGCATGAATACGGGAAGAAATCAGAAGATAAATGCTGCAAGTTACCAACAAATAAGCAGGAATTTAGCAGGAAGAAACAAAGAGTCTTAGGGTCTGTGGACTAAGGCAATACAGCTTGACTCTGGGTATCCAATCTAGCTGAGCAGGATGCCACTGTTAAAGTTTTAATTGAGTTTAAAATCCTAGGTATCCTGTTAAGGATCTCCCTCAGGGCCTAAGCTCTTCCTGTCAGCCATAAACTGGAAACCTTTAACATGGCAGCAGAAAACCAAGAAGCATTCAACTGTGTAAGTGACTCAATGAGGCAGGGAGGTGAAGGGACAGATTTCTGCTCCCAACAGTACTGATCCTAGAAAAACAAAGGTGGTGTGAAGATACCATACTTACATGGTATGAGGTAGTATGTGATGAACTGCTGGGGTGCGGAAAGGCCTTGTGATGGACCAAATACATTAACTCAACCCAGAAGCAGCACTTAGCCATTGGTTAAAGAAAGTCCTCTGACAGAATCTAGAACAATACGTGAGCAGGGTTTATGTGTTTTTAGTAGGGCTGTCAGCGTTAATGCCTTAATGCAATAAAGTCAAAGCATGATGTAAGTTTTTTTAATTGTAATTACTAATCACGTTATTTGGTCCCTCCTACGCATCCTTAGTTGGCCAGAAGCCACAGTGCGGCATGCTTAGACAAAAGACGAAAAAAGCTGTTTAGAGTTAGCACAGTTGAACTGCAGTGATGGACAGAAACAAAACTAGACTTTTGAATGGCTTGTATAAGTGCAGAATATAAGAGGCTCCCAGACAGCGCAGTTGACAAAGCAAAAGTAATGTATCTTTTACTATCACCATAGTATTTATAGTTTTAGGTACCACCTACAAACTAAACGTACTGGTG
>JAQLOL010000026.1:3483929-3498370 GCA_029783665.1 Naso thynnoides | reverse complement strand
GGGGTCTCCCCCTAACTAGTGCTCCAGTGTTATGCTGAAATCTTACAGGTAGTAGGCCACTCGGACGATGGACAAGCATGAACGCTAGCTGCAGCAGCTGAACCAGCTCCCCCCAGTTGTCCCAGTTTAAATAAATCCAGAGTTCGTCCGTAGGGAGCTCTGTTTTCTCTTTGCGGTGTTTAGTCCATGAGTGAGCCAGTATCAAAGGAAAAAAAATCCACCCCTTTACAGACAGGTGGAATGTGGAGAGCGTGAACCTTCAGAATAGCGCCACCCAGTGGTAACCAAGGACAGACCACAACAATTCATTCATGTTTCTGAAAATAGAAGTTTTGCTATTTAAATTAAATAATGAATTCTAGACAACATGTCTTTTAAAGACATTTTTATTGACAATTGCAAGTGAAAATCTTTTTTAAGCTTTTTCTTGAGACCCTCCAGAATTTTGCAGTTGAGGCTTTCAGGGGGTCTGACAGGTCATTTAAGAGGTCTAAGACCCCCTTAGACCCCGTGTATTTCACACCTTGCTTATGATGTGTTATCGGTGGGTATGGTTATGATTATGGTTAGGGTTAACCATGCTTATGATTATACAGCACTATAGGCGCATTATAATGCATTATAAATAAGAATAAAGGTAATAAGGTCCCATGGGGTCCATCAGAAGGGGCGTCACTTAGCCACGCTATAGGGTGATAGTTTGGGGCATGTAAGATTTATTTGTTGTTCGTTATGATTTCCTGTAACGTTTAAGTTACTTTGGTTTCGTTTGGAGGCTTCTCACAAATAATTTGTCCAAAACTACTGCACCTGTTCTAATATGATCCCTATGCATAATTCGGTGTTTTTTGATGTGATTTTCCTACTTAACCAATTCATGTATGCAATTTATTTTTAATTTATCCAATAAAAACACAGCATCAAAGTTATATTTGTAAGCATGAGACTTTTCATGCTGCCCTTGCAACACAGTAATTAATGTAGTGTACACAATATCACATCTTGACAACATGTTATGTCAGTGAAACAATATGATTATATGAAAACAGCACAATAAAGAAATGCGCTAATTTGGATAACTAAAATGAGAGCAGAGAGACATCCAGTCCCCCCTCCTTTGAACGAGCCAGTATAAGTGGACTGTGTACATACGCAAATGAGTGATTGAAGCATTGATCCACATATGATCCAATTAATATCAAGCCATGCAATACTGACATTTTTTGCAATAAACATCATCAGCTTCATCGCTCTCCTTAGAATGCCGCTTAACAAAGGCTGTTGTGGTTGGGGTTTGGGTTGGTTGTAGTATCCTCCGCATCCCTCCTTCCTGTGATTGTGTTTGAGAACAATGTCTTTGAGTGTAAACTCCAAAGGACCAGCTTTTTCTTATGTACATGTTACGTCAGTCAACAGTGGTTGGTAAACTTCAAAAGAAGATGAAGAGGTGTTGTTCAGTGTGATTGACAGGCATCGTACCCTTATGGCTACCTTGACAACAGGCCAGTAACTCTGGTATGGAGGCTCGAGTGCTGATAGGCATCAAGCTTCCTTAAAAGAGAAGTGTGCCTGTAGATAACTCCAAAGTTGTGTTTACGCAACACACATCCTTTGTGTCAGTTTAAGAACTACTCTCCTGCGTGTGTGGTGCACTTAAAATGCGTAAACACTTTTATATGTTTGATAATACAGGATTTTCCTATTAATACTTTTTTAGGGCTGTTATTTTAAGTCTTTATTTTGCACTATGGGTATAAGCAAAGCACTTATATATTAAGCCTAAGATCTAAAATGGTTTATTCCACATTTGATCTGAGAGGTAACCTATGTCTATGAGGAAAACAGAGAGTGGAACTAAAGGGCAAAGGTGGTGTTGCGCCCAGGTTCCTTACTGTGAGGGTTTCCACTCCCTCGCCAGAAGAAATTTGGGAAGAGAAATGCATAGTTCACGTCTTCATTCCTCTGGACATTTCACCTGTGAAAACCACAAATATGTACCTCTGGAAGCTAAGCTAAATGTAGCGGGAGTTTTTTTTTGAGTTTTGCAAGTTGATTTGAGTGTTTTCTGATTAGTTTTAAAAATAGTGTGAGAGAGTAGAGCCGTTTACCACAGCAAATGGCGGCACCTGTGATGCCCGCGACTTAGTTTACATACGGCATTTACATTTTGATGGGGTTTAAACACATTGTTAAAATCATTGTGTATTGTTGCACTTTATTTGGAGCTTAGACCCTGAACACTTGACATTTATGCTGATATTTAGTTATTTCTGTAAGTTAATTGTTTCTAAGATTCGTGAGCAGGTTTATTGCAGAAAAGCAGCAAAGCAAAGAAAAAGGTGCAAATTGTGAATTTTGTGGATGTGAGCTAAACTGTTGTTTTGAGTGAATGAGCCTTCCCAGTGTGACATGTTCGATGTTTTCTTGGTATACACAGTCTTACACTGCGATGAGTGGGTTTAAAGGACCAGTAAGCAGTCATTACGTTAACAGTGATTCTAGAGTGTAACTCTTGATTGATTTATTTGCACTAAGTGACAGAAGCCATTGATACAGCATTGATGCTGATGAGATGCACTCGGACTTAACAGTAAATGTTCATTTTGAGGGTGTGGTGAAATTGACAATGAGTACAAGGAGGAGAGCTACACTGACGGACTTTATTAAAACACAGCATGGATAGCAAAAAACAGAATGGACATTTAAACAAAGAAACACACATGTGCAAGGGAAAAGTATGCATAAACAGCACGTTTAATGTTTCTGAAATTTTGTATCAAAGCAGAAGAAATTTGGGAAGACAAATGCATGGTTCACGTCTTCATTCCCCTGAAAATTTCACCCATGTTTTTCGGGGACCTGAACGGCATAGAACCAAACTCATTTGTTACTGTGGTGCTTACCTTTAAGTCCGGTAACACGTGTATGTGCAGTAAACTGGGGCAATCATTAAGGCTTAAAGAAGCAATGCACAAAATCGATTCACCACTAGTGGTCGCAGTTCAGTATCAACTTTACACCAAAACAAACCTCAGCCACACCTCTCTTGGCCCCTGACGCTCCACCTGCCCCACCCTCTGTTCCATTTTATCTTTGAGAGGATGATGTGATTTTATTTCAAGCAGTTGTCTCTTTCAGATTGAGATTCATCTATTGTCCCTAAAGGAACATTCAGTTTGTACGGTCCAAACACAACAATATCAGAAGAAAACAAAAAATACACAAATAATTACAATAATTACACAATTGTTGCAGTATGACAATAAATACATATATCAAACAAACAAATACCACGCATAATCTAAAAGTACAAAGATTAAAAAGAGACGATGCGTCTTGTGCTGATGGGTACCTGACAGGATTATGTTAAAGCATGTGTCCACAACACAGCAGGTTCAGATCTTTCATGTCCTTAAGGGGGTCAAGTTGATTCAGTAGTCTGATGGCAGAGGGAATGAAGCTGGCCCTGCCTCCGCTGGTTTTGAATGCAGGGGCAGTGTATGTCCTCCCTGAGGGCAGGATGTGAAAGCTGGTGCTGAGGATATGTGTGGAATCCCTCGCAATCTCAGCTGCTTTTTTCACAATCTTCTGTTCATTTAGTTGCTGGAGAGTAGAGGGCTGTTGAACTCTTTCCATGATGCATGTCCAATCAGAATCTCAATCACAACACAATGTTACAACATTTATGTGATTATCTAACAACTGGTGACATTAGTCTTCCCTCTTGTCATCTCTGGGCGGCAAGGGATCGGACTTGCAGCTGTTAGTGCTTAGCTTGGGCCTGTTGCTGCGTCTGCTTGATGTTAATGTGATGTTATTTTAAGCGAAAAACATCTAATTGTCTCTTTCCACAATCTACATTGTCAGAATGTCAATCACAACTCAATGTAACAGCATTTTTGTGATTACGGAACAACTAATGGCATTAGCTGAGCCACTTGTCTGTAAGCCACTGATGCTGTTAGCACTTAGCTCAAGCATGTCACTGCATCTAGCTACTACTGATTTTATTTTAAGCCAAAAACGTCTAATTGTCTATTTGCACAATGCATGGCAGGACAGAATCTCAGTCACAGTACAATATAACAACATTTAAGTGATAATTGAACAGCTTGTGATGTTAAATTTCCCACTTGTCCGTCTGTAACGTTAGCCGGGCCTGGGTTAAATATAAAAATCTGCTCGGATGCTCCTCCCTTGCTGCGGCTTTTTGTAAAGGTGGTGGGAACCAACAGTTCTGGGTGGGGGGGGTGGGGGGGTTGTACACATGAACTATCATGAGGGCCGTCCTGTTTTCCAAAACAAAGAAACTTAGAAGTTTGATAACAACACACAGAGGATGTGTGATGCCATTCTCCATTCTAGATGTCAATATGCCACTAGTTCTGTACAAAATACGGTTTAGCAAAATGTGTTTTTTCCTGAAATCTAATAAAGCTGAATTTTATATTCATCTCCTTTGGGGCTTATTTTGGTTCTACCACAAAAGGTGGGTAACACTTTATGTGAAGCTAAAGAAGTGGAAGCGCTGTTGGGTCTCCTCAGTGATCACATACAGGTGCTCTTTGGAAATTTCAGGTGTAATTTATTCATTTAGACGTGAGAAGGACTTATTGCAAGAGTAAAAAAAAAATCAGTCTTGGTAAAACCTTTAAAAACATTCCAAGGCACACTGCAGGATTGGTGAAAATTAAAATGCCTTTATTCTACATGGCAATTTATTTAACAAAAAATTTGGTTCAGCAAAATACGGTTCTCCTGAGATCTAATAAAGCTGAATTTTATGTACAGCTTCTGTCAGGCTTATTTTTGTTCTACCACAAAAAGGTGGGTTACACTTTATTTGGATCCTTTGCCTACAGATACTCTATAAAGAATTTGTAGTGTTTCAGCAACATATCACTTGATATTCAACAATGTAACTAGTTTCACCTAGCCCTAACTGCAACCCTAATTAATTATCATTTCATTCATCTTTGTTAAACAAACAGAAAAAGCCAGTAAACAAAGTATATAGAAATATTCAATAGTTAACCAACTGATATGTTGTTGAAATGTTACAAATACTCTAAACTCTAATACCATAAAACTATCTATAGGCGAACTTTCCAAATAAATTGTAACCACAATGGAACAGAAAAATCTTTTTGCCAAATGATTGTAATGAAAGATTGTTATACAATCACTATACATATCTAGACAGCAGATAAGTGGATCATGCTGCTTCAGAAGTTTTGCACATTCTTACATTTTGATACATGTTCTGATACTTGTCAAATTTACTTTCATACTTCATATTCTGAAATGTGTCAATATAAAAATCTTTTACATCTTTGAATTTAAGCCAACCAAAGCTGCTGGGACGAGTGTGTGATACTGAGAAGACAGATTTTGGGTGAAGCATACTTTTAAGGCCTGACCTTCAAATGCCAGACTTACAGACATATGCTTCTCACAGGTGCACACACACAAGCCTCCCAGATGAGTCTATACTTTGAAGTACTACATGCTTTTCCCACTTGTTCATCCTCTGTTGCTTAGCAAGGATCTCTCTGTAGCTCTCTTAACATCTTTTCTAAAGTCTTTTGCTCTTCCTCGAATATACCTTTTCTCCACCAACAATCCCTCCATGTATCCCATCATCCAAACTCAGATCCACTTCTGATGCTCTCCTTTCTTATCCAGTCTGTTTTTCCTCCTCATTTTGTCCCCCACTTGTCACTCCTTTTCTCCTCCATTCTCTTGTCATTGTCTTTCTTTGTCTTTCAACTGCATTTGTTGTTTCTGGGTCACCACTTTCAAACCATTTCTTCTTGCTCTCTTTTAGTTCTTTCTTCATCTGTTTTTCACATGCTTTCCGTTTATTCCGACAGCTCTGTCTCTTCTCCGTTCATTTTTCGCACTAGTCTCTAACCATCCCTTGTGGTAGTTCCAAGTTTGTCTAATCCTCATTTTTTCTTGAAGCGCTCTCTTGAAGGTTTCGTCTCTTTCCTCTCTTTAAATTGATCTGTCTTTTTACCAGACTAATTTCCTCAAGCTCTGTCTTAACATAAGAGCAGCTTTGGCATCCGTAAGATGTCTAGCACATTGATCACAGCTTGCAGCTAGTTAAAGAGCTTCAAAACTTTTTTTAAGCATAACAGCTTTTCACATATCAGGAGTGGAGTTATCAGTGTTGGAAGAAGTAATTGGGGACTACAGCCAGTTTAAAAAAGAGTAGGGTACACACATCCGAAATGCTACAAGTGTTGGTTCAAAAAGTAAACTGGAAGCGACACACTGGGATCCGCACACTGGGAGCAAGCAACCTTTCAGTCCAAGAGTTAATCATCAGACACATAGGCGTCATAAAACAGAGCAAGCAGTATATAACACAAACTGATCTCTTTCTGACAACTAGTAATTTCATCAGGATCTTATAGACTTTGTGGCAATTTTTCAGGCAATTTGTGTGAGTTATACGTTTGACTTCACTTTTGATGTGCTATACTTTTTTATGGCTTGTATATGACCCTGGTTTTTCTAGTCTCCTGATCTTTCTCACCTCTGCAATCATCTGATAGTCCACTGTCAATAGTTGGGCTGGGAAATACGCCCCAAAAATCAAATCTCAGTATTTTTTAGGTTGCATTGTGATCAACAATATACTGTATGTTTGTAACAATATTATTAACTTTTGTTCTCTTACATGCAGCGGCGAGGTACAGAACCAAATCCAACCCAGTAAACACACCTGGAACTGCAGGTAGAACCATGGCCTAACCCTAACAGGGGTTTAAGAGACGCAACTGACACCCTGCACAACACACTTTCTGGGTAAAAATGGAGCAGGAGAAAGTGCTGGTGCACGTCATTCCATTCACATCCAACTTTTCAAACACTTTTTGCTGCAGTCAGTGTATAGGATGGCTGATCTCATACGGATCCCTTTTCAATCAATCAATCAATCAATCAAATTTATTTTTCTATAGCCCGAAATCACAAATAACAATTTGTCTCAAGGGGCTTTACAAACTGCACAGACGTGACATCTTCTGTCCTTAGACCTTCTCACCGGGTGAGGAAAAACTTTAAAAACCCTAAATCGATGGAGAGAATCAGAGAAAAATAAGAAACCTCTGAGAGAACCGCAGAGGATGGATCACGCTCCCTAGGACGGACAGACGTACAATAGATGTCAAATGTACAGAACACAACAGCAAAACAATCACAATGTAGTTGCTACATCTCGATTCTAAGAGTGTATAGATATAGAAGGAGGTGAAGTCCATGAGTCCAGGAGCTCAGTCTATAGGTCAGATATGTGATCTGTTGATCAAAACCGTAGTGCAATTCATATAACTAGAAGCACGCAAAGTCTATTAGTCGTGACAGCATCCTTAAGCCTTGTACCAGCATCTAGTATTCCATCTAGGAGCTGAAGCATGTGAGAGGATGTCTGCCTCCTGACCCCTCTGCCAGGAGTGTTTCACAAGCAGGCTGACCAGAATCAGCACAACTCATTAGACCGCCATGGACATCATTTGAGAAAAGTCACGGCACACATAAGACACTTGTTGGACTCAGGTAGGTTGCTGAAGATCTGGACATTGTGATGCTGTAATCAAACAGAGAAAGCTGAAGATGGTGGGGAGTCATCAGCATTTTTTCCAAGTTACCCTGTAAGTTCTGCCCATGAGGTAGGATGTAAAAGGGAGTGAAAACCCTGTACCTGCAGTTCTTATTGGGGGGTCTACCTTTGTCAAATGCTGTTGAACGTCCCACAGAATGGCAACCTCAATGAGGACGTCTGCTATAGCAGTATGGAGTTCCTCTGTGTTAGGAAAAGGAGGGCATGATACCTGCTGCAGTGTCCTTAAGCAAGAAGCTCAACGGCCGATGCTCTCTCACAAACATAGCTGCTAATGTGTTCAAGATGATCTGTGGTATGTAACTATCCCCGGTGTAACAGGAGAAAAAACTTGACATGTCAAGAAATGGGGGTGAAAGATGCATGAGTTCATACTGAGGTCATACTGAGGTCAAATCTTTTCAGATTACGCTTCACGAACTTCTGATGCACTACGACTGAATCTCCCTTTTGTCATTAATAAACCAGTTACTGTATCATAATACTTTCCTTTCCTCTTTGACTTAGCGATAGCAGCTAATGTTTAATGCAGCAGAAAGTTGCAAACAGAAACCACAGCTCTGAACAATATACCGTACCACATAGGCCTATTAATATAGAAGCAGCTGGGCAGCTAAGTTAATAAGGTTTCTCATAAATGAAGCAGTTTTAGTTTAATTGTTTTTTGCATTTATACAAACCTCAAACCAAATTACTTGTGTAACAAGGCTGAGAACAGAAGTCTATGCAATCACTGAACTGTATGTACTAGAGAGCTAGATGGAGAGAAAAGGAAGAAAAAGAATACATAAAAAAAGAAAAGAAATAGAGGAAAGTAGTCAGGGAAATACTGGATGTTGGAGGCACAGGAGACCCTTCTCCATGACTAATTCTCTCCAGATCTCTCATCTCCCCCTCATTTAGAAAAGACCTGTTTGCTCCCCCTCCTTTTGACACACACCCACAACACTACCACAACATACATACTCTTTCACACCACACACACACACACACACACACACACACACTCACGGGCACACACAAAAGACTTCATACACCCACACAAACACAATTCCTTTTTCTCTCTTACACACATTTTCTGTCACACACACACACACACACGCATACTCACACAGGCAAAAAAAAAGGCGGAATTGCTCGGAGTGTTTGCAGCCCACACTGTTTCCTGTGTGTGTGTGTGAATAAATACACACACACACACACACACACACACACACACACACAGTGATCTGAGACAGAGGAAAAATTATATTTTGTCTTTTGATCCAAAGCCGTTTGATATTTTCCGCCTCGCTTGCACAGCCACTTAGCAGCTGTACGCTTGTGTAACCAGTCTCTGCCGTTTTGTACTTGCAGCGTTGGATTTCTTTTAGCCTGATTTGCGTTCTTAGAAGCCTTTTTGTGGTGTGCATGTTTTAATGTCATGGATCCCAAATACTCCTAAAAGTGCGCCTCAGACCCTGACTTGAGGAGATCATGACCCAGAGACCCACACAGAGAGAATTTTTTTGCCGATTTGATATTTAATTAAACTACTCTGTACGCTGTGAAAAGGGATTAAACTGGTGAGAGTGAAGTCTGTGATTACTTGCAATGTGTAACTTGGCTCTTGGCCATACTCTGGTTAAGGTCTTTTTCGTTTTAAGCTGTTTACATAAACCTTTGATATCCCACGACTGAACAGCCCCGCTGCCAGAAATAAACCTGTTAAAGGAATTTTTCCCCCATGACAGAGCAATAGTGGGTTACTTGTAATTCAGAGGGAATAAGCACAGATCGCAGCCGTAAACTGTGCAAATTTCTTGGTATTTCAACAAATGACATTAGATGAAAGTAAGTATAAAACTATGTAAATTAGATTTTATTCAGTTAAAACCAGCTGCTGTCGTCTGTAGGAATCTGGCTTGGTTTAGAGGACTGAGGTTCAGGTCGGGCCGTGTTGTGGAGTGTGGACTGGCAGCTGGAGAGATGCCAGTTCACCTTCCAGGCACCGAACCCTTCATTGCCACGAGCATCAACTAAGTGGCAGCCATGAAACTCTGATCTCACTAATGCATGTCTACAGGCCCAGCATTTCATGCCTATGTGTGTAATTACAGGGTAAACACAGAATTTTAAAAAATGACTTTGCCCAAGCAGGATTAATAACGTCCTAAATTTAGGGCAGCTGTTGATCAGGACGAAGATTTCCTGCTTCTCCAGGCTACATGTGGAGGTGTCCTTGGGAAAAATACTGAACCTTAAGCCACTGGTGTGTTAGTGTGTGTCTGGATAAAGGCCTTTACACACACGATGCATTTTTTATTAGCATGAAAAAATATTTTTTGAACTGTTGATATGGCATGAGTATTTTCACACAGAATGCAATTATCACACTGCAAAAAAAACGAATCTTTTATTTTTCAGATCAAGGTCGATTTTTCCGAACATTCACACAGTGAACAAACGCATCAACCAGTCACGATGATTGTGCAGAGCGTCACATTCGTATCCCACAATTACAACATAAACGACAATGCATGACAAGCTCATGATCTGTGTCTCTCGGCTGCGAGTGTTGTTTGGCAAACAAAACACAAATTATGAAGACGATCTTAAAAACATATGGCAGAGTATCAGATCAGTTGGACTCTGTGAAGGGTGAGAAACGTCACCTTATGTAGTTTACTTTTGAATGAGGTAACATCTGCTAATGTGTGTTAACTTATGGGAGGCTCTGTTAACTTTTCACTTATCTAAGCACATGGCTTACACCCGCCCTCTGTTAATGGTTAATGTGACAAGTTCTGCTATTGTATTTGTAACATGTGAGTCCATTTCTTCCTCTTTGGAGTGAGCTGTCAAAACACTTTCCCAAAGTCATATTCCCACGTTTCTGTCGCAAATTCACATTTTTGTGTTGTTTGTTCATTACTTACCAGGTGTGTAAAGGCCTACTGTATGAATCTGTGTATGAATGACTGAATGCTTTGAGTGGTTGTTAGACTAGCAAAGACATTTTTCCAACCTTAAAACGAGCTCAGACAAAAACACAAACAGAATGAACTCTTAGTGAAAAGAACCAGCTACAGAAATTAGCGTAATTTCCAGGCTGTAAGTCACAACTTTTTTCACACGCTTTGAACCCTGCAGCCTAAACAATGACGCGGCTAATTTATAGATTTTTACGGGCTAACAGCCTCCAGGGGGCGCTCTAGCAGGAAGCGCAAGCACAAGACAGACAGGTGGAAGAAATAATGCGCTGAGGAAGACGCTAGTTTGACTGTGTGACAAGCGACCAGGAGGATTTTTTCACAGAAAAAAAGCATTGCTCGTTTTGGACAGCATGAGGGCCCATATAACAGATTCTGTGAAAGCAGCCATCAAGAGGAAAAACTCAATTCCAGCTGTGATTCCTGGGGGCACAAGAAGTATTTGCAGCCACTCGCCATCAGTGTGAATCGTGCATTTAAAGTGGCACTCCGAGTTGAGTGGGAGGCTTGGATGACTAGCGGCGAGAAATCATTTAGCAACACTGGCCGCATGCGAAGAGCAACTTTTGCTCAAGTCTGCCAGTGGATCCTGACAGCGTGGAGCAGTGTGAAAAAATCCACGATCACCAACAGGTTTCGAAAGGCTGAACTGCTGCGTGATGAAGAGAACAGCACAAGCTCAAGTGCGACACGAGACGAAAGTGACATTGAGAGCGACAACGAAAGAGAGACTAAGAAAGTGTGTGACAAAGTCATTCTGAGGCTGTTCAATTCCAACACTGAGGAAGACGATTTCAGTGGTTTTAGTGCGCAGGAGGATGATGAAGATAGTGATCAATGTGTTTTCTGTTAGGGTACACTATTTTTTATTTTGTTTACCAGCCATGTTACTGCCGTTTTACTGTCGTGTTACTGCCGTGTTACGGGCACTGTTTGAAAAAAAGCATTTATTTAATAAAAATTTTAAAAAATCTTTCTGTGTAAATATCTCACGTTACAACGTGGACATGCGGCTTATAGACAAGTGCGGCCTATATATGTACTTTTTTTTTTTTTCTTTTTAAATTTAGTTGGTGCGGCTTATATTCAGGTGCGCTCAATAGTCCGAACATTACGGTATGTAGAAATCCCTTACTTGCTCTATGGACACAGGAACTATGGACCTAGTCCTCCATGGAATAAAGGTGACTATAACAAATGAATTTTTTTTAAATGGCCCTGAAAACCTTTTTTTGTTTTTTTTGCATCTGTGAGAGCGAACTCTCCAAAAAGGTCTGATCCTAGTATTGCCCCTGGTGTATTAAATTCCCAGCTGGAGGACGCGTTGCAGCACGCCCCTTGACGTTGCCTCGGAGACGACGAGCGCATGCAGGTAGCTCAATTAGTTTGGACTGCACATTGAGTGAATGGTTGGTTAATTCCCTTACTTGGCCAATACATTACTTGATAATGTTTATTCTTTGTTACAACAGTGTGCGTGGGTGACAGTGTAAGTAAACATACACCTGACGTTAAGTTTACATGTTGTCGTTAATCCAGTAGTTGAGATATCTGTGGTTACGCCTGGTTTAATGTGAATGTTTTCGATGTTTGAATATTTTAGGATCGTGAAAACAATCTTGAAAACCATTTTTAATAATATTCTCAATGTTTGACAAAGTATGGCACACAAGAGAAAGTAGCTACATACAGAGGGTTTGAGGGTAATTCTAATTGGAAAAAATGGACAATGGTCTGACAGAATAATTATGTTGGATTCTAAAATTTAAGAGAAACTAACAGATGACCATTTTAAAGCAGCCTTTTTTTTTTGTTTTGCGAAATTGCAGTAGCATTGTTTATTATTCAATTTCAGAAGTGGGTTTGGTTGAACATGCATGGCAGTTCTACCAAAACAAAGGATTTGACGGACCACTCTTAAGATACAAATGAAATCTGCTCTGCAAATAAATGTTAAAAAATAAACAAGTGGATTACTGTAGTAACTGCTCTCCCTCTCTCTACACCTTTGCTTTTTTTAAGGCCTAGAAGCCTGTCTGAAGCAGTGTGTATATTACTGCCCCTCTCGTTCCACACACGCCGGCTCTCTTTCCCACTTTCATTTCACTCTCTGTCCCGACCTCCTCTTCTAAATGAAGCTGTTTATGTAACAGTGGAATTGTAATGCGACAAGCAGACGCTTTACCAAATTTACATAATATGATCAAACATGCTCTGGTTCGGTGTGTGCGTGTGCATTTGTGTGTGTGTTAATATATGTCTAAAACTAATTTTCCCCTCAGTATCTATCCTCTGTCCTCAGGCACAATTTGTCTGGAACGTCCTATACCAACTGTTTATTGTGCGTGCGTGTGTGAGTGTATGTTATTTGTAATTCTCTGCGTGCTATATGCTTGTTAATTGTACTGTCCCAATTCTCAGGCATAATTTTCTCCAGAGTACTAATTGTAGATTAATGGACTTAACTTACTACAACAGTACAAACAAAGCCTCGAGCATCAATTTTACAACTTTAACATTTAGCAAAGCCATTTAGTATGGAGGTAAGACACACCAAGAAACATCGTCTGTGACAAGAAAGTAACAGATAAAGAGTTTTGGATTTTTTCTCTTTTTCATTTTTGTTAAACAAGAAACTTCAAAGATCTTATTTACTTAAACCCACAATCCTTCATCCTCTGCTACTTCTCTCTCTCACACACTCAATGCTCATCCAATCCAAAACGTGGAACATTAATGGTCCTTTGGATTTTAATTTATCCAGGACAGATGGCTGGCAGCGTTCACCAAATGCAACCCGCTCTCTTGGACCTGGTGAGCTCTGCTGGTCTTCTTTGGAAGCTGCATTCATCTGTCGTCCAGCCTGCACTTCAGTGTTGTCATTCAGGTTTAAAAGGTTACAGTTTGTGGTGCCTGTAACATAACTCCATAGTTTTTAACATCAGCGACATATTCCACAGATAAAGACACTGAAGCTGTAGTAACAGGTGTAATAATGCAAGTATAATGTTCACTTGGCCATCAACGGATGATGTTTGCTGAGAACTGCACACGTTGTGTGGAAAAGTTAGGCAAGATTCTGATTGTCTCGATGACAAGTTGCTTCAGCCACGCATCAGCCGCTCTTCAGTCGCCTGTCTCATGCGGGCAGTGTGGCTTCTCTAATCCATTAACGTGCCCACATGCAAAGCAACACGTTAAGCAATACAAAATCATTGCTCATGCAGCCACGCAGCGGTTAACACAACAAAACACTATCATGCTTATTTCTGTAGTTCTACAAAACACTAATATAACACTGCAACACATTGTTAAAGACGTACTAAACACAATGTGTTTTTGAGTTTTAAAGTAAATTATTTGATTGTACAGCGATAAGACACGTGAATGCTTTTGTAAATAATGACATTATTGCTATATTTATAAAAATCAACATTTTATGCCTTGAAAATTGCTCAACTCAGCATCTGCTGTTTAAAATGATTGTGAACCTTGCAATGCCGTTCGTGACATAGAAAACTGATGAGTCATTAAAGTCGAGCTGAAGTCAAAAATGCATTTTCAGCCCTTTTGGACCATATCCCTACTGTTATTGAAATGTGAACATGTATCACATAATATTACAAAAAATGATATATTTCATATTTCTATATAAAAGTCCCACCTCCGTCTGTCATGTAAAAAAAATCTCCTTGGTCCCTGATGTCATCGTTGACTCAGGCCATTACTGGTTGAATCACTGATTGAATTCAAACAGTTATATCAGGCCAATCCACCTGTCAATCGTTTTGTGGTTCCTATATATAGAGGGCGGGTCAGTTGGGATCTCTGTGGGTTTA
>JAQLOL010000026.1:3470354-3483829 GCA_029783665.1 Naso thynnoides | reverse complement strand
GTTTTGTGGTTCCTATATATAGAGGGCGGGTCAGTTGGGATCTCTGTGGGTTTACCGTCAGGCGATAGATTGAGACAGATAGCAAGAGATTTAGAGAGAGAGGGTGAAGTGATAGTGATAATGTTAGTGAGAGTGAGTGACAGAGTGGTAGTTTAGTTATGTAGGTGAGGAAGCCAAGTAGTCCTCCACCTCTGAATGGAGGCTAACGTCATTGGCATTCATCTCCATGTTCATCTCGCTGCCACTGTGTCACCTATATCCCGCCCACTTGCCAACAACACTCAAATCAGATTCCTCCAACTTATGTCCCAAGCCTACAGCTCGTTCATGGTTGTTTAATTGTTTGAACAGCAAATAGGTCACAACACGGCAGTGGACGCTCTGGAAAAAGGCATTTCAGCTCATCTTTAAATTTATATACAAAACAGAATGTTACGGCCCTCTTATAAAGGGTGGATCATCCACCTGCCCAACGTAATGTTTTTTATGCCATTACTCTATGCAATATGTTTCAAAATTGGCAATGGTTTAGACTTGTGCTTTTGACAGCTGTAGAGGTAACATTGGACTGCTGACCCACAGTGTAGGCACCTCACCGAAACCGCCATTTACAGTACTGTAGACTGCAGACAATCTGGGCGCAAAGTGAGGTTCAAGGTGCAAAGAGGATGGATTTACTCTTCATTAATCATAGGTGTGTTGTGAGTGTGACAAGGAATAAACTAATCAGCGTATCGTCTCTTATGCCATTTAAAAGTCAGGTGCGCTTGAACAAGTGAAAGCATGGGAGCAAATAGTCTATAGGAGAAGCGGTCATCTTAGGACATGGGGTTATTATAATAAACTCCAAGATTTTTACAAGGTTCCATTAGAGACTGTTTGGAAAAGGGCAGACTGATGATTCGTGGGTGACTGCATATACCATCTGTCTGTCACCATCTATCGCAGATTGACTTCGACCAATCAGATCAACAAAATAGCCGAGCCAATTGGTAAATCAAACTTTTACCAAAGTCAGTTGGGAGACAAGCAAAAACATTGTTGGGGGGCAAGAAAAGTCCCCATTGTTGTTGTTTGCTCTTCTTTCTGTGAAGAAATAATCTCCACTTCTGACAGAACCAATGCTACAGCAGCATCTACACCAACCTGTTCAGGAACCTCTGCCATTGTTTGCATTACTTCCATGGATGCTTCTTGTTGGTGGCAAACCTAAAACCTCGCCCGCAGCTGCCAGCAGACCCTCCTCAGGAGACACTGATTGGCCTACACCACTCAGACCCTTAACGTGGAGCCTGTCCAGACTGTTTGTACAGGCACAGCAGAAATGTTAAGCATCGTCATCAACGCTTTCTGGTGCCTCAAGACAGCAATGCGCAAAACTGTAAGAATGCAACAAAAAGAGCAATTCAATATATATGTAAGATCTTGCATCCATGACCAACATTTCCATTGCCGAACAGATGAGCACAAGTATATTTGCTATTAAACAACGCTGGTGCTGGGCGTGAAAATGACAACTGCGCTGGTTAGGAAACAGCAATGACGCTTACATTGTGCTGTGTACTGATTTTGCATTGTATGGAAGATAGTGCCCTCTGTTGTGAACATGGACACGGAGGATCTGACAGCAGCTGCTTGTGGCTGGTTAGTTCTGACAACCGGCTCTGGTTAAAATGATCAGTGTCCTGTTTGTCACAGTGTCGATAGCCATGGTCCCATAAACGTATTTCATGCACATTTTGAAATCACTATTTAGCAAAAAAAAGTTTTTACAGTTGCTTGTGGTTTTTGTCTGTCGAAAAACAGTTAACGTGCAAAATCAGAGAAGGAAACAGCTCTGTCAAATTAATTGTGATGTAGCGAATATTTTTCTGCTCTCCAAAAGTAGTAATAGACTTTTATTGGTACAAGAAGCTGAATCCGCCGTCTTTCTGTATGTCCCCCAAACGCGCGAAAAACATGACTGATAACAACAACAACAGATATGAGTGGAGTAATGTGGAGACTGAAGTATTAGATTTAATCTGGAGAACATAACGGCAACTTTAGATAGAAAACAGCAACAGAATGCTACCATGTTTTTTTTTCCAGTCTGCAACCTCTACTTCTGCTGTTGATTACAACCATATGTATAGTTGCCTATATCGCCGTCTTCTGACCAAACTACACTTTACAGCCCTGTTTTTTTTCCACTCCAAACCAGCTGCTGGAAACACTCCTAATTTGCATTTAAAAAGTTTGCTTAAAATTTGCTTTCAGCCACATGATCACGCCCAACCCACCAAGCCCAATCTCTGGACTGAGGGCCAGTACTGGGCCTTAGAACATTTGTTACCAGAAAGTTAGCAGAAAATTAACAATTAGACAGCTTTTAATTTACAACATGTGCATGTCTAACAAAGAGTTTAACTTTGGGTCCAATTATTGATAGAAATTTGTCATTTCCAATTATATTTCCAATACTGAATCATCCAGTCCAGTTGGTGTTTACAGTTAAGAGGTAAAACTATACAGTGACTGTTGTTTCTCGAATCAGATGCTTTTTGTTCTAGTGGCTGCAAGTTCATTTTCCCGTTTCCTTCAGTTCACAGGTGGAATCAGAACACATTTAAAGCCCCAGTAGGTAGCTTTGCGAAAATGAAAGTAAACTTGCGACTTGATCCGAAATTTCAACACAATACATCGCCAAATCCCTTTATGAACCTCTGCCAAGCACCCCACACACACACAGACACACAAACACACAGGCACACACACACAAAGCAGCCATAACACACCCACAGAAGTCGTAGCGTATCCGTAACAACGGGAGACTCCGAAACAATATCGTGTCTCTCTCACCATGAAACACACTCTTCTTGTGTGTGTCTGCGTGTGGAGGGAGGGAGGGGGGTTGACAGAGGTGAAAAGAGCGACCTGACCGTGTATCGTCTTGAAATTCCCGACCAAGTCGCGGACTTTAGTTTCCGTGGTGAGGATGTGTACGAGCTGCGATTGGCTGCTCCTCCTGCGCCTTCTACCTGATTGGTGGAGAGCGCTCAGACCGGCTTACAGGCTGTAGGCGGAGCCAGAGGAGTTGGATTTTGTCCTAAATTACCCATTTAATGTCCTACTATCAGAAAATAGTAACAGTTCCAGCAAATATGACTGAATAAATGTTAATAATTCTTACCTACTGCAGCTTTAAAAGATAAAGTCACAGGAGTGATCACAATTTTAAAGCCCTTACCGAGAATTGTGGGCTAAAAGGGGAAAAGCACAACATTTTATGATATGAGTGAGAGAATCATGTTCAGTCAGGTTTCACTGTAAACCTAAACTCAGCTGGAGTTCACTCACCTCCACCTTGCTGCCCACGCCTCTCCACCCACCATTTCACCCAAATTTGGCTCTGTCATATTTATCTTCAAATTTTCCATGAAAATTGTGGCATAGATGAGAAAGGCAATTAGATTTTTTTTTTTCAAGTGACTGTTTGTGTTCTGGCAGTCACATGCAAGAAAGGATATTATTAATTTATTTACTTGTTTTAATTCGGGCACTGATATGTGAGAGTAAGTACTTGGATGTGGGTGTGAGAAGAGCCACAAGGTCTGTGTGAGGAGGAGAGAGAAGGACCTGTAGTAACAGTAAATGAAAATGTGTGAGTGGACCTATTCAGTCTTTTGGAAAATGTTTTTTTAAATCAAAGGCCTCCTCTTCCATCTTTCTGTACATCCTTTCTAGGAAATAAAAAGTAGTGATTAATACACTAAACTAGCCCTCTTCTTCTCTCTCTTTATTCCTTTCGTATTTTCCCATAATCTCAATCTCTCCTCCTACCTGCCTTCACTCCCTCCCCCTCATTCTTCCCCTCCCATCACCCTCTTCCCTGAGTCCCTCTGTGCCTTCCCTCTATCCCCAAATCTCTATCCTTCCATCCATCTATCCATCCCTCCCTCTGATTTCTCTCTTTATCCCTCTCAAAGGGAAATATCATAGAAAATTTGGCAGGTACTCCAAAGATAGAGAGTGGGCTGAGAGAGAGAAGCAGAGCCGGAGAGAGACAGAGCATTAGAGGGAAAGAGAGGTAGAGAGGAGAGGAGAGCCAGGACAAAAAGGCTTTCACATTTAATTTTTGGATGGTGGTTTCTGTTTGCTGTGAATAATTTATTGCCTCCTCTTTTCTGCATGTTCTGCATTTGATAGACATGTTTATTTAATGCTGACGTACATCAAATATGTACACAAAACAGAACAAAAACACCGGTTGTTTAAAAGTGACCGTGACAAGGAGTAAACGATCACTGTTGAGAATACGTAACCCCTCCTGTCCCATCTGTTTGCAGTCTATGCACACCATAAAATCAGTGTCACGTTGTAGTGATGCCTGCAGGAACCCTCTGCAGGCTCTCAGAGTCAGCGTCAGACACACAACAGCAGCACTGGACCATGTAGGACTTGGTTGATTTGTTAAAGGAAACAGCAGCAGAGGGGCTCCTGCCAATATGAGGAGCTGATCTCAACCGCTATGATTAAGTACCAGAGTCTTTAAGCAGCATATTAGTGTGAGGCTGGACCTGATGGTAGCTTACCGTATATCAAAGAGGCAGGCGCATCCTATAATTATGGCTTTGAACCAGATCTGAAGCAGTTACAGCTTCAGTCAGCAACTGCAGTTTGCTGCCCCCTGTTGAATCACTCTGTTGTGGTGGAAAAAAGAGGAGTGAGTAAACCCTGCAAGCCCTCAGCTACCACTATCAAGACTCCACAGAGTCTTATAAGAAAGATTTATTAAAGAAAAATCAAGCACAATTATGAGTTTTTGTTAACAATGTTTGAAATAAAGTAAAACTAGTGACTAAACTAACAGATGTGGAGTTCATTTGTTTAAATTCAAAGTCAAATCTAAATTAAAATCTTGACTTACGGATACAAAAATGAAAAAAAAAAAATCTTTTACACCAAAGTAAGTTCTTTAGTGTATTTACAACATCACTGATCTCAACTTTTAGTTTAATTGGTATTTTTTAATGAATGAGAATGTAGGACAGTCATGTATAAGTTTGTTGCTTCTGTTCTGCTTAGTCACTGAATACATCAAAGGTTGACTTTAATTATGCTGTCCATGCTGTTTAATATTTATAATGAAAAATAAATGAGCCAAAATAATATTCAATACTACTAGTAAATAAACAACCTTTAAACATCAGAAGAAAACTGTTAATGTAATTTTTAGAGTCAGAGCATTAAAGCAGGTTCCAGGGTTTTGTTTTGAACTCCTCCCACTTAATGTCTACCATCATTTTCTGGAAATATGAAAAGCCTCAGTCTGAAAAAAAGTGAAATTACATACACAGTGATTCATTATAAGCTGTATATTTAGGACTGAAATGTCACTTTGCAAAGTTCTGAGGAAATTGACTATGAGCTAGAACAGTAATGAGTGCTTGTGAATGTAAATGTGAATGCTTTGTCAATAGCGTGGGTCCTGCCTGAAAATTCAAGCCAACCTGGCACAACAGGCCAACACATTAGTCTGTTAGTGAGTGGCACTGGTTACCATTTGTCTCTGGCTTTTTTCTAGCACTTTTAGGCTCATATTTGAGTAGCTGCTCAGCTCAAGTGAAGCAGTGCAGGAGAGCAGAGACGGAAGTCACAACAGCGAGAAACAAGTTAGGTCAAGAGAGTACACACATATGGCTCAGTGGATCGTTCATGTAGCCGACACATATATTCAGCAATGACATTACTGTCTAGAATGAATAACCAGAGGACCAACTGATCAGCATGATTCAGGGGAGGCCAGTTCTGTGTGGAAATGGTAGGCAAACAGTCCTTCATCATAGCCACGGTTTGCATTTCCACAGTCGAAGGTCTTTCTGTTTCCCTTTTATAAGACGACCTACTGCCACCTTTCAAGTACCTTTCAAGTACAAAGACTTTGTCAAAGGTTAAGTCTCCTTTGTTGCTAAATGTCTGTTTGTTTTAGGGGCTTTAAAGCAGCAACAATTTAAATATACTGGATAGTTAACACTATGAATTTTTAATGTAAAAAATAGCTTTGTGCTCATTTATACGGTCATGAATTGCAATTTTTTTTGTGATCTTTATAATGGCAGATTGTTATCATCTAAATCAACACATTTCATATATGCAAAATGTAAATTCCCTCTTTGGTTTTGTACTCATGAGCTTAAGCTAGTGTTAACAATCTGCCTGCTATCATCAGTATGGATGGATTTGTTCTGTTTTAGCTGCAGAACAGGCTGAGTGGGCGGTGGTGGATTCATGTTGACTGGATACAGTGGTGCTGACATGTGTATACAATTCTCCAGCAGAGAATAAAATGAATGACAGAATTTGCAAAAGAAAGTGCACTTATCAGGTGTAAAGTGAGTATGCTTCGTTAATACTGTTTAAGAATTTGAGAGGTGGGTTGATGTCATTAACGTGTTAAGCCTCCACTTCAGCCCTTGTTATCATGTCATCAAGAGTTGTACATGTGAGTCACGCACATAAAAGCGCCAGTGTTTTTTTTCTGTGTGAATGAACACAACCCTAACAATGAATATTGGAGTGTCAGATTGAAAATACCTTCGGCAATCCTCTCCTTCAATGAAGAAATGCATGCACTGCTTGTGCAGTAATGGCTGAAATTACATTTCATTTTAAAGTTTATTCAATCACATTCTGAAAACTTTTTGAATTACCAGCATCTGTTTGCTTATGTAAATGAAAAATTGCTCTACTATGGGCCTGAAATTGATTTTTTCTCTTCTTTAAAATTGACTTGTTATGTACAAAACAGCCATAAGGGCTCCATTTGTTTTGTAAATATGAAAGGTTTGATGTGTTTGCAATGTATATCACAGTAAAATGCAACAATACATTAAGTTGGGACAGTTTAAAATCTCTCCGTCTCCGTGTCAGAATCATCGAAAATATATTTAAATTTATATCCCACTGCAATTCAAGAAACAGACTTTTGTTCAAAATGAGCACGTGAGTAATCTGGAAATACAATGGAATTCACATTAAGCCGTCACACGCTGTGCCTGCATCAACACATTAGGACATTTGAGAATGAATAAATCTCTTCATTTCATTGACTGACAATATAAACACAGCAGTTAGCTTTGCACTGTGTTTCCTGCAAAGTGGCCATAATGCAGTAACAGAATAGGACTGAAATATTGTATTCACTGAGTCATTTCTCTTCAGAAGCAGGATAAAGCCCAGACATCAAACGCTGGCTTCTGTCATAGTCAGAATACTGAATAAAATTCTGGATGGAGTGCTTTACTGTACATCGTTGGTTTCAAACCTCAGGGTTGAGACCCCCACAAAGAGTCACAAGAACAGAATCAAAGGAGTTCCAAGATGGGCTAATGAATTTTTCTTTTCTTGCTCGACAGTTTTGCTTGTTGGACTGCTGAAAATATTTTAAATGAACCACTCTGAAAAGAGAAATCAGTCATACCCGGCTGATTTACTCTCTCTCTAACAATGTCAGGTTCACAATGGACAGTTTAGGAAAACAGTGTAAAAACTGCTGCAGTAGATCCAGACGAAATAGCTTTTTTATTTCACAGTCTCCCTTCTTTGCAAAACTTGATCTATTACCATTATTGCAACGCCACGGCCAACAGTAGCATTGTACACTTGGGTGTGTAATGCTCGTAAAACTTCAGACAAATAAACCAATGACCAAAAATAAATAAAAAGACCTGTGGACATTCCGGGGGACCAAATACCAAGCATCCACTAAAATTAATAAATATCGCTAAATAAATCATCACCATGGGAGAGACACAAAGACATAAACATTAAATAGCCTTACCTCTGCAGCGGCTGGGAGACAAAAACACAAACAGTAAAGCAAAAAGAGCTGCACAAACCACGTTACATCACCAGGCAATGCAGTAGATGTACTCATTTGCTTGAATGTCAGTCTATGAACCTTATATATGGCAAAATAAACAATCTTTTCAAAGTCGGCACAAATTCAAACAAGAGAGCCAATCAAAAATAACGTTAAAAAGTTACCTGTAAGCCATCCTATCCTTAAAGCCATGGTCACACAAATGCAAAAGCAGGTGAATGAATGCCTGCCAAGGTGAAATGCGTCATTTGTAAGGCTGTCCTGAATACCTTTTCTTAGACACTGAAGCTTTTATGACAATTGTTGAATCATAACTGAACACCCGTTGAGACTGAGGGCAAGGCTCACCAAGTCTATTAACCTTAGCCACAGTCTGCTTGAACGTGTATTCACATCACTAAGCTGCCGCAGGCTCTGCTAACTCGCTGTTCTTTGCTCTCTGCTAATCATCCTCACTGTACTGGCTTTCCAGAGGTAAAATAATGTTGTCACGATAATCCACTGTTTTTAGAATGTCCACTTCCAACTTGTCCATCGGTATCTCCTCTGTAATTTCCTATAGTGACATTAACTTCAGGAGATTTTCTTCCTTAGCCGCTAACGTGGACAGCAGCTCTATTAAGTGCTAATAGCTCACGGTGTATAGTCCCTCTTCAACTGCCCGCAGCAACTTGGTGTGATGCTTGCATAACTGTAACGTTACAATTTGCTTAAGTCTTTGCAAATGTTCCATTGTTTAATCCGGTGTTCGGGTAACATTAACGTTACCTCGTTAGCTGGTAGCTACAGCTATCGCTATCAGCTGACAATAATCTTCTGTCCTGGGTTTTGGCATCAAGAATGTGGGGACTGTAACTTCAATCTTTGAACCTATCGGCTGCATTCACCGTCTGACTTCTAGTAGACAGCGATGCAGCCTCTGGGGGCAAACCCCATTATTCTTTGGCTACCATTGGAGGGGGTGAATTTACATTTCCGACTTCCTTCTCTGCGTGGTGCTCACTGTTTACAGTCCGACTGTTTACAGTCCAATGCGAGAATGGAGTTGGAGTTGAGAGACCACATCTACTAGCGGATCTTTTCACAAGTCGCCAGTTTACGTGCTGTTAACAATTAACAGTCCGCCGGTAATTGTGCGGACTACAAAAGACTACAACCGGAAACCAGGGCTTTTCCAGTACCAAGATCGTCCTTCCTTGTTTATAGACTACTGTAACTTATACGAAAAATATCTGGAGCTTCACGTTCAATTACTCAACTGTTTACTGATCAACAAAAAAATGGCACTGTGATGTTTACCTCTTCTTTCACAGAACTTTTTTCTTCTTCTACCATTTACAACTCACATTTTGGTTACTACAACTCCAGACACCTTACCGCCACTTTATGGTCTCAGTTAATCACCGCATATCTTTTTTTGAAGTTGAAGTTTTCAGCCACAACTCATACTGACTCAAGTGACATCACTTAAAGGGGCAGTTAAGTGTTTTTGAATCTGTGTTGTCTGTCTATTATCTTCTGCAGATGGTAATGATTGGTGTCAATTTAGGGAGAGGGGAGGAGAAATTACTGCCCTGAAATTTGCGGATGGGGTCAGCAAAAAACAGTTTTTAGCCACATATATAGACACTTACCTAAAAAAAACGGTATCTGTTCAACTTAGCGCTAAATTTAGGATTTTTCTCACCGCTTAAGTTGGCTGCCAGTCAGCAGTTTATTTTGGCACTACACCGCACAGTCTAACTCCACAAATCAGCTGTTTGGCTCAGATAGTAGCAAGATGGTAGCCATATATGTATAGAACACCAAAAACACCTCAAAACCACAATCTACAATAATGCAATTAGATATCATCTTTCAGTCCCTTTCCCTTGAAGCCCATACCCTGAGTTTGTGGAGCAGCCCAAACAACATCAATAAACTGTTCTCGTGCAAGTTTTTGTCAGTGGTGGTTGATCCAAAACAAACAAAACAGGCAATAGTAGATTTTTAGTTCTTAGGGCCAAAAGACAAAAGTTCATGGTTGTTCAGTGCCAAAATTACTTTTGGATGCTGCCGCCCTGGAGCGTTAACCTGGGCCAAAGCATTCATTGATAAGCTCTGTCCAATCCCAGCCAGCCGAAAAGCAGCAAGAGACCTACTGATATGACTTTTTTAAAGACATACTGATCAACCTAACAATATGCAAACAGAACAAAATGCATTGCAACTATAGAAAAATAAAGTGTTTATATTTTGAAAATGTAATTGCTTGGAAAATTATCTATGTAAATACACAGCTACTGATTGATGAAGGATAAAACAAGCAAAATATACAACAGTGAGCACACATCCAGTCTTGAGCTTTTATTGTCTCCTCTAATGATTTTGCTGTTTTGTTGTTGTCATAGCTCTTGTTGATAATGTTATTGTTGCTGCCTTTTGGTCTCTCTTTTTATTTGTTATCCTTGTTTGTGTATATGGCTGTTTGATCCACTGTACCAAAGGGGCAGCTCACAGAGAAATGAGACACATCCATCACACACACACACACACACACACACACAGCATCACACATCTAAACACACAAAGTTGGTGCACAGAAAGAAACAGCATGAGTGAGACTGTTGAAGAATGTTATCAGCTCTTTACTTTCGTCATATTGTCACTAAAAGATTTCCTGCTGTGTTGTTTTATGCCTGAAATTAGGGAAGTTTTCACGCCCGGCTCGTGTACATACACCAGTGATCCAGTGTGTAAAAGAAAGCATGTGCCTGTATACTTGGCATAAAGTACTGAGTGCTGCAAACATCCCTGTGCGTGCTTATGCGTGTGCATGGGATCACGTGTGTATGTGCACGCCCGGTTTCTTGGCATGGTGTGTCGAGCACTGTAAGCCCATTTCCCAGAGCAGGATTTGATATACAAAACGCCATCCAAACACTTCCTGGAGCCCATCCAATGAAATGGAGTGAAATGCCGTCCTCCATTGGCTGTAAAGCAGGAAGAGCTGGTTTATCAGGCGAGATTGACTCTTGACAGCTTTATTGTCCAGAGCATCCCTAGATGGCTGGATTATAGCGGGCAGGAAAGAAAATAGGAGGGAGGATTAGAGACAAACAAAAGACTGACTCAGAATAGAGGAGATCAACACAGAGGAAGAGAGGTGGGAGTAAGTTATGCATATGTAAGTCACAAATAAGTCATGTTTTCCATGATCCAGCGAATCAAGGTTTTTTTGTGGCCACGTCATTAAGGAAATTCATGATTCATGATTCAGCCCAAAGTTTACACATCTGTTTTATCCATTCTCTAACTGGCCCTTCGATTGACGAATGAAAAAACGGTTTAAATTGTACCCACAATATGCAATCAGTATGCCATTATGGAACCTCTCTTTTCCTCAGATACAAGCATGAGGAATGTGAGAGAATGATTTGAAAAGGGCACGCTATCAGCAAAGCAAGTAAACAAGCTTTACTAAGCTGTAGAAATCTATAATTTGGATGGTGTCTAACATTATCCTGAGCTCTTCATACAGAAATTGATCCAGCGGCGTGTTGTCTGCTGATGCTTGTTTGTCTGGCACACAGTGCAGGGGACAGCTGGGACTTCACATCTGTCAATAAAACCACTTCAATTATGGCTGCAGTGCAATCATCAATGTCTTATGTTTGCATCCTGTCCATGACTTTTTGGACTTTTTTATATTTAACTTTAAATGAAGGAGTATGATTTCTATAATCTCTAGATACACAGCCGCACTGTGATGCCGCAGGCTGTTATCCTTTACTACTGCTGGGAAGTTTTAAATTTTACAGAAAATATGTCATGCTATTGCAGATCTGGTAACAATTTCTATGAAGCCTGTCTCTATAATGCATTATAACACATTTTAACATATATAACACATTATAACACATTATGAACACACTTATAATGCATTATATGCGGTTATGGTTATAACCACCCTAACCCTAAGCTTGCTTATAACTATGATTTTACAGCACTACAGGCACATTATAATGCATTATAAGTATGTTCATAGTGCATTATAGATGAATGCTTCAAGTAAAGTATTACAGCAGATTTCTATAACCATTCTTCAGGAAGTTTCTGTGCATATAAACACGACTGACTGCCTGAACTTAACTCCTAAATGCATAGTTAATAAATTTGGATAATTTTTAAAAAAGCCAGACGCAGAACAACCCAGTTGCTGTTGGATTCAAGACATTTAATGCTGATATTTACTGACTGCTGTTACTTAAAGAGGTAAGCCGGAAGTTGCTATTTTGTATGTGTATGTGTATGTATATGTATACCAACAACTTCGAATAAAGCGTGTCCTTTACAAATAATAAGGTAAATCAACCTCACTTTTTTATGCAATTAATATGATGTGGACACATAACATTCCGTTTATGTGGAATATGTTGCAGAGGCAGCAATAAAACAGGTGCATTGTAGCCATTTAAAAATGGAGAGGGAATGACTTATGCTCTGTGAAAGCTGAAAATACAACATACTGGAGAAGGTGAATTTGCTTAAAAACCAACACATAAACCTTAAATCTAAAGCACAAGCTTGCTTCAGGTTTATAAATTCAACAGTCGCTATGCTGAGCTGCAGTAAAACATCCATTAAATCTTTTTTGTTCTGACTCACATTCCTATAAGCCACAGTTTAATAAGAGAGGTGATAGCAGGTCAGCCATGGAACAATTACACTCTCCAGTAATTGCTGAAAGCCGGTTCTCTTTTATGCAAAGATCTGAATAAAATCTCACTGCATTGTTTAACATAAAGTAAGCAGGGACGGTGGATTTGTATCAAATCTTCTGTCACAGTGAAAGCACATCACAGTATTGACGCAAATAAAAGTTTGAAAAAGTCTTCACAGCATATGCAGAGATCCTACTGACTGTAGGCATACTGAGGCACAATCATGAGCTAAATGCTAGTATGCTGTTGTTTAGCAAGTAATACTTAACAGCTTGACCATCATTATCATCATCACCTTAGTTTGTTTGTTTTTTGGGCATTTATCATCATGCTGTGTAATTGAAACGGTTAATAATTTTATAAATACTGGGTCATAAAGCAGAACATTGTGCCAAATGAAAATAGTGATGCCTGGTCAAAAGTGACAGAATCAACAAAGTTTTTTTTTTTTATCTATCCTCAGAGGGAGCTGGATTTTTGTGGAAAACTTATTGGAAGTCATCCAACAGTTGCCAACATATTTGTTCAACACCAAAAACGTCAACCAGCTGGTGGCACTAGAAGAAAATCAGAGGATCAACATCAGGGGACTTCATTATCTGAGGACCATTAATGTCTATACAAAATTTAATGGCAATCTATCCAATGAACTGGTAGACTGCAGTGGACTACTGGCTGACATTGCCATTGCCAGTATCACTAATTGGCAGCAACGCCCACAATGGCACAATTAAACTAGAGGTAGAGTCACAATCAGAATGATCTTTATCTTTAACTTGGCTTGAGAAGCACAAGCTGCAAGTAACAGCCAGTGTTATCAGTGTCCTAGCTTTTATTTGTGTGTGTGTGTGTGTGTGTGTGTGTGTGTGTGTGTGTGTGTGTGTGTGTGTGTGTGTGTGTGTGTGTGT
>JAQLOL010000026.1:3437895-3463657 GCA_029783665.1 Naso thynnoides | reverse complement strand
ATAGCAAGCTAACAGGGCTGCTTGTGCTAACTTCTATGCTTGCTTAGATGGAGCTAGCTCTGGCTTTGTGGCTACAGCTCAATGGCATTTTAACAGCTCTGGTGCTAGCAATGGCCTGTGTTATAATTTCAACTTGTGGTGACTGGTTGGCTAGCGCAGAGCAAAGATGCTAGCATAACGTTAGCCGCTAACACTACTTCAGCTAACTTAAATGGCAAATAAATTACTTATCAACAGTTTATGTCCAGTTAACAACAAACTATGCCTTTTCTGCTAACTCAACTTAAAATCATAACATAAAGTTGGGAGGAGCAATAAGGGACCAATAACATTTAACATCACAATTTAATCACCACATATATGCTGTAGCCATAGCTAGTGGTCCAAGATGGCTGACATGTTCATGCATGCACCATTCACATCCACACGTACTCTCATTGTCTTCTGACACTCATACTAACAAAGGTCTGGTGTGTTGTCGTCCCACACTCTACCCTGACAGCCACCTCTAAAGACACTTTCTTTTTCTTTGTACTAAATATGTTTAAAAGTTGCAGCGGTGTATGAGCCTTTTGTACAGATGCAGATGGGTTTACATCAGACTTCATTTGGAGCCCAGTGCAATTTTACAGATGCTGATGGGTGTCCTCAGTGTTAACACTCTGTGGATGAGAACGGACTGAGTTTTTCTGCTCGTGAGTGGCAATATTCCATTTACTTGTATAATACACTTTCAATTTTAACTTCCTAAGCTCAGTAACATGAGATATTTGTAGTCCACTCATGCAGAAAATCAGATCAGACAGCGGAGAAGGTAGCCTAATGTGGTAAATGTCTACCACCATCACTTTTGTGTGATTTGAAAATTTTCAAGAAATCTGTGGAGTACCTCATCTAAAAGGTTAGGTGGTGTAAAAATGCAGGGAATTTTTGACCTCCCAGCTGATTTTAACCAAGTTTGCCACCCTATTAAAAACACGACCAGGCTCCCATGCTTCCCCCTGCACATTTCAGACATCAGAATTAGGAGGTTAAACCTATCAGCTATCATGGCAGTTTTGCGCAGTGAGTGGCTCGGTGTGAAAGTGAGAGAATAGGATCTGAACTTTTTCTAAAAGTCTCTGTTATCATTCTTTAAACAAGTGCTTTCTGTTTTCATTTGCATACTATAAATGTCTTTAAGAGACTGTCCCCGTATTAAACCTTTTTTCTTCCATCTATATTTGTAGGATTTACTTAAAGAAACAAAAGTGACTGGAAAGTTAATGTGTAGGCAGTGAGATACAGACAGAAGGAAGTCATGCGGGCAGGCTTTTCACCCCAACACTGAGTGCGGACACAAGTATTAACACTTTTGCTTTCAGATATTATCAGACATAATTCTCACATACTGCCCCCTAAGGTTGTTATAAAAGGGCTCCAGACAGCACAGGCAAGTTCTTTAACCACCTCAAAAACATCTTCACAGGTCCTCTCCGTTCCAAATAAGCAAGAGCAACACGTGCTGTTACTTTGGGTTTCGTGTCTTCATCAATATCTTGTACAATTTAATCATTATTATACAAAAGGTGTTTTCTCAAACAAGATGAATAGTTTGCTTCTCCTTTTGATAGTGCATCATTCCGCTGTTGTTTGTCGAGCGCGCACATGCAATATCAGGTCCATGGCTATTATTCAGAGACCAAACCTCATTCTGGAGAACAGAAAGAAGTCACAGAGAGTCAAATCCAGTGAGTAGGGGGATTAGGGAAAACACATAAGCTTCCAGTGCACTCTGAGTAGGCAAGTTGTCATGTTGGAGAGCGGTTGCCATTGAGCAGCAGCTCTGGTTGTTTGAGCTGAAGGTTTTCTCTCAGACGTCACAGAACATCACAGTAGTTTTCAACCTCAGCAGCCTGAACCATGAGAACAAATTCAAGATTAAAAAACCTGCAAATGTCCAAGAGACCACCTGTATTTGCATGCGCACTACTTCACCTCGAAGACCTCTCTTTGGCCTTTGGGTCGTAGCCTTAGACGCAACCCTTATAACAAGTAATGATCCTTGACATGCACTGTGCACATTATGTAAAGCTAAACCTATATCCACAAAAGCATCTTTCCTCCACCCACATTCTTACTGTGCTTTTGATCAACTTGGCAAACTGCACTGTTACTTATACATGAAGGCAGTTTAACTCACCTCCAAACAGGGACCAGCTATGCATTAATGGGGAATGCACTTATTGTGAACAGACAAAAACAAGGTTTATTTTCCTGTAAGTACAGGATAAATGTATGCGTTATCACAGGATAACAAGGCTTGTTTTCCGATGATAACAGGATAATGTATTTCTAATTAATTTATTTCTAATTAATTCCGCTGAGCCTTAAGATTCAAACACAGTGTCTGGTTCATGATCACACAGATCTGCCCCTTTAAGATCACTGCCACTGTCGGGGAGGATTCATAACTGAACAGTAGTCTAAATAAAGATATAAACATGTAGGCCTAGTTTTGATTCCTGCAGTTCGAGCAAACAGCTACGATGTAAGGATCAAATGAAAAACACTGTGTTTGTGATAATCAAAGATATTGACAGACTCCCCTCTGCATCAGCTCACAGATGCTCAAATAAAGTCTATATTATTATAATGGCAGAGATAAAGAGTTTCCGTGAATCTTTCCCGTCGCAAAGTACACCTCCACGCTAGGACGTAGTGCCCCAGTGGCACTTAGTGAAAATAAAAATGAAATGTCAGCAGCAGCAGCAGATGACTTTAGTGTCTTGGAAGAAAAGAAAGAAAGGAGATGTGAGTTGGCTGATTTATTTTATTAACTCAGAATAAATATATTTTCTGTCTACAACTGTTGATGTCAGGCTAACACTGACAGAACTTACTTTCACTTTTCCTGGGTCACGTGGGACTGTTAGCTAAATTAACATAAAACAGGGGTTCACCTTAAACCGCAGCATTTTCCGTCAGAAATTTAGCAGACTTTCTGGTTGCCAGTTGAATGTTAGACTCAGACACCAATGGCTCAATAACTGGATTGCTTTCATATCAGAGGACAGATGAGGTGGAGCTGCTTCAAGACAGTCAGGTCATTTTGAACTGCTGAAAATGAGAGGAAGAATTGTCACATTGTTCCAATTTTGATGACACACCAAACATTAATGGCGAACATTTTTGACTTAATGAAATTATTCTCAAGAATCTTTGCTATTGGCCCCTACATTAACAATACAGAAAGTAAGCCAGCTTTTTCTTAAACACATTTAGTATCATTCCCTTCAACAGAATTAATCATTATGAACAAATTATTTTTATTTTCTGGATTTTGTATCACTGTCGTCCCTAAATGTTTATCAAAATGCAGGAAATGGGATTCGAATTGGAAGAAATCTCTAGGGGAGGACCACCAGACCTCAAAAATGTGGAGGATGAGCATCAACGAGCGCCTCCAGTTCAAACATGACAAATAAGGGACGCTTTGATTTGTCAGTAATTCAATACATTCAGTGTACAGACCATTACAGATGCATCCAGCTACTGTGACACACACACTGTCAGACACTTTAACAGGGACCACTGAGAATCAAACTGGACTCACCTCAAGACAGAGCTCTTACACTGAAGCTTTGAAAACCAGCCTTTAGTAGCGTATGTGTGTGTGTGTGTGTGTGTGTGTGCACGCACAAATGCCTGTAACTGGAATGTGTTTCAGACCTAGTGAGGATTTTCATGTGTGCTTGTGTGTGTGCTGATCATGTTGTACATCAGTCAATAGGTGCATGTGTGTGTGTGATGTTGAGGCTTTGTTTAATGTCACTGTCTGTGCTGTAAATTGACGAACACCAAGAAAAACCCCCGCCCGCCACCCCCACCACCTCTCCAGGCTTTCCCAACTAATTAAAATTACTCTCCATTGGAGAATGGATTACTGCAAAGGGCAAACACTCACACAATGAGGCACTTTATTCATGTGACATGCATGTACATCTGCCCCCAGACTTGTACATGTGTCTTTTCGCCTGGCTAGAAAATGTTGCTGGTGACATTAAGGTAAATTGCTTTTGGCGTTTGTATGTAGATTAGAATGTTAGTGTTAGCACTTTTCCCTCTCTGATTTACACAGTCTGTTTGCATGTGTGTGTGTGTTAGTGTCGTGTGTGTTAGTGTGAGTGTGCATGTTAGTGATAAGCATAGAGCAAAACTGACAATGAGAAAAACAAAAGGAGATAGTTCCTTTTGTATGTGTGCGTGTGTGTGTGTGTGTCGATTGGCATTCAGAGGTCTTCCCATCTGTACCTCCCTCCATCAATTGACCATGCAGACCAATAAATCTCTACGTATCCTCAGAGTGGGATGTTTTATTGAATGCCTGCAGCACCGTTAAGGGTAAACATCAGAATCAGGTGAGAGAGACCCAAAAATAAGCTCAAGAAAGACAACAGCAGCTAACTGGAGGAGAGTACACTGAAGACAAGCCACTCTCAAAACACTGGTCAATATCTGGCATTGTCTGCAGGGTTACTTGATATGGCGAGGCTCAACATGACAAGAGTTCTGCTGCTACAATTTAATCAGTCAGTGTGACGTGCTTGATCGAGGCATTTGCCTCTCAGCTCCGCTATTGTGCTTCTGTCAAACCGCTGCCAAGAATTAAACACTAGTGGCTGTAAATAGAGTTAAAAGATGCTATGAGTTGCATTTTAAGACCAATAAGTTAAATTCATTCGAGGGTGGAAGAATAATTACTGTCAACATACAGCAGCAATCACTCAGACCCCTGGCAACCTTGTACATTTCTACATTGTGTGCCACTGAATCATAAACTGCTGGATTTGTACGTCGTTAGACAGCAGCAACTTTATGTTTGTCGGCTTCATAAACGTTTGTTGACACAGAATAATGCTCTCGGTAAAAGCTGGAAGTTATCAGCCAATAAACTACATAAGATATCAGTCTACTAACATATTTCTGATTTGAATATTTATTTTTTATTGATAAATTGCATTGTTTAGGATCAGTAAAAGCGCCTGGTTTAATGCGCCTGGCTCGTCTGTTTACACAGTACAGACGGTTTGCACTGCCCATAACCTGCCGTCAGAGGTAGTGTCATAGCCGAGTCAGAAGTGGAGCTGAGGTGGAGGGACGCCTGTGTAAATGGCAGACTTGGCAGGGCAGGTCAGGCAGGCATGTAGGCCTGTCTTAACAGAGGAGAGATAGACTCAAAGGATTAAACAGCATTACGACAGAACAGACATTTATGACTGTTTTAAATTGTTGTCTGAGTTTTTCTATCATTTACACGCAGTACAATCACTTATTTAACTGTTTGTGGTCAGGGTTGGACATCCTCTGGGAACATAATTGCATTAATGTTTAGGAAAAAACAAAAAACAAATTTTTATCTCCCCTACGGGAGATGGCTCGTATGCCATGAGCAAGGGCTCCCTTGATCATGGCCTGTAGTAGAAAGAGTCGATTTCAAAAACCTTGCATACTTCGAGCAACATAGTCGCCTCCTACTTATAGATACTTACTCCAGGGGTTGTAGAGGAGGCAGATGTTTATTTTGTGTAAGTTTGCATCTTGGCCCTTCAGAAACTGAGCGATGAGGTCATCGTGGAGAAGAGGCAGCTGTCCAATGGTGCCAAATGTAGGTGAACAGGGTGGGCGGTGAGCAAGTTCAAATCCATACTCCTAAATGACTGCACAAAGGCTACAGATTTTCACCAATGATGCTCACCCGAAACAGAAATGCCACCACAGCTACTTTTTTGCAAACTTTTTGCATTAAAAGTTGAACTGCTCATGTATGTAAGAAGAGGTATATCTCAACTAGCTCAACATTGAGCCACACACTTATCAATCTCTTCATATATTCTGTTATGTATCAGCAAGTGACGAGTTCAGCAATGTCTGATATTATTCAGATCACGCCCACATCAACTTGCCACCTTCATTTTAGAATTGAAATCTCAGACATTTCATTACAATCTGAGTAAGCACATTATTTGGGGCTATTATGCCAATGTGCTTCCATCACAATTAGCAATTGCTGGATGGGTTGCCAAGAAATAATTGCATTAGGGTGGCATTGGTGGTCCTAAGAGAATTATTCTCTTTGACTTTTATCTGTGGTTGGTGACAGATGAAGAGTCAAAGAATGACTTAATTTTCTATCTATCTATTGAAATATCTTAATCTCTAAAACGAGGATTGGATCCAAATTTTGCAGACATTTAAAGGATCCCAGAAGCAGAATTCAAAAGGTACTAGAAACACTCTGACTTTTCCTTTAGCAACATCATAATATTGACATTTGTTTTTAGTTGGGTCTCAACTGTCAGGTATTTTAACATTTTCAGCGCAGACATTTACAAGCTCACACAGAGTTTTCAGTAGAGGCATAATAGTAAAATTTTAAAAGATGGTCCTTTTTTTAGAAAAAATTCAATGTGACGACCAGACATTTATTTATTTCATGTTTTCATACATTTTCTTTTGTCTAATCATTAAGCAGTGAATTTAATGTCAGAAAGTAAAAGCAAGTCACTTTTAAAAGTGTATGACAAAAGGTCTTTACACACAGAATGCTTTCTTTTTGTGCGAATAATTTGCATGTCATTGATATTTTTCGAACTGCTGATTGGACATGAGTAGTTTCACACAGAATGCGAATATCAAGCTCCTCCACCCGCCAACCCCCCACCCCAAAACAGCTAACAAAGGTCGATTTTTCCAAGCTTTCGCACTGCAGGCAAAGGCATCAACCAATCACGATGCTGAGCAGAACAAACATGACGTCCGTCGACCACTAGAGCGGGAGTTTACATGGCCAACACTATGTTTCGATGGGAATTGCTGGCACTAATGGAACAACAAACCCTCATTATTGTAATATTAAATAAAAGGAATGTTCCAAAAAGACGAATAACAACCCAGGGGATCCGGCAAATACTGTTTCTTTTTCGTGATCACTTCAACCGAGGAAGAAACGGAGCATTTAGTAGGAGTCTTTCTACAGCTGTACGCAGTGTTGACCTGAGGCTCAGCTTTGCATAGCAAGCTTAGTCTCACAGCCTCAGTTAAAGAAAAGCACCTGACTAGAGCACTAAAACTGACGTAAACAGCTGATAGCATATCAACACAGTGTGACAACATTATCATTATTTAACAACTTGTGGAGATTTGACGTTAACCGCCACTCGTCTGTCTGTAGGCTAACGTTACAGATGCTTCATGCCAAGCCGTTGGAGCTCGAGTGAACTGTCAAAACTCTTTGGCAAAGTCCTATTCCTGTGTTTCTGTTGCAAATTTGCGTCACTGCCAGTCTGTGTGTGACAGCCTTGAGGAGTGTTTTCTTCACTTAAAAAGGGGAAACTGTCTCACAGACCGCATCGAATCAACAATTTACCCTCACCAATTTAGTGAGGTAAAAGCTTTTGTGTTCCATATCAAAAGTTTTACTTTCAGAACATAGAGAAATTTAGACAGTGATTCTTAATATCAATATTTCCTTGTTACAAATTTCTTAACACAGCCTTTGGTGTGAATGCAACGCGGGATATTACCCTATTTTCTGACACAAACGGTGTGAAGCCACAGAGGATGTGGTGAAGTCAAACCATTCATTATGGAAAAGAGGAAAAGAGTCAATTTCTTGGTCTTTTAAAGAAGAGAGCTTTGCTAATCTTATTAAGAGGGGGTAACTCAAAAGACAAAGTGGCCTCCAGTTATTACCCATCTAGCTGCTAAGCTTTTTCTGGCAGAGCTGCTGCCTGTAAAAACAACAATAGTGCTGAATGGTTTTGTGTTTTTCAGTCTCAGTGAAAACTATTTTTATCAAAACCTTGAGCAAAAAAGAGCAAATAAAGAGATATTCTCGAAACTTGAAATGAATACTCAATTCTATACTATACTGTAGCCTGTATACTTTATAATGTAGTGTCACCTTTGTCATTTAAGTGCCAAGTAGAAATGTGTAGTCACAGAAAAGCAAGAGGATGAGAGAGACTCACTGCAGTCTGTGGTATTTTAAATTCCTGTAACATCTCTGTGATCACTCAGTAGCATCTGTGCCGCTGAAATACATCCTCAGAGCAGGCCAGCTGAGACAAGCCACGAAGACATGAGGGTTAGACCTCTGAGGTCAAAATTAACGAGCTTCCATACAGAAAATGGAAATTCCGAGTTCACAAACTTTTGACCCCCAAAGTTGAAGCACCATAATTGAGGAGATACACATCAGTGAAAGCTCTGGGCTCTATTTTCGTGCCAGCGCAAATCAGGTCTAGCGCAAGTCTGGGCGTATTTGTAATTTCGTGTAGCGCACGTGGCTGTTTTCCCCGCCTGCACCAAGTTGTTATTTTCATGACCCAGGCTGCGCCGAGCTGGGTGGAGCGGTGCAACAGAGGGTGGGTCACTAAAGATGCACCGTGGCAGTGCAAATTTGGTGTCATTTTGTCAGTGAATTTGCGCTACACATCTCACCATCCCAAACCAGGTCTAAAGCGCAGTGCAGCCGGCAGAGCGCTAGTTTTGTGGTCAAAAGCGCACATGTCAGTCCTATCCAAAATCCTACAGGCAGGTTTGGTGGATGTCCTCTGCATTTCTTTAGGCTACATAAATAATCAAAAAGTTAGTTTTGAACGACAGTTTTATGACAGTTTATCATGTAAATTATTAAGTTGCCTTTCTGTCAAATGAATGCAGCCACCACTTTATTTTATTTTATTGTCTTTTTTTGTATTTGGTATTTATATCTCTTTATTATTGTATGGTGTTTTGATTGATGTTCTTGTAAAGCACTTTGGTAAACTTTGGTTGTTTTAAATGTGCTATAGAAATAAACGTGACCTTGACCATGCAAATATAAGGCAGGACCTGACATACGAGTACCTGTGTTTAATAGACAAGAGACATTATTGTTTTTCTGATTGAAAATGATGCATTCAGTCATTTTGGTTATTTTTTCCACATTCAAGTAAACTTTTTCTGTACTGTTGTATCTCAGTGTCAGTCAGCTCCACAGAGCAATAAACTTTTAAACCACAGTGGAAATGTTTGGGGTTTTTTTTTAAAGGGAAAATGCCACAGATATGGGTTGAAGCAGAAACTTTGGTTAAATAAAAAATATCTTGTTAATTTTGGAAATTATTTGATCCATATGTTTTGTTTAATTTTTCTAACTCTTTATTTAAGTTTTTTTATTGACATACGATGGTAACTGACAGTGGCAAATGTGGCATAATTGTTCAACAGTATGTCAGTAATTCTCTTAAACCCTTCCCACCCGAAAACCCACCCCAGCTCAGGTTATAACCAGAGACTAACAACACACACACACACACACATTCATACAGACAAAGATGTAGGAGGAAGAAAGAATGCATTAAAAAAATAAGCAGGTGGTGACACCCGCTACTGCAAAACAGAAGTGTGGGGAGTGAGAGAGTGAGAGCTTAGTCCTCTTCCAGGTCTGGAGGCAAATTCAGGGAGTTAACAAATTCCAGGAAAGGGTACAATGTGCTGGATCTTGGAATTTGTTGGTAGAGCTTGTAAGTGAATATCTAAGTTTTTCAAGTTTTAAGTTGTAAAGACCTTCCTTGATCCAACGGTTGTGTATTGGGGGACGGGGGAGCCTCCAATTGAGCAGGATCAGCATGGTTGCAAAAGCCAGCGCCCACTTTTTTGCCCCAGAGAGATTAGTATCAGGAGAAGTTCCACAAATGGTTGATAACAGACTGGGAGGAATGGTTTGACTGTAGGCTCTGCTTATTGTGTTGAAAGTACTCCACCAAAAGGTCATCAATTTAAGGAAAGACCAAAACATGCGTGTAAGTGGCTGGGAATCGTTTGCATCTGTTGCAAGCACACACAGTAAGTCTTTTACACTGCAGGTTTGCATTTGTATAGTGGACTTTGTGGAGGACTTTATATTGAATTAGGCAATGACGGGCACAAATGGAGGAAGGATGGAACAAATTTACAGCCGAGTCCCACTGCTGATCGGTTAAGATCACGTTCAGATCATCCTCCCATGTGGTCTTTATTAAGGTTTGAGGTTTGATCCATTACTTTTGAAGAAATTTTGACTTTTTCACTTTTAAACACTGAAGTTATGAGACATGTCCCGATCATGCCAATCTGTTAAGCTTTGATGTTAGACACCTTTCCTTCATCAGCAGGGCCCATAGCTACTAATTAACAGTAAGTCTCTTTTAATGACTTAAAGAAACAGATAGCACATGTGCATGATTTCTAGTCTGGATTCAACCATAAAGAGCTCTTGGATTCTTTGAAGTTTGTGGATTTTTATTTATCTATGCAATGTATTATGTGCATGATCGGTGTTTTGTGTGTTAATAGGCCTGACGATACCTGTGAAGTTTTCAGATACGAAGTACTTAAATTGGTCAGTTTATGCTTTTAACTCTGCTTCCAGTTCCGCTTTTCGCCTGCGGGTTATCCTACATGAAAATTAGTTTTAGGTTCAATACTGTTTTACCACCAATTTTTACCTGTTATAAGTGTGATCAGATATTAAATACATAGGCCACATTCAAACTTACGCATTTACTCTAGCAGCACTTTCCTCCTTTACTGCTGCAGGGGTGTTACTTTTTTCTCCCCAAGATGCAGGATGACTGCCGCTTCACCCAGCTGCATCTTTGCATCTTTGCTGTGGTGCTGGAAGTATCAAAGTGTCCAAACTGAGAGAAGAGATGTCCGCAGTGGCGTAAATATCGGGGATGCAGTAGGTGCAATGCACCGGGGCCCAACGACCACTAGGGGCCCACAGATGACAAACTTTTCTACAATGGGCCCTTACTTTCAATGAGCCTCCTGCTCCTTTGGGTCGCCATTGGTGTTGCTATTTACACGTGTGTGTTTATTTTGAAATGCCCCCAAAACTAAATGTTATATCATTAAATAATATGACTGATTACAAGTTAGTTTGGTTGCTTTCTTCTCAAAAGTTACATTTCCCAAAAAGCCTTGTGGCTTGTAGTTTTTGTCCAGTGACATTGCACGCTGTCGTTTGTGTGATAACGTGAGGTGGGTGTCATAACGTAGGTTACCCATGGTGCACTGATTGAATGGAGATTCACTGAAGAACACAGAAGATGTCTACCAAGCCCAAACATAAGTGATGTCAAAAACGAAAAGAAAAAGGAAAGAGACTCAGGCAAAACTACCTACGTTGGATAAGTTTTTCAAATTGACATCAACTAACAACAACAATGATGTTAATGAGCAGCCGGAGGGCGAGGAGGCTAACGTCTTTCTCCAAGCTAAAGCTGATAAAGTCATATTTAAGGAACAGCATGGGACAGGAAAGACTAAGTGGATTGGCTATAATTTCAATAGAGAACAGCAGAGCCAGGAATTTGGACATTTCACGCATCATTATTGACTTCGCCAAGTGCAAGGCCCGGAAGATGAACTTTTAATGTTGAGGACAGTTTTCTCTTTTTTTAATTAGTGGGGTCAGGGCTTTAGTCCAGTAATATAATTGTTACATGTTTGAAACTGTGCACACTGTAATTTGTATCTGTTGGCCGCCGTGCCTTGATCAATATTGACATACTGTGTGAGCTGCTTTATGTAATTGTGTTGATTTGTAAGTGGCGGCTGAGAACATTTTTGGGATGATTGATGGTTGGAGAAATTAGGCTGTGGTGGTCTGAACAGTTGATTGGCTCAGTTGCTGTCCAAGGTGCTGAGGGGATGGTTTGCATCATGGCTGCTCTGCTTGTGCCTGCAGTTGTGGGTGTTCGCGTGCGTGGCCTGTACACATGAGCGTGCACTTGTGTTTGGGGCTGGAGAGGGCCCATAAAAATATTTGCCCAGGGGCCCATCACAGTCATGTTATGTCACTGGATTTCTGCACACGTAGATCCATGCAACATTACAATTCTATAATCACTCTAAGTAATTTTGCGTGGATCTAAGTGTGCAGAAATCTCCTCTGTCTGTTTGGACTTTTTTTTTCCCCTTAAAATGAGCTTTTTACTCTGTGTATGTGCAAATGAGAAGGCCTCTTTCTAATTTCACTGGAGAAAAGTAGGAAGAACTGTGGTTGTCAATTGTTGCCTTGATGAATCATAATATCGGGGCTCCATTAATGTTGACTTTTAATAGTTGTGGGCCCATGCTTAACTCAGTGGAATTACTCAACTACCTCAAAATCAGCTGTTCTGGAACCAGAAACTCAGAGTTTCAAAACTGAGGGCAAATCAACTCTGAATTCAGGGTTAGACTCAGTTTGTTGAGCCTCTTTTATGGACCCGGCCCTTGAAAGTTGGACTTTGGAAGCTTAAAAACAAAATTTATAAGTTGGCCATCCAACTTTAATAGAGAGCAGTTACTGGTCAACAAATTCAAATTGAAAGTTGAATATTTAACAGCAGCGAGCCGTACTAAAACTCAACTTCACGATGTTGAAAGGAGTTAGAAAATTTGGGTGTAGTGTGTTCCAAAGTGGACTTTATATGTGCCTCTTTTTTGATCACACGTAAGACTAAAGTACACTTTACTTAAGTAATACTTAAAGTAAGTGTAAAGCCTTTCACACCCCTCTGACTCACCCTACATGAGTCTAACACTCTCTGACGCCTTCTTTGAGTTCACAGGAACGATTTCATAACTGATTAAAGCCAAGATTTCTCTGACACAATATTATTCTCTTAATGGCAGAGTTATTGGGGAGAATGGTTCTCTGTGTACAACAATTTTATTTATTTATCCAACAAGATTTTGGAAGAAGCAGCATAAAGGTGCTGTAAGTGATTTACCGTGTTGAAAAAAGTGTTAAGTAACTCCACATTCTGACAGCCAACACTAACAGAGTTTGGTCAGTAATGTGAGTCTCAAAGTCTCTCTGGTCTGCAGTTAACCGAAGATATATTTCTGGAATCCTCTGTCCTGATTGGACGAGAGTGAAAGGGATAACCGAAAATGTCTTTTCTGTGTACGGCAGAGTGGAGGACCCATGTTACTGACAAAAGACTTGATGCAAGTGATGCCTGTCTGAGTGCAGAGCTATTTAACACTTATTAAAAAATGTTATGGTAAAAAATTTAAATACCGCTTACAGCACCTTTAAGTTATGGATTTATTTTAATGTATTCAGGAATTGTTATTTCTCCCTGTGGGGCCTTGTGGTCCTGCATGATGCTGTCACCATGACATGTTGTGATGCTCCCAGTTAGAAAGCTCTCTGTCGTGCATGAATAGGAACTTCATAAGATCCGCTGTAATGCTTTGAATTTTCTCAGTTGTCGGAGAGTAGCCGGTCACTGGTCCATGTCAGGTCATTATTGATCCGGACATCGAGGCACTTAAAACTGTCCACTCTCTCCACAGAGGTCCCATTGATGTGTAAAAGGTTGCAGTTTTGCACCTGCTTCCTTCCAAAGTCCACCAGCATCGCTTTTGTCTTGCTGACAATTAGATGGAGGTTTTTGTTCTGGCACCACTAATGTTAGGTTTTTCTTTTTTTCAAAAAAATTCCTTCAGATATTCCTATGAAGTCCCTGTAGCTGCATCAGACTTACCTTCACTGGCTATCCTGCACGTCCATGCTAGTGATGTTAAACAAAACACAGTACAACAGTGGCGTGTCACAGTGTTGCCAAGGCGATATTTCCTATCGCGGGTCGTTAACCCCGGGATTGTACTGGTTGAGTTTCAATCTGGAACGGTTCCACTGCAGGTTTGCTCCACAGCACAGCACAACCGTACAGCTAAAGTCAGAGACGACAAGATTTCGCCGTAATTACAGAATCTCATGCAATGGCGGGCTCTGAAAAACCTCTGATCTGTTGACTTCAGGCCTGGCTCCGCACACAATGACGTTTTGTTCATAAAGTTTAGTGAAATGTGATCTGGCGTAAACAGGGAGTGTTTTCCTTTAAAAGTTAACTGTGCTGTGTTGTGCTCGGGCATCTGCTGCAGAGCCTCTGGGTGACCCTGGGACTCCGCTGGTTGTGAGTGCATTCTTGAACTGCTTCACCATCCATTCACACCTACTGACTGTGTTCAGGCTGCATTTCAGAGCCCAGCACAGCTGGACAGCTGGAGTTGTGAGACCAAGAGATTTCATAGTAATTACAGAATCAAGAGAGTGCCTCGAATCTGTTGACTTCAGGCCTGGATCTGCACATAATGATGGTTATTATGAAGATAAGTTAAACATAATCTGGCGTTTTATTTCGAAATGAACCGGATGTTTTAATGTTGTATCTGTGTCTGACTTCCTGTCACTGTTCACCAAAAACATGAGCGAGTTCAATAAACGGCACTCCTTTAGCGCATTCATGCACAACACTGCTATCTACTACTTAATGTACTTTTGCAGGAAAGAATTCTGTAACCTACTGTAACCATTTCTGACCTCATCTAAATCATGTTGTTTTTTTCTGTACAGGTCTGTTGCAACATATGGTTTGGCCCACCATCCAAAAACAAAAATCTATGTTTTTCAAAGCAATGCTGTGTACAGGACACATGGATGACTTGGAGTACAAGATGGTGGATTGTGTATTTAGGGAAAGGTGATGCCATCCCCATGTCACTGAGTATAGACGTCAGGGCCATCTCCCTTGTTAAAAAAGGAACAAAAATCACTGTGTTTTTATGCAGTGATATGAGTATGCCTGGAAAATGCCACTGAAAAATTGGGAGATGGCAGCCATTGATTGTATCAGACAAGATGTAGTCTTCTGATTGTTTGGAAGTTAACACTGGAACACACTGGAAACTGTAATGCAGCTTATGCACCCTGAGGCAAAGGAAAGCTGCTGACTTACAGTAGGCTTGAAGTCAACAAACCATTATTGACAGCAAAGATGGAACAAACAATGGATATTCATGAAGTCACTGAGCAGATTAAAGTAAGAGCCAAAGCCATTGACGTAGCGAGTAGAGGGGATACTTTGGTATAAACAGGGTGCCAAACTTTTTTTGGCCGAAGGAACACTCTACTCTCTGACCCGTCAGCTGTATACATGCTTGTAGAATCACTTTGCCAGTCATTATGTCTTTATTATCCTTATCCTTTTTTTGTATTGTTTCTTAATTGATTTATATTTGTGCTTCGTTTCAACCCAACATTTAGCCCATTCCACAAATCCACCCCACTGACTGATATGCACTAGAGATGCCACAATTCTCCATATAATATTGAATCATGGTCCAATACGCAGTTTGAATCGGTTTTGCACAAAGTTTTATTTAACTAGTTTAAATGTATGGAGCTTCAGAGCAGCCTGTGAACGCACCATGTGTCCATGCCTCTCAGCCGAGCGCAACGCTGCGGTCAGTCACTCATTTCACACAACGAGCGGAGTTTAGGAGCAGAGTTTGAGGAAGCAGGCCCTTCTTTAAGCGCCGGTCTGTTTCTTTTTCCCTCCTGATGCACTGTCTGTCGGAGAAACGCTGATTTTTAACGTGAAATAGCGTTATTGTGTTTTACCGACCAGTCCATTTATTTTTGAGAGGAGGCGATCGCCGCTCATCAGTTTCCCGACAGTTAGAAGCACAGCACGCGAGCCCAGCGCCGAACTGTTCATTGTTACAAACAGGCTAAAAAGAAAGCTGTCTGTATGCCGTTTAATCGTTTAGCTTAGCTCTCCACAAGTGTATAATCTTCCAAACCCTTGTGTAGTGCTGCCGCTGCTAACTTTTCTAGTATTTCTAATGGTTGTAAATTACTTTTATAAGTGTAACCTCAAACTTCCACACAGTAACTCAGATACAGTGATAGAAGTGAAGAATACAGAATGAACAGTGATTTATGATCCAGTATGTATTGTCTTTTTCCAAGAACAGATACGCTCTTTGCCAGTTTGCCAGTTACTTTTATAAAGTGATTAGAGAAGCAAAAGCCAAAATACACTGACTTTTAGTTATTTGTATACTTAAAATTTTTAAATGGTTGATTCTAAATTTCCCCCTATTTCCCCTAATGTTTTTTGTGACATTACCTTCTGCCTGTGACAGACTTACTGAGAGGATTTCTAAAATTTTAAGTCCACACTGAGATAACCCCTACATAGTTATCCAGGTTATGTTCTGACTTGAAAATGTTCCTAATGAAATCATTTATGAACAGATTTAGTTTCTTTTTAGTTAGTGAGTGACACCTAACCGAGGGACTAAGAGGAGAAAAAAACCTTGCAAGAGATGGCTTTGAGGAGAGACCAGCGGATGAGACACGAAAAAGATCCTCGCCTGTATGACCCATCACAGAGAGATATTAAAGAAGCCCAAAAAACAACAAACTCCTGCGGGGAAATAGCTTCCGAGAACGTATTCACCTTGCTCCTCTTTACTCTGGTGTATCTGGCACACAGACCACAACCTGTTCCTACTCCTCCTCCTCCGCAGGAAAACTGAATTTAAAATTTCCTCTTCCTCTGCCAAAGCCAACGTATCACATTATCTTGTCATTTTTTGTGAACTGCAAGTGGTTACAGCTGTACCACTGGGCAATACGAAGAAACCGTGGAAAACACAATTTGCTCTGCAGATGGCAGTCGACACTTCATTTAAGCATAAATGTGTTATTTGACATTTTTCGTAGAGATGGTAACTTCTGCTAACGGGCTAGCAAGCTAACGTTAGCTGGAGCACGAGACACGTTAGGAACCAACTTTCACTGCAGCTGTTTGCACAGGCTTGTGTTTTGTTTCGTTTCTTGTCGCTCTCTTTTTTGATTCTAGTTTGAACCGAGATGAAACAGTTTCAGGGAAAGTTGCAGCACTGGTCCGTCTCAGCTCGAGCTCGAGCCGACTGACCGTGTGACTTGCAAACACTCTGTTGTCGGCAGAGGTGAGTCAGAGTGTGAGGCACAAACAGCTAATACAACTCGCACTGATGTTTTCTGTCACTAAGAAGCGCAGCATAGACTGGCCGATCAGGACAAAGAATACATTTTTCCGCGAAGCCCTCGTCGCGGTGGCAAACAAAAAAACAGTGGTAAAAACAGGGCTTATTGGAGACCAGTTTATTTGACCACTATTACACTGTTAAATCAGATTATACATCATAATGACAAAGTTAAGCCAAAAAAGTTGTCCAGTTTCACTTTCAAACACCTGCCGACACATGTGTTTGAAGTCTAAAACAACCTTGATAATTACAAAGTTCTGTTCTTGTTCTATGTTGAATACTGAGCTGAGGTCAAGGGACTTGAAAATGGAGTGCGTGCCTGTGCTAATTGGCTGCAAGCAGTAAGTCACTGAGAACATTAACCAGGGAATATACAGGGTGGTGTGGGGAGCAGAAACAAGACTGCTGTTTCTCAAAAATACACTTGTTCAGCAAAGAAATCACTTGATTTAAGACAGCTTAGAAAAATAATAACTTATTAATCAGATAATAACTAATTAAATGCCAGCATGAAGATGTGGTTAAGATTGCTGGAAAAAGAAGGTTTTAGAGAGGGCTTTTTTAAAGGAGTTACACAATGGCATGTTTAAAAAATGGAAAATACCAGCAGGTAAATAAATGATAAAGGCTCAAATATTTGAACCAACCTTCTGAAAATTCAGCTTTCAAAAACCAAGTGGGGCTGCGGGCTTAAGGGCAGGTGCTTGTTTTAGAGAAGCAACAGTGTGTTCCAAGGCTGACAGAGAGATTTGACTGAAGGAGGGCAGGAATCAACGTCAGTGAAGGTTCTCATTCACTGACGTAAGTGAATCTCCATCACCTTCTTATATGTATATAATATGTATGCATGGAAAAGACAAACGGGACAATGGAGTATCTATCAAGTCCACCCACAGTGAAGAGGCTGGAAACAGGGCACTGGAATAAAAAGGGACTAATGATGTCAAATGAAGAGGAAATTATAGGAATTCCTGAGATGTGTGTGTATAATTTTCAAAGCCTTGTTTTCAGGATTACCTTAAATCCTTCCACCTGCTCTTTTATAGGCTTTAGAATATGCTGATCCATTTTGTAAACCTATGTCATTTATGTTTTATTTGAAGAAAAACATATCTGTGCCGTGAGTGACACACTGCAATCAGCCCTGTCATGCTGCTCTGAGAACAGACCTCATGGGGCTCAGTGAGTCACACCATAGGCCCTTTGGTGCAGCTCCATCTCCAGGTCTGTTAAGCTTTTGGGTGAGTCACTGAGTGAATCATTTGAAATGAAAAGGCTTAGTCGTGCGCTGGTTCCACAGGAAGCTCTAATCTCTAGTTTTATTATTTAACTGCAAATGAGAGCGGAAAAATTTCCCCCCCCAATGTTTCATAACGGTTGCAGTGAAAAACCACGCTAGTGAAAAGTCAAGAATTTATTGTCGCCTGTCTTAAAATTACATTTTCTTCAATCAGTTAACAATGCAGACTTTTTCAAACTTTGGACTAAATGAAAAACAACTAACTTTAGCAAAATTGAGATGAAAAGATTCATATAGTAAGAGCTTGGCAATAATAAGCGCTAAGTCGTTGAATAACAAAGAATTTGAGTTCCATATTGCCAATGTTGCTCTTTATTTATTGGATATGTAAATAGGAAAAAGTTAGCAAAAGAAATTTAATAATATATGAGATGAAAAATACAAGTTATGAATTAAAATTGAAATAAGTTTCTGTTCAGGATTTTCATTTAATCTAATAATTTGATTGTTAAATCCACTTATACCGCCACACATTATAAAGGACTAACAAAGAAATCCAGGCAATTTAGTTGTACTGAACTGTAGCTACTTTACCATCTGAAGCTCTTTGCTGGCTAATGTCAAAATTATTACTGCACAATGTGCAAAATGTATGATGCTGCAATTTAAAGTGGTGGAGGCATGGCCATTGCTACAGATAATTTGAACTTCTGGAGGACATGGACTCAAATCTTTGCTGTAGTTCTGCTAAAACACATCTCCTGGTGACTTTGTAATTAATGTTAGTTCTGCCGTACGTGTGCTAGCTTTTCTTTTTATCATGATCTGTTCCTCTCTTTTGGTTAGTGGTTTACCTGGTGTAATAATGATGAAATCAGTAACAGGAAAAATCATCAATCACACAGAGAGAAAGAGAGAGAGAGAGTGTGTTGTGCAAGTTCACGATTCACAGAGCCAGCTCAAAGTTGAGTTCACACAGATGAAAGTGAACTAGTTTTCACAGTTCACAGTTCAAGTCCCAGAAATGAACTACGTCACTCCCACTTTTTTTAAACTGAGCCGCTAAAGAATTTTTATTTAGGGTTCATATGAATGAGTAACTGAACATTTTAGACCACATTAAAGCTGGGGTATGCAGTTTATCTTTAATGTCGTTGCACTAAAATTCCATAATAACCTTTCAGCATATTGTAATTCAGGTGACCTGAAAGAACAGTAGACTTTTGAACCTGTCCACGGCCCCATATGCTCTGTATTCAGGCTTGGCTGTATTCAGGCCGTCACAGGGTATTTTCAGCCAGTCACGGTAATTCGTGACATTTCTGGGCAACAGGTAACGTGGGTACGAGCTTATTGTCTGTTGAAGCAAGTGACGTGCTCTAAAACTGGCCTCTGGCAACAATAGAGTCTGCAGGCGACACAATCAGCTTTTTCATCTCGTTGTGAATCTTTGGTGCAAAGTGGACTTAGAAGAGAGAGCGACAACTTAAGAAATAAAACACGAGCAGCAGCAAATGCATGGAGGCGAGGGAGCAGTGGAGTTGATTCTCCACGAATATCGTTCTGCAGCCAGCTTGATTTCCAAATGTTTTCTTCTCTAGCTTTACTGCATCAAACAAAAACAGCAAATACAAACAAAAACCTTCCACACCAGTCCTGCTATTGATCTATGTTCAAGTCCATTTAAAACTTTAAAAGGATGTGTTTAAATACTACAGGTAAAAGAGGCCACAGAGACAGAAGATCACAATTTTCCAGAGCAAAGCAAAACAGTTTTGTCAAAAAGCAATTTTGACTCGCTCAGAGAACCCGAGTTTAGAGGGCAGGAGAAAAAAATACTGGCAACTTTTTGGAAGTTTCAGTACACAAAAGAGAAAGAGTGGGTATCAGCCCACTTTGAGCACTGTTCTAGCACAACAGGACAAGCTAGACACATGACTTTGTTGCATATTATAAAATCATGTGTCCACTGACATGTAGAGTGCGGCAGAAACAATGCTGGGATTTGGGATTACATGCTCCTTTTTGCCACTGACACCAGAACTGTACACATTTATATGGAACTACTCAATGTGATGGACAGATTGAAGTGGTGCATTCATATAATGGCTCTGGCACTTAAGCACCTGCCAAATTATATCACACAGCTCTGTAACTACTCTCTGTACTGCTCTTTTTACCCCTCTCTTCACAAAATAAGGTAATTCTAGAGCTGAAAAAACTGCTATTTCAGATAAATGCAATAAAAAAGTAAAAACTGCGGATGGTGGGGTATTTACAAAATGTCATAATAGACTTCTCAGATCCTGATGAAATGTCACATCGTACATTCACTGACTCTGGTTGATTTCATTTAGGTTAAAACAACATTCATAGAAGAAAAAAAACAAGAATCTATTTTAATTTGTCAGTTTTATAATCTCTGCCTCTTTTACAGTATATTTATCTTATTTAAAATTAAGTTTCTATTTTGCAAGGAGTTGGTGGAAAGCAAAAACAGAGGGTATATGAGACTCCTTTGGCTGACACTCATTAACCATTCTACCAGCATTCAGCTGTTGTCAAACAGTTGTGGGCTGGGAAACCAAAACAATGAGCAAAAAATAATAATTGAAAAAAAACACCAACAAAAAAAAAAAAAAACTGTACAGCTTTGGGGAAATCAGTCGATCAAATGCATCCAAACATGCCAAAATGCTGATAAGGTTCACCACGTTAGAAAAACACCACCTGGTCTGAAGAAACTGGATATCTGCTGCCAAATGCAGATGGTAGGGTCAGGATTTGGCAAAAACAACATGAATCCATTGATCTATCATGCATTGTGTTCACACTTCAGGCTGATGATGAATATCTCTTGACGCACATTAGCCCCCGGAATACCAGTTTAACATGGTTCAAGTCTAAACTTCTGATACATGCTAGAGCGGAGGTGTTACAAAACCCAAATCACCTCTAGCCAGTTCCACCAACATGACACTAGCCCATCCTTAACAGGCCTCTTTTTGACTCCCTGTCCACCTTCTCTCCATTTGCACGTTCTTGCAGAGGGTCCGCCACATGAAGGGCCATCCCAAACCAAGTAGCACAGAGTGTAAGTGGATGATTAGACCTGTAAATAGTGAGCCTGAATTGGCGCAGGCTAACAAACATCCTAGCAGGAAGTGCAACAGGAGGAAGGAGGAGGAAACACCATCAAACAGAAGTTCCTTCTTTCTACCAGTCGCCTGTTCTACAAACAAAAATGACCAGATCTGTGAAAATTCAGATCTGTGACAGACAATTAATAAAATGAAATTAGCCAGCAGCCTGCCTGCTTATTGTGGCTCACATGTAACTCACAGGAGTCTCTAAAATTACATTTAACATTATCTAATGAACTCATCAAATGAAATACAAGGCAGTTGAAATGCTGCAGGTACCCCGTGCTGATACAGCAACATTTTGCCACATTTGAGATGCTTTTGTCTTCTGCCAGCAGCAGCTATCCTTGCCTACTGTGACCTCTGAAACAATGCAACAGCCTCACAAGCAGGCCGTCCCTTTGTTGCCATGGTGACCACTACTTCCTTGATCTGGTTGAGTGTAAAGTGCATCATGTAGTCCGGCTATTTTGTTTTACACCCCTCCCCTTTCATTCAACAGGCTCTAATCCGTTACGAGTGTAACTTGATTTGGAGTGACCCTTGGTGGTGAGGTGTTGGTGGGTGGGGACCAGTTTGGAATTGGGCCATTATGTCAGACAGAGCACCTTTGGGATGCGTTGGAACAGGAGATTTGCAGCATGAATATGAAGCCAGCAAATTTGCTTCTGTTGTGGCATGTACCATCTCAACATGGAGCAGAATCTGTAAGATGTACTTCAGTTCCTTCCTGAATCCTTGTGAGGAAATTCAGCATAGTAATTAGAAATGTGTAATTAAATATTCCTTGAAACAGAGGTTATAGCGCAACTTGGTTCAGTATATTGATGTGTTTATGGCAAAAATGGACTTTGTGTTGAGGGAAGACCCCGCACACTCAAACTCTAAGTGCAGTCATCTGTTTAAATAGACAACATTTCAGCCATAGCTTTTGTGAAGCCTGACAAAACTACTCCTACAAAAAACAGCTTCTAAGCAGGAACTTATATTGACTGACATTCACAGTAGCCAATATGGCTGAACGTGCGCCTCGCCCGCCCCCTGCCCCCATTAACACTAACGCTTCAAGCAGCATGGGGCAGAGTAGCAACAAATGACCACATTTCCCAGAAACACTAGCCCACCAGCAACGCATGCATACTACGTACAACAACACAGGCGCATGAATATCTCATATCAAGTTTCACAAAATAACTCATTTAATGGTTAGCAAAAATAAATAAATAAATAAATAAATAATCTAATGTTATTGTGGGGACTTTCTTACAGAACAAGCAAACCAACAAGGGCAAATATTTCTTACCTGTCGAGGAGAAAAAACAAAAACCAGCTGTGCATGAGTGCTGAACTTTAGTTTTTTGGCTCCAGCCACAGAGTAAAAGCTGCACCGAGTGTCACTCTTGTTTTGTGGGGAGCTTTATGGTACTCATTATTGGACTGCATATTTTCCTGTGACCGAATTACTTTCTTCTTCGCTTTAGTTGAGCTTCCCTCTGCTTACGCCATGACTGCGTAAGACAACAGGCGACACCGATAATATGGATATCTACAGACTTAGTTGACAAGAGAGACCGCTTTCTGTACTAATTACAGAAAATACACTAGATTTTATTGCAGAAAGATATCCAATATAGATTATGATTTCCACAAGGATCCCTCACTAATTGTTTTAAAAAATACATTTTTATTATCATTATTTTTTAAGAAAATTGCCCTATGCAGCTTTAAGATGACAGTCTCATTTCTGCTGTGGAGGACTTCTGGCCACCGCCCTAACCAAGGCCAGGCCCGTAGATTTGACCAAGAGATTAGACAGAAATTAAACATTTTTGGAGTAAGGCTGCAGGCAGTTTGTTTAAACTCACTGCTGAAACCGGCAGCACTGCTGGTGAAGGAGAGATGTGGTTCAACCCCGCAATGGAGCTCATGCATCCTAACCAACGGTAGACTTGCGTCTGTACCATTGGAAAACGTCAAGAAAGCATTTCCATTGGATGAGAAATAAGAAAAGCCCCCCAAAGTACAGGATCAGTCTTCAAGAAATAAAAAACATTTTCCAGTCAAAGAAAAGACCAGATTTGATCTAAAAAATACACAAAACTAACTTTTTGAACATATTTGGCATATAGCACTCATGACAGAATAAAAACTGGGAAAATGTATTTTTCATTTCATGGGGTCTTTAATGAAGTGGCCATTAAATGCAACAAACAGTATCAACAGTTTGCACAGTGACACAGTTGAACCACTGTTCTGTTTTCATTTGCAAGCCTTTGCAAATTGTGACAGTAAAGTTAATATTTTGCTGTGTATTCTAACAAGATAAGAACCCACACCAGCATTTGACTTGAGCATCTGAGCTTTAATGAGCTCATTATCAATTTAACTGCAGGAGGTACACAGAAAATGCATTAGTGTTTAAGTGATTTATCTTGTTTAATATGTATTCATACAGTATTTATTCCATTTGTGCCATGGTATTCAATCAGTTAACAAAAAGAAGATAAAGTCCCTAAAATTGTGTTGTTTGCCACACAAAACATATCAGGTCGCGGTTTTGGTTTTGCTTGACTAATCTGCAAGGAGATGTGACATAAAATTCATAAGCACATTTTTGTCAATATCTTGCGCTTTATCTAGTAGTTCAAAGCATCTTGAGCATGATGGGACTTTGCAGAGTGTCTTGTCTGGGGAGAATTCAGACAAAAGCCATCAGAAAGCTGCTGAAAGCCAGAGAGCTCTAAGGGAAAGTACTGGGGATAGACAGCAGCTTCTGGAGGAATAAACACCCAGATTCAGACCAAATTCTGCTCCAATCCAGAGCTTTTGACCAGCAGGATGAGAGCTCTACTATGATTTTTTTTTACTTTTACAATTAAAAAGTGGATTTATCTTCATTTATACCTGTTGGCAGCAATGAGCCGGAGAGGTGCCAACCTGTACTGTAATTAGTCTGTCGTTGTTGATTGCTTACTGGAGGGGAAGTGTATATTTCACTTCATGAACGTACAGAGAGGAGGGGGGTAAAGAAAAGACTGGATGGAAATAATTGAAAGAACCAGTGTCTGGTGAGAACTAAACTGATAATACACACACACACTTACGCACACACACTTTCTGTGCCTGCCATTTTTAGTCGTGGCTAATGGAGAAAGTATTCTGGCTGTAAAACGGAAAGTTTTTGTTCTTGATTACGGTAGGCTAAGGCACATTCAGACCCGTTGTAAACTACTCTGCAAACATACATTCAGAGCGCATTACAATAGATTTACTGAGGCGAATGTATTTTTTTCAAAAATTCAGATTTTGTTGTTAATTTTGAATTACTGGGTAGCCTAATCCTAAACGAGTGGTGGAAAGAGACGGACTATAAAAGAAGATAAAAAGAGAAAAGAGACATGCTGATATTGATGAGAGACACAAAGAAGAGCTGATAAAGTCAGGAAATGGAGCTGGATCGTTAAACAGACAATGTATCCAGATCTGGAGCCTGGTTCCGCTTCCTTACTAGTGTCCCAACTACAATGAAAGAAGATCCTGGAGCAATATCTTCTGCTCTGGCACTGCACATTTAAAACGTTCCTGTCCAGAATTAAACACCTGTGTACCAATGAAGAAGAGTGCTAACATAACTGATTACTACTGAAAGAATTCAACAATTAATGGCAGAAGAATACATTTTCAATAAATTATTGCATTTTTTGTGGTGTGATTAGTAGGGCTGCGTTAATTGTGATGGATTAGAAGGCCAAGGTTAACGTGTTGTTTATCGCAGGTAATCGAGCGCTACTGTTGTGTCCCTTCTACGCACCCTTGGTCAAGCCGCAGTGGCTGTCTTGGAGAAGAATGAACAACATGCTTCTGAATGGCTCATTTCTTTTTTTTTTTTTTTGCAATTTTTGCCTCCCTCCTGAGTTCCAGACAAGGAGGTAGTTACCATTCTTTTGACTGTACGTGCAGTAACAAGGAAGAGACAAGCAGAGCTTGCCCACTGCTAATTAGCTTAGCTCAAACACTGGTAGTCAATAGGAAGCACCAGCCTGCCTCCACCTAAAGTCAAAAGATAAACTTTCCAACAACTATATGCTACATGCATTATATTCTTTTGACTAAGAATAGCATGTCATGTATTTTAAGAATCAAATACATTCTGGAGGTAAACCACAGGAGCATGTGCAAACCACCGTGGAAGTGCTTGTTAGTAAGTCAACAAAACGTCTGTTAAAAAAATCAATATTAAATAAAATGCTAATCTGAGTGCAAAAATAACACAACATGGGAAATAAACAAGTCAAACAAGCACACAGGATCGTTTAAAGTTGTTGGAAAGTTTATCTGATGACTTTAGGTGGAGGCAGGCTAGCACTTCCCACTGACTGTCAGTGTTTGTGCTAAGCTAATTAGCTTTTGGCAAGCTCTGCACGCCTCTTCCTTGTTACAAGACATATACAATAGACGAAATTAAATTGGCACTTGATTCCCAGTCAAG
>JAQLOL010000026.1:3354583-3365366 GCA_029783665.1 Naso thynnoides | reverse complement strand
TTTTTGCTACCCCCAACACTGGATGACCCTCAGGAAAACGAGAAAAGGGTCAAAAATGGCCGGAGTTCTCCTTTAAAGCAAACTTGCACAGTATAAAATTCATGGATGGACAAAGGGTTGGCGCTGGTCTCGGAGGATGAAGCACAGGTGAGTCCCCTCACGAATTTCATCTCCCCTGATTGCCACTCAGAGACTCACAATGAATGCATTGCGCATTTCCTGGCCAATGTGATGTGTGACATCATTTGTCTTATATGGACCAGAGGGCCAGAACTCCATAAAGAAGGGGAGCTGCCGCGTGCATGCTGCTTTCAATTCTAGTTTTTAACCACAACACTCCTCGTCATGTCCTTTTGGTTTTCATTCATCAGTTCTGTGTAGCAGTCGTATTTGGCTGCGTTGTGTTGTGCCGTGGAAGTTGGCTTTTGGACCAGTGGAACTGTGCATGTTTGTTTGCGTCCACTGTGTGCATTGTGTTAACGGACCCGTTTGCTATGTGTGTATGTTGACAGCTGTGTGCACCTGCACCTGCTTACGTTGGTTGAATGGAATTTTTTCTTGGCTTCAATAAAAATGCCAATGATGACTTCAGTGTGTCTGTGTACCTATATGTGTGGGCAGGTGTGTCTGTGTTTGTGTGTGTGTGTCTGTGTGCCCGCTCTCCTGTTGTCTGCACCCTGTCACTGAACCAGAGGTTTAAATACTTTATAATGAAGTCCCCGGTTAAAGTATAGTACAACTAACTCCTGTACGGACATTTCCAAACACAAACACAAGCCAAAATGCAGTGGATCTTCTTGCTAGATATCAGTTTAGCCACTAGAAACGTAAGCACACGAAACCTTTGAGTGCGTATAAGAAACTTTCTTTCTTTCTTTCCTTTTTCTTTTTAATTTTTTTTCCCATATCCCCTAGTGGCTCTGTATGTTTGCTTTGCATTACAAAAGCAAAAAGGAATTTTTAAATATAACGCATGTAAGATTAAGTAAAAAACAAAAATTGCAAATTAGTTGACTTTGAAAACCATTTCCCAGCCTTAAATACCCTTTTTGGAAATGTCCAGTAGTTCAAAAACTTTTTAAAAAGTTATAAAATCAGCTTACTAAATTTCAAACTGCTGCAGAATTTGATATTTAAATTGTTTTGCTGTCATATTTTAAAATCTTTAGTGAAGAATGTTCAATGTGTTGGCCCGCCTTGCTTAGTTTCTGTTGTGGGTGGATGGCATCAGAAAAATGAGCTTTTTTCCAGTTTTTAGACAGCATGAAATATCACCAATACTAGCTGTCACTAAAGAATAAAAAACAACTTGACCTAACACTAACTGACTGTCTAAAACAAACCCTTTCTATTTTCTGTCAGTCGCATCATTTTTCAAGATGACTATTTATCTGCTCCAAACAAATGCCTGGAAACAAACATAATTCAGACATTTCAGAAGTTTGTTGCTGGACAGCTTGATACTTGAGTGGAAACACAGCTCGAGTTGTCTTCTCCGTCTCTACTGCCAAAAACTTTCCGTCTGTGTCTTTGAGTGTGCAGCAAACCTGCTTGTATTGATGCCTCTTCTGTGTATCATTATTTAGCTACTTAATGCCACAGAGGGATACAGAATAAAAAGAAGAAAATGGGGCTGTGAGGTTTCTTTAATGGGCTTGCAGTGGTCGATGAAACAGTAGTAAAATCCACACACACTCGCAGGCCAAAAAACACATGAATACACTCGAGCCATACCTGCCAAGAACCTTAGACTGCTGCAGATCAAACAATAATGATAAATAAACTGTTAAAAAATGCAGCTGGACAGTTTCACTTAATAAATATTTACACATAAATGATTGGTGTTTGTTTTCTGTAACATTTACCATCATGTGTAAAATATTTTCAAAAGTGATTTCAGTCTTTCAGGAAAGCCTAGACTGTTTAAGGAAAAATTTCAACAACCACATAGAACAACAGAGTTGAAGATCACACACACACACACACACACACGCACTGGATCAAATATTCAGTGTTTGGAACTAATGGACACAGATGTTGCTTTGACGTATTTGGATTCCTGAATTATGTTTAGTGCTTATGGTTCTGTGTTTGTGTTCAAGTACTGAATGTATAGACTGTGGTTTTATTTCCCGGCCCCATTTTCATAAAGCAAATTTACCAAGTAAACCAGACTTATATTAGTTGTGAAACTCATTTGTATTTGCCTTGGTTCAATAAAGCAAACTTAATAGTACAAGTTTAGTAACCAGTACATCTTCTGCTGGGAAATCAACTAAAGCAATCCAGCTGAGCGGTTGCACGAAGGTGGTCATCAACTCAGTAAATTAATTAAAGATTTCTCAATCTAGATATGAGCGCGTTTGTGTAAGAGAGGATGTTTGAAGTAGAAGACCAATCACAAATGTGCAACTCTGCCGGCAGCAAAGCGGCATATTTTACAAACAATGAGTAACTACTAATATTGGATAAATTCATACAAAAGTCAAACACACCATTCAGACTAAAAGTGACACAGCTGCAGCTGCCAAACTCAGGAAGGACATTTTGCAAAATGCGCAGACTGTGGAAATGTGTTCTTCCAGGTTATTAATACATTTTTTTTCCTTTGCTTTCAACAACTGCATCAGTCCGACTGTATTAATGAGTTCAAATTATCTAGAATTTAAACAGAAAACCCACACTGGGCCAGATCAGGGTCATTTATGTTTGATCTCATACTCTCATATTCTGTGCACTGGCTAAAACCTTGAACCGGATCTACAGTGGGCCAGAAGGTACAAAATTGTTGGCTCAAGTAGGGGCCACATTAATTGGTGTGCAACCACTTATCAAGAGAAATAATAATAAAAATATAAAATGAAATCGGAAAAAAAGACAAAAAAACTCCCCCAAACCTCAAGAGTTCCTGTCACTTCATTCCTGTCAGTGGATTACAGGCTCAGCAGACTGAAACATGTTGCATATCATCCTGTCACATAACCGCCCCATCAATCGTTTTTTCCCACCAAAGGTTATCTTAAAGCTATCGCTTTCTAGGAAGTAGACAGAAAAAAACAAATCTCTTGTGATTTCAGCCAAAGGCAAGTCATCAGAAACCAGACACTCCATTTTAGTTTCTCAGTAATCTCTGAGCTTCTACCTGAAATCTGTACAGTGAAACAGGCTTGGAACTGAATCTCTCCCTTGTTTCTGGAGGGCAGAACACAATTTGTATGCCTTCAACTATCATGCTTTTTCCAGCCGAATTCAATACTTCTGTGTGTGTGTGTCAGTCGCGCTTGGAGCTTATAAAGCTGATGGCACTTTGAGCTACTGGTTTGATTAAAGAGAGTCACTCTGTCTTCTTTTGTGTGTTTTCCCTCATTCTCGTTTTGAGTGTTTCGATCTCATTTCCTCTTTTTCTCCAACACTACGTACACTCGGGAGGAAATGATTGGAAAGGAAAGGGAGGAGAGGAGAGGAGGAGAGAACGTGGGGGGTTATTAACCTTTATAGAGATGCCACTTTGTTGATTTTCCTCTGTGTTTTATCTCACTCTTCAGCTAATTAAAGCCATCAAACACGCAAACACACATGCACACACACACACACGCACACAGCTACGGGCAGTACTCTGTCGACTAATTAAAGCATCTGTTTCTACCTGATCTCAGCCGCTTTGGCCTTGACTGCTCCCCTCTTTCACTCCATCCCTTCACCGCACCAGCCTTTAATTAGATGAGAGCTGGTATATCACTTGTACGTCTTGATCATTTATGACTTCAGACTGGCTCGGCCGCTTACGTTGTTTTCTATGAACATGCAGATTGATTCAGGTTTGGAGATACACTGATTTACTCCTTTCACCTTCTATCCTGGCTCTCCTCTGTATTCATTGTCACCTCCCTGAATTTCTAATCCTGTCGTCCTCTTTCCCCTCGTGGGTAAAGAGGCTCAGCCAATAGAAATGACCCTTGTCAGAGTGCAGTACACCCTTTTGGGAGTTTGGAGAGCATGCTTTTGTTTTGCAAGAGTCTCTGTTCAGCGGGGGAGGAAACTCTTCTGTGGTGGTAGAAACCTATAAGAGGTATTTCAGCAACTTTTGTAGATTTTAATAAAGGGTAAGTGATAAAGCATGTAAGGCAGAGCTGCCTAATACACGTGCGGGGAAATCTTGTTAAATCGTCAACAATAAAAGAAGTGGTTCCCATCATTTATTAGAGTTCAGCAGTGACTTGAAAGCCAGCTGCTCAGAAGAATTCAACAGGATTTGTGTTTCAAGTGTGCAATATGATGAAAGAGGTTGTCAGATTTTAATGCTGACATCCATAAAAACACTAGAAATGTCTTTCTTCCTCTGGCTCTCACATGGACAAACCGCAAGGGTGAATCTCCTGGTATAGGATTCTCAGCCTTAAGGAATAAATGCCATCCTCACTGTTTAGTTTTTCTTTAAAGCACCAGTTGAAAACGTATATTGTTCTTCTGTTGTGATGAAGTTGGAGAGGCAGGTTGACATCCCTGCAGTATCAAACTAAGACTGCAGTTAAGCTTCTGCAAAGATCCATTTACATGCACAGATCTTACAGGTACCCTTATCGAACCAAAAGAGAAGGGGGAAAGAAAACATGAATGTTTTCTGAAACCTTACCAAGTAATTTTGGTGCTTAAACCCAACCAAACTGCAGCTGTTACACAATAATTTCCATTTTACAACCTTCATCAGATAGTATAAGGAAGAATTTCTGCTGGAAATGATTTTGCATATTACCATCGATTCTGAGGGTTCCCTTGTCCGTCTGTCTGATGCCCCTTTTACACAGCCATTTCCAGGTTGAATCTGCGACCTCAGCTCGCTGTATAAAATAACCAACTGAAGCAGGTGAAAGACATGCCGCTCGGTTTTGTGTTAATAACATTAAGTTAAGAGCAGGTGGATAAATGGCGAGCCTTCAATGCAGCACGGAGGCGGCTTCTCTGTGTAAAAAGGACTAGAGATAACAAGGTGTGGCAAAGCAGTGTTCAGGGTCGTGTGAGGGGACCACCATGACAACAACCAGAAGGATGCCTTATCAGTAATAAATTGTACTGGATCGTCATGGATTGAATTAAGCTTGTGATTGTCCTGCTGATTTACATTCTATCTGGTCAAAAAGTATTTCCTTTGTATAGTAGCTGAGCTCAGCCTTAAAGATGAGGATCTTAGACACCCAGAAGGAGTTTGGAGTAGATCTGCTCCTCCTGCTTATACTGAAAAAGTGGTTCAGGCATCTCCAGGATTCCTATCTGAGCAGATGTTTCAAGCATGTCTTGCTGAGAAGACACCTGTCCTCTCGTGACTTGGTCAAAATGTGTCTTGGCACCACGTCTGTCACAGACCAAAGGCTTTGCTCAGACTGCAGGCAAATCTGTTTTGTTGCCGAAATCAGATATTTAGGACTGAGTGTCATTTGCGAGTGATCAGATTCAGACTCCAGACATCACCGCTCTGTACCGACCGATCTGCATGGGTTACTGTGGTAACGATATAGGCGTCAGTACGTGTGATGGTGACGCAGCTTTACAACACGAAAGTACAATGAATGGAAATATGGAGATACATCATCTCGCGATCCAAACACTTGCTATGTTAAGTCGCGATGCCAAACTCCGCTGCATCAAACAGAGTCAGGTATGAAAAAAACGGATGAACATTATGACGTTCCGTGCTGCAGTCATAGCCGGTTTCACCTCACAGCGAGAGGTTTGGCACCGTCCACAAAGCTGTGGCTGCTGGGAGTTTGTCTTCCTTAAGTCATTTGATAATGAGAGGTGGCGTGCTGCGGGACATTTGTCAGGCCCTGTGACCATCTAACAACCCGTCTTGTCTGTCACGACTTCCATTCAGGTGAACAACATCCGTGGAGTGACACAAAAGGCACTTTGATATCCACTTTGAATAACTGAAGCATCTGGACAGAAGAAGCATCCGTAAAAATCCAATCAGAATCACATTTTAAACCACTTCGCCATGTGGTTTGGATCTGTTTTGCAAAAATCGGATTTCTTGTGGTTATTTTGCAGTTCAGACGTAATAAAACCAATCTGGTTACAATCTGGATGTGCCAGAAAGCTAATTTGGGCTGGCAGTCTAAACAAGGCCTCAATCTGTCTGGCAGTCAAACCACAGACAAATTGTGTTTGCATTAGGCATAAGTGCTACGTTACGTTTCTTATGTCTAATGCCATTTTTACTGATAAAACTGATGTCTTCAACGAAAGATTCTGTCTTTTGCAGCTTTAAACTCCCTAATCTTAGCTTTCCCTCATTCTTCTCCTCTCTTTTCATGTGCAGCTGTTTTCCTCTGTTGTTGTACCCCACTATGAAAATCCATAAATGGCCAAATAACAGATTTTACCAGCACAAATACTTGGTTTGTACTTGGACAGAAAGAAAATATGCTGTTTTTCATAGTCTGCTGAGCATCATGGTTGAAGCAAACTATCGTTTCTGTCAAAAATCCATAACTCTGCAGGATGATCACCTCAACCAATCAAAAAGCAAGAATCTCGCCAGCACTCCTCTCCATCTCCCCATGCCTCTCAACGATTTTTTTTCTTAAGCAACACACATAAACACATGCGCACGCACACACACACCCTGCCGAGCAAGAGACTGGAGCTTGGCAGACGAGGAGCCCTGTCATTTGTCAGCGACATCCCAGAGGTAACATAAGGGATAGGCCTCACAAGTGCGTACCAGTGTGTGTCGGTGTGTGTTTGCGTGTGTCAGCTAAATTGGGCATAGCAGTGATGATGTATGAAATGATCAAACAATTGATCCAAAATTTAGTTTGATGCTTCCTGGCTTGAACACGAGGAGAAGTGGAGGGAGGGGGAAGGATGAGACAGAGAGGGGAAGAAAAATAAGGGAGAGACGAGACAAAGGAGGGAAGAAGTTTTGGAAACTTTGGAGGAGAGGCTGAGTGTGACGCTGCCAGCACAGATCACAGTCTCAATGTGAATACATTTAAATACAATCTCTCTATTCTTTTTATCACACTCACTGTGGCTATTGAAACGAGCATAGACTGTCTCGTGTGTGGATGTGTTATCTCACAGCCTGAAGTTTATTGTTTGAGAGACTTTTGAATTATCTCACCTTAGCTAATGCACTACTGCCCTCCAGTGGTAAGACAATATAGTTTTAGTCATTTAGAGTGGCCTTTGTGATGGGAATCTGAAAATTAAAGAGTCCTTCAAACACTGAACTTGTCTTTGTATATTTTATTAAAAGCCTTCAAGAAATAAATTCATTTTGGACAGTGCACGTGTGCAAAGTCAAACTTTCACATTCACTGAAGCCTCTTTTGTGGTCAGAAAAGGGAGTGAAACAGATAAAGGGATGAGGGTGAACACAGGTGGTTTCAAAGCAGCTCCATTTGATGGTGAACTGCTGAGGGATGAAACAATACATCTTCATCTTTATCATCAGGATACACAGATAACAGTCGGAGTGGTGCAGGGAGGAGACGTGCTGAATGTCGTCAGGTAAAAATCTCATACAATAAGGTTATGATGATACAGATTGTGGGAATACAATGAAATTTTCAGCAACATTTTCTATGAAGCCTACTTCTATAATGCATTATAACACATTATGAACATGTATAACACATTGTAATGAATTATGAACAGACTTATAACACCTGACCACTCAACTAACTTTGGTAAATTATTATTGCTGGATAAATAATTATTTGTAAATTATTGCCTTTTAACTTATTGCATGAAATCCATGTTTTTTGTTTGTTTGTTTGCTTTATTTTACGGTCTTTGTATTTTTGATTTGTGTCGAAATGTTGTTGCCATAATTGTTTTTTACTGACGCACAATCCAATTGCCAATCGGGGACAAATAAAGTTTTACCTACCCAACTATCTACCCACCTATGCGTGGTTATGGTTATGGTTTAGGTTAACAAAAAAGATTTTCCATTATAATTCCCCCTTTTTGATCACTCTTGATCAACCTGAAAAGGAAAATTACACAATTAAGTATTTACATCATGTGAAAACATTAGTTGTACTAAGTCTGTTATGTTTTAAAATATCACATTATTACGTTACATGTGGAGAGCGTTTGCTGTTTTTGCGGACATAGACATCCTGTGTTCAGAGTGATACGAGGAACCTTGAGTTTTTGTTGATTCTAGCGCCCCCTTTGGACAAAAGTGGTTGTGACACAAGCGCCTACTGTCATCAGATCTTTGGTAGCGCATGCCAGGCAGAACTCGGCATAACAGCGGCAACACATGCATTTGTAAAGTGAAAGAGAGACTGCAGGATGGATCGTGATGAGGTAATGTATTAATATGTGACTCAGAAACAAGTTATAATCCAGTTGTATGGCAGTAACGTCCCCTGAGACCTGTTACCTCTATTTTCTGTAGGCTAGCGTCACACAGCCATTTGCATTAACGTTACACACTAAAGTGCAAACTAACAGCCGTAGGTGTACAGTATAACTGAGTTATTGTCATTGCACGGAACAACAAAATAAAGTTTTGAAAAAATGTTTTGCCTAAGTTTACAGGGATTTGGATGCGGTCAGGAGCATTAATAGTATCCACATAAAAATAGTCTTTTCTCTGAGGGTCCTGTTTGCTGTTACATGAAATTTTTAACCATCAGAGGAATCATGAGACTGTTTCATAAATACTTAAAGGTCCCTCGTATTCACTTTAGCAACGCTAAAACCATTCATTAATATTAACACAAGAGGGAACTCTTTGTCATTGCTGAGAACACCATATAAAGGCGGAATACAGTTAGGCTGAAGATGTAGATCAGTAGAATTATTAGCAGGTGCTGCCAGAGAGTTGCTTTTCATAGGAGTGCTTGACACAGTGTCGCTAATCCACCTGTACATAAGAGCTTTTAATGCAAGTTAGTGTGCATGTGCAAATACAGAGTATTATACCAAAGGTGGACAGAACTGGGATGAATATTTGGACAAACATTGCTCCCCAAGGACCAAGCTTGTCAGCCAACCACTTGTTAGAGGAGAATCCTGCAGATGCAGAAGGACCAGATGCGTTGTAGACTGTTTTGAGAGCAGTAATGACAGGTGGTGGACAGGTGACGTTCTCAGAACTATCAGGGATAAAAATAGCACATGTATCAGCAGTTAGGTTTAGTGTGTAATGCCTTCAGTTCGAGTCATCTTAGCCTGTATTATGGATGTGTTATTCTGAGTGGAAGGTGCAAGAAAATACAGTGAAAATACAACAATTACTGTCATGAGAGAGAACAACAAATTGTTCCCCTTAGGCCACGGAGGCCCTGATGACTAAATGAGTACCATGGGAGGTCTGCGTTCCATCGCTGATCCTTCTGTGGGAACACTAGCTGTCTGCTTAGCATGTCACTTGTTCCAACACAGCTGTAGGTTTCAGCGTACACCCCTGCTGTCTTCCTCAACGTCTATTTTGTCAGTTAAATAGTTGTTTTCCAGCTGTAGTCTGAAATTTGCCTGGTTGTTGTTTACTGTGGTTGTGTACATTAGGTTAGAAGTAATTTAACCGATTCTGGAACTCATTTGTAGTGGCTGGCGTGAATCCAGTGACTCTCTCAGCAACTTTTACTGCTGTCTGTGTGGTGAGGAGAACCTGGTATGGGCCAATCCACCATCTTGCTCACTGGTTCTTTTGCATCAAGCATCTGTAGAGGACCCGGCCACCTGGTTTGATGTCATGCAGCTGCTTCTGAGCTAGTTGTGGCAGGGCGTCTGAACCTGTTTGTGAACATAAGAAAGTGTAAAGAGTGTATAGTGTATAAGTGTAAAGATGTTTACACAATCCATGTGTTTCACAGCAGACATCTTGAGGACCAACACAGGTGTGACCATTAAATGGCTTCATTCCATTATATGTCACAGCAAGCCAGGTCAATGAGAGAGTGTGCACAGTAGCAGAGCTCTGGAACAAGCTTGCCCAATAACCTGATGGGTTTCATGATGGACATTTTGAGGTGCCAGAGCAGGAAAAGCATAGGGGAAATTAAGGGCATTACTGATGGCTGCTTCAGTTTAGGTGAGCTTGTTCCAGGTTTGAAGTCTACTCTTAAATGTGGAGATGGTGTCTGCCTGTTGGACTGAGACTGGAAGATCAAAGGCTCTGGCTCTCAATCTACTTCTGAAGATTTCTGGGACCACCATTAAGTCTTTATCCTGAGAAATCAATAGGGCACTATAAGTTTTTCAAGATAGGATAGTGCCTGATCATTAAGTGCTTTATAGGTGAGGAGAAGGACCTTGAATTCTATACGGTATTTTACAGGTAGCCAGTGCAGAGAGGCTAATACAGTAGTAATATAATATCTTATCTTAGTTCTTGTAAGTCACGTGCCACAGCATTTTGCATCAGCTCTAGACTCTTTAAAGGCTTATTGGGGCAGCCTGATAATAATGAGTTGCAATAGTCCAGTCTGGAAGAAACAAATGCATGAACTAGTGATTCTGCATCTTTTTGAGGTAGGCAGCTGTGGCGGTGGAGGCTAAAGTAAAACTATCTAGAGTAGTTATGTCATTGGTTAATTTGTTTCGAAGTTGTTTAGGGCCAAGTACAATAACTTCAGTCTTATCTGAGTTCAGTAGTAGAAAACTGCGAGTCATCCAGGACTTGTCTTTAAGACAAGCTTGAAGTTTGGCTAACTTAATTGTATCATTTGGTTTAATCGATAAGTATAACCAGCAGTCATCTGCATAGCAGTGAAAGTTAACTGAGTGGTTTCTAATAATAGTACCTAATATTACCACCAGA
>JAQLOL010000026.1:3341173-3352894 GCA_029783665.1 Naso thynnoides | reverse complement strand
AACTTTTCTGAATTCTAAATGTTTCTCAATGGACATTTGTACCAGGATCATGTACTTTTAGCAGTTTGTGAGGCTGTACACATGGCTGAACTCATTGATTCAGGCGTCTGTTGACACCTGATGAAATATGGCGTTTCACAGGATTTGGTGCAGACTGAAACGGAGCTGAGACAAGAGTGGATCATGGATGTACATCTGTTTGGTGGTCAGCAACATGACTCCAAATGAATAGCTGGCAATAACAAATTCATAATTCAAGAGGACATTAGGTTAGGTTGGCCCAATGGGCGGCACACTCAGTCGCAGCAGCTCGGGACTAACTCTCCACTCTAACCTCACAATTTAGTTATACAATTCATTGTATAATGACAACAAAGCTGCTTTACCTTTTACCTTTTTACCTTATTACTTGCTGAAAGGTCCAGTGTGTAGGATTTACTGGCTTCTAGCTGTGTGGATTGCAATTGAACAATCTTCCACTCACCCTCACTGTCAGAGAACCTACAGTGAAACTTGTGAAAATTGTGAAAGGCCCTGTTTTTTTTTTTTGTTTGAGGTGTTTGGACTCCTCCGTGAAAGAGGACCTGCTCCCTCTGCTAATGTTAAAGGGTCACTTTAAAGTAAGAAAAATGACCACAATGATAATTTTCACTTGTTTATCCAGTAATGAAAACATACTTATGAATAGTCTTTTCCATTTCTGCCATATTTCATGAAGAGATTCCTCTAAATCTTATGCACTAGACTCTAGGAGTGTGTTCTTCTGCTCTTAAGTGGTTAATAAATTAGATTTCAATAGAAATTCTGCTTTACAGGGACATGCACTTAAGTAAAATAGCATTGTTCCTCCATAAATGACAAGGATTTTTTACAGATTTGTAAAAACGATTTTAAAAAAGTGCACTCATTAAATATCCATTTTCACAAGCTGAGTTAACTGCACTGAATGTGTCAAAATTGCTGCAATTTGACAAAATTTAAGATGCCTTTGCGCACCATGAAAGCTAAAAGTACAAAAAGTGGGAATCTAGCATGGTGGGCTACCACTGACGGGGAAGTTGCAGTGAACAGCTTCCTGTTACCCTCCTGTGTTTTGTGTTGGAAAGTTAAAGACCATAAAATTAGATTGGAGAAATAAATTCAACCAGCTGAGGGGGTTTTGGCCGGACAATCAATTTTTGGATGAAGTTGCTAGCCAGGCTCTGCTGCTGTGGCCTTCCTGAGTCAGTGCAATGCTGAGTGGGATGTTTGCGTGTGTGTGTGTGTGTGTGTGTGTGTAGGTATATTGACACTGGGGTGTCTGGTTGAGTAATGGGGGCGTAGCAGAGTTTAGATGGCTTCTATCCTCCTTCCTATCCAATGCTGGAGAAGGTCATCAGTCATACAGACAGAAGGAGAGAGAGAGGGAGAGAGAGCGACGGTGCTAAACCAAGCAAAAAGAGAGTGTGAACAAGTGTGTGTGTGTGTGTGTGTATAAACAAGTGAGAGAGCATGAATGAGAGAGACCAGAGCGAGGGTACTGAGTGAGCTGAGGATGATATAAAGAGAATGAGAAACGATTGGTAGACAGAGAGGTCAGAAACACGCGTCTGTGTGTGTGAGTGTGTGTTTGTGTGTGTGTGTTTGTGGGCACTTCAGCATCTGCGTGTATGCTGAAGCATTAAACTAAGACAAATAATCTATCTTTTAAATGGCCATGGCCTCCAGCCTTCTGTCGTCTGTATATCTTTACATTTTACAATGCAATTTTTATATGCTGACCTGGTTCTTAACACTGATAATATATGAGCCGGGTTGGGAAGTTTACTTGTAGTAAGTAATGTAGTAATGTAGAGTTAACGGTAGATGTGGGGCGCTGCAAAGTCAAACAAGAGAACCAGTCAAAAGCATCAAACTTTACTAAAAATCCTTGACTGGAAATGACAAAAGCAGACAGCACAGAGACTGCTACACCCCCCTTATTTGCAGTCCTGTGGTTGAATACAAAGCTGAGGTCAATCAGGTTTTAGAATTAGGACTCTCCAGAGGTTGGATTACAGAAAAAGAAAAAGAACTTTTATCTGTACAACACCCTATCTGTCCAGTGTTCTACGGACTTCCCAAAATCCATAAATCACTTTAAAATCGGGCTCTCAGTCCTGTCGTATCCAGCACTGGTTGTCTCACAAAACCACAATATCCTGATTTTTTTTCTTCAGAAATTTGTGATCAATCTCTCTTTCTATATAGGAGACGCTACAGACATTTTGAAAATTTTGGACTCCTTCGAGAGCGATAAAGATTTCATCCTGGTGCCATGTGACGTCCAGAGCCTCTACACCTGCATCCCACACGACGCAGGCACTGAAGCACTCACACATTACCTGATGACACGTCAGTGAAAGTGCTTCCCCCAGATGAATTTCTGATAACCTTCACAGGAATCTTGTCTAGAAATCATTTCCAATATGCTGGATCATACTTTCTGCAAAAAAGAGGAGTAAGCATGGGTAGTTCATTTGCACCGTCACATGTGTGTTTATTGACGGGGTTCTGGGAAGATAAATTCATCCACAACTCACACAGCAATCAATTTCTCTCTAAAATTTCACTTTGGAATAGATACATTGACGACGTTTTGTTTTTCTGGAATGGCACCACAGTTGAACTAATGGACTTTCTGAAATACATTACTTCCACCACACACTACTCATGCTTCACTGTTGAACACTCAGAAGGTCGATTTTTTTAGACTCAACCATCTACAGAAATGTTCAAGGCGGATTGGACAGCACAATTTACCGGAAACCGCTGAGCAGAAACACACTTCTAAGAGCTGATAGCCACCATCCACAGCAACTCATTAAAAATATTCCAGTTGGACAATTTCTGTGTCTCAAAAGAAACTGCAGCACAGATGCGGAGTTTGAACTCAAAGCAGTGGAAAAGTGTGAGCGCCTCCCAAACCAAGGATACAAGGTAAAAGACACCAAGGCAGCCTATCAGAGGGCGATGCACACTGACAGAGTCCGCCTCCTCCAAAAGAACAAGCACTCCACGCCACCACACCTCTGCCTTTCCACTGAGTTCTCCCCTATCGGTGGAGAAATAAAGAACACTGGCATGTTTTACAAAGTGACCCAGCCCTCAAACAGATCTGTGCCCAACCCCCTCAGAGGAGCACGCTCACTGAAAGACAGGTTGGTGCATACCATGATGTTCCCCCCAGACTAATACTTGGCTTCTGGCGCCCCCTGCTGACTTCTACAGGTGTGGTCATTGTACCCACTGTTAAAATTCATCCAACACCAAACAATTCTGTCATCCACGTACCGGCAAAAAAATATATAGAATCAATTCTTTCATAAACTACAGTTCCACCCATGTGGTACGGTTTTCGTGGGTCAGGCCAAACGTCCCCTCAAAACACACATTGCCGAACACAACCCAGCCAGCCGTGAGCCGTGTCTCCCTCTCACAGAGGAGGAGATATTGTGAAAAGACTTCTGCACAGAGAGGCTTCTTGGATCTTCACACTCAACACAGTTGAGCCACACGCTCACAATGAGGAATTAATGTTTTTTATAAACCCCTCTCTCAGTGTCATCTTGTAAACACTGTAAATGTTATGTGTGGTTATGATGTTTGTTGTTGTGCATGAGGGATAGATCGTTTTAATAAATTGTTGCATCATAGTGGGTGGTATTAGGCTTGCTTTACTGTTTGTTCACCTCCCCCCCGCTGAGCAACCAATGAGAGATGCCACTCTGTAAGGAGGAGGGCAGGCTATTTAAACATCCAAATCTGTACCATTGCTGTTTGACTCTGATGAAGACGCTGTGCGTCGAAACATGTCAGTCCTCTGCACCTTATAATAACTTCTCAGCAGTGATGCGAGTGCTCCAGTGTCTCCTTGGGTTCATCCTCGGGTGAGGTGGCCCATTATTCCACTTTTGACAAAAGAAGACATTGTGCACATCAAAACATTCAAAGCAACAAAATGAATGTTGTTTAACATATAGCCTAAGCTTTTTATAAAAACTGCATAAATGTAACCCCCTTTGTAAGTTACTGTAATTTAATTACACATTCTTTCTCAGTAATTGTAACTGATTACAATTACATTTATTTTGTAATTAAATAACATAATTTTGTTACATGTAACTAGTTACTCCCCAACACTATATGAGAGGACTCTCAGTTGTTTGCTCATATCCTACAAAGCTCTAAACCCTCTTTAAGCACAGTAAATTCTCCAGTCTGTGTTATCGCTGCATCAGATCCAGACTCAGTCACCTGACCGTGAAGTCGTCACACTTGTTATTTGCTGTCTAAATAAAAAAAAAAAAACTTGGATTGGATTCAGTGGACAGATGATCAGAACCTCTTGCTTTCTGGTGGTAATCCAAATCTTGGATTTGTGCCGTTACTCTGGTTTTGCTTGTAGCTTCTGCTTGTTTTATGTTCCAGTGGGAGAATACAGCATCTGAAATTTGGTGGTTCACAGCTCTGCTTTTATGTAGTATGTCACAAAAATCCAACCCGCAGGAAAACCGATAGACAAATGATGACAAGTTCTACAGCTTTTTATCTTCTTGTTTTCACTTGTTAAGATTTGGCTGATGATGTGGAAGGCAGACTCCCACAGGCTTCACAGACTGATGCAAAAAAAATCCAGCCTTATGGTTTTTATGAATCGTCTTTCAGTAATTCTAAGAGCTTAGTTTTAATATGCGTGACTCTGCTTTCACCAAACAGCAGAGTTAAGACATTATCCAGGCTGCGCTTTAAAATTCTAATCCTGGTGATGCTCCATGCAAAGTGACTAACGCAGCGACTGCTTAGAAAATAATTGTGAAAGACTTCAATTGGATGAGACTTTTTAACAGCAGGAAGCCCAAAGAATGTGTGTGAATGAAATATCTCAAATGACGGCTATGCTACTAGCTAGGCTATCATTTGCGAAAGTAAGGCTGTAATAAGACAAAGCAGTTCCTGGAGTTAAATGATTTAGTGCCAGTATGGGAACATCTCAAAAACAAAAATATTAACATGCTGATAGTTCAGTTTAATAACGTAACTGCAGGTTCGGCATTTTCTGTAAGAAGACAATACAGTAAGTCACTCCACGTCTTTTAGAAACAGCGTGGTCATGGGTGGCGTGAGGGCGTCAGGTATAGGAAAGCTAAATTTCTTAGTATTTTTCACAAGCCAAAACGATCTAAAGCTGACAACAGACTGACACTCACAGATAAGGAAGTCCTCATCCTACTAAAATATGCCTCAATAAACTGTCTATGAGCATTTGACTCAAAATCAGATCAACAATCAAGGCCTAATCCCTCATTTTTACCCCTTCTACCCCTTCGCCTACCTTTTGCCCCTTGGAGCAAAGTTACAAGGGGGAGTGGTTAAAATCTACCCTTGCGAAGTGACACCCCTGCGAGAACGTAATACATCATCAGTAGTCTCCGATGGCTTTCACAGCAGCCGCAACATGATCAATTTATTTATCATCCTGAGGTCAGTTTTCCCCAGGAGCTGTACAGCATGACTTTGTGCACCTTCAGATGATCTTATGAACACAAACGTGGCAGCATAAGTCCAGTGTGTCTGACTTCCATAAATGATACAGTGCAGCCAAAATGGTTATATCAGTCACAGTACATGACAGAAAATAGAAAGCCCCCTCCTCTGAATGGGCTAACATACACAGGCCGTGTGTCTTCCATCGACTCTCGTGAATAACTCAACACAAATTAAGATCTAGTGGTGTATTCAAAGATTGTAATTTTTTAACCTATATTAATGGAAGAAAACACGTTTTTGAGTTTCTTTGGTCACCTTTGTCACTCCCACAGCAATCTTGCCGTGATTCTCAATGAAAATCTCATACCCCTCCGTTTGAAGGGCTTTTTAGCCCTCACACTTCCCCCTACTCCTCTGTCTCAATCGATCTCATCAAGAACCGGGACACCCCTACGCCTAAACGTGAACGCCCATTACAGAGGGTCAGGGGCAAGGAGTGAAATGGAGTTGGGCCTAAATTTCCTACGTTATTATCCCTGATGTCATCAAGCTAAGATGATGCAACTGCAGCATAAAAACACCTGCCGTTTTTCATGCAAATCAGTTCATTTATCAACCTGAGGTCAATTTTCCTCAGAGATGTTTGTTTGTTTATTCATGAGTTGGGTTTCCATCCATTTGTTTTTGTGCACATTTCCAATTTGTTCAGAAAAAACTGAACGGAGATGCCGCAAAATTAAAAAAAAAACAAACAAAAAAAAAAAACCTCCAGATATCGCAAGAAAATTTTCAGCTGAGGAGGTGGAAAACTTGCCGCATCGGTAAAAGTTAAATACGAATAAGTGCATTGGAGCGGCTTCAGCAAATCAGCAGCAAATAAATGGAGATGACGACCTACGTTTATCGCGCGCACACACACACAGATGTATATATATACATATATATATATACACTATTCACCTCCACACTTTTTAACTATCATATCCAATTCAACTGAAAGCTGTGACAGTTTTAAGGGCTGTACGGTTTGCCTCTCAGCACTTCAGCTCTTAGCATTCACGCTGCACTTTCAACAGAAAAAGCAATTTTCTTGCTGATGGATGATGTATGGGCTCAGTGCAGATGTCTAATCTGTAATGAAATTTTCAATACTCTTCTAAGTGAATAATTAAAATGGTTGCTTTTTATTCCTTTATTTAATACAACATGAAACAATCTAGTAAGATTTTGAAGTCAAATGTAATTATGAATAATTAACAGTAGTATTCAAGTACACATAAAAGTTGTTTTAATGCAAATCCTCAGTTTAACTTAAATTACCGTTAGTATCTAAGAAATGTGGTCAAATTTGCTTTAGATCGTGATGCATCAGAGTGAACAGGTTGCTTATGTACGGAGGCAGGGAGGTGTCATAAGTGTAGCCATTAGGGTTCCTACACTACCATACAAGCTTGTACTTTCTTAGCACACTTTTAAACACGACGTCAACTCTGAACATACATAACACTACTAATTTAACCTCTATATACTGTGATTTAATTATTTTGTAAATTTCTTCAGGTCCGTAATGATTGTTTCACTCTGGCTCTCTGGCTCTGGCTTTCACTGGCTTGTGAGCCAATTAGGTCTTTCAGTCTGACATAACACCCTTTTAAAATACTATATGTGGGTCCTAGCCCCGTCTTTCAGTATGCTGCAGTGCTGTGTCCCACGTGGTCTGAACTAATCTGAGTGAAATTAAAAACAATCAGCCTTTCATTCTGCAGCTTTTCTAGTAATGAGAAGAGGACATGACTGCATTTGATAAAGTACGTCAAACAAATGAGGAAAGTTTGGGCTTTTCCAAGTTCAGTAGAACCAAAGCGACCCTGTGAGATCATTCCTCATAAAAGTTAGTTTTTACAATGGAATGGTGTCAGAGATACCCCAGTCCTAACTGGATGGAGACCGTAGTATCAGCTGTGCTCTTGCTTTGTTAAAACAATAACCTCTATATCAGCAGAGGGTCGGTTTGGTTTTAGCGAATGGGTGCTCACCTTGCTAACGTTAGCAAAAAGGCCCAAACTTTCTCTTTATTCATTTCTATCAGCTGCTACACTGTGGCACAGAGAAGACAGGGCTTGGGCTTAGACATATTTTTTTTTAACGGACGTTATGTCACGACTTTAATACTGGATAGTATAACAACAATTGTAACAAGTGGTAACTCTGTGTTGTCAGTGATCAAGGTTCTCGGTAACTGCAGTGTGAAGAACAGGCAACCCCTTGTGGGTCGGTGTGTGTCCAGAGTGGGGAGGTGTAGTGTGACATCCAGTGGTGGAGTTGGTGGAAAGTCATCAATAGGACCTTGAAGTGCATTTCCCAGAGCATCAACCTAATTCAGTTAATATGGTTTTTTGGAAGTAAAATTCAAAACAGCTGCCATTTGAAAGTAGAGGACTAATCTTGTCATGGCACCACAACCCTGGGGATTTGGCTTCTGAGGCTTGGATGTCCGTTCACATATTTAGTTTAGGCTTGGCTGCGGGCGGGGAACAAGGAAACGTGGGCCTATCGCTGCTACAGCTCTTCCTTGGCCAGCTCCGTCTGCGGTCCTATGGCGTCTAATAGACTCTGTCGTCAGTTCAGTTTCTTGACATCAATACGCAGACAAAACCAACTCATAACTTAACTTGGCACCAATAAGGAAGGTTTTATCCAACAGTCTTACATCACGGAGGCTCACCACGGCAACCTCTCTTACTCTGTCTTCGGCGTCTCGCAGCTGATCTCTCTAATTTAACAACTTGGTCCGTCCTTACTAAATTCACACTGTTGTAGACTAGGTAAGCCCACCCCCTAGCCTGACAGCCATACACGACAGCCAGTTGGAATCTGAAAGTTTGATTTTTATTCCCTGACTGAATTTTTTACAAAATTTTAGACATAAGCGTGGAGTTAATTCTGTGACAGAATTCAAGTTAGGACCTTAAATATGATGTGTTGGAGAATATCTGAGAAAGGAATGTAAATTTAAGAATGTAACGCATTGTGAAAGGATGCAAAAAATTTTAGATACTCAGCTCACATAATTAAAATATAATTTATTTAAAACATATATTAGTCATTAATAAATAGTAAGAACACGATTTTTCATTTTGATATCAGAAGTTATCTGATTTAAAGGTTATAACAAAAAAATACATTATACAAATACATACCCATAATGACCATTGTTCAGACATTCATACTGACTTTATCTGTCAGTCATGAGCTACACTCAACCACAGTGTCATGATTTAAGGGACCTCTGGGTTCAGACCAACTCTCAGGTGATGTGTTAACTATGTCGTCAGCTGTTCCCTTCTGGATGGTCGGTCCAAACATTTCAGTGTGTCTGATGTTCCAGGTCGCATCCAGGGATCTGTGGCTACACTTTCAACAGAGCTTTGATGGTTACGATGGCGAAGAGAAAACCGGGGAGGGGATGAGTCGTCATCAGACAGATCCACTGGTCCTGAAGAAGAGGAGCAGATGGAGTGAAACATTAAAAGAGTTCAATTCCAGACTTCAACAGCCCCTTTGTCCTCATTCTTAAACCAACTGTTTGAATTTTGCTTCGCAATGAACAAATATTTGCTACAGAAAAATTCTAGTTGGTTTTTATTCAACCACAATCAACAGTTTCTGTGGTTATTTGACTACTGGCTGAATTAAATGAAAAATATCATCATTTTTATTTACTTGATTAATGTGAAAACTGCTTTGCTGCGATGTGCATTCATCCCACAAAACAACAATTACATTAATATAACAACTAGCCAAACTGAGTCTGTCATACCGGTGGTGTTGCCACGGCGACTGAGATGTCCTGCCCTGTCCTGGCTCCTCCCCTCACCGCTGTGCTGGGTTTCCTGCTGCAGTCTGTGACCTGCGTAGCCCTCCTGTTGGCCAAATGACAGGCTGGGAGCAGCTTGATCCTGCAGGTAACAGTTGATATAAAAATAAAATGTGACTAAAAAACATTTTAGTAGCAGCTCACTTACAGAACTGACCTTTCGCTAAGCCAGGCCCCCTTAGTTACTGTTCCTACATCCCACTTTCGGAGCTCGCATGGGGCTCACAGTCACTACCTGCACTTCCTGGAGAAATAATAAATAATTTTTGGTAAAACAAAAAAGCGCTTTCAGACAGAAGCAGACAGAAGGTCACTCAGCAGAGAAAACAGGTTAACTATGAATAAAGAGATACATGCTATAGCCTACAGATCACAGTGCAGCAGCTTCAACTTGCGTTTCACTTCACTGATTAAACAAGTGAGGACCTTCATTACAATTTAGGACCCATGCAGGACAAGCAGAGGACACGTCTTTTTGAATATTAATGTTAAATATAAAGTTGGGCTTTTTGGGTGAGTTTGAGTTCAGGTTTAAAGATGCAAACTGTTGAAAGCCGCTATTTCCAGACTTTAGCGTAGCTTGCTAGCACTCTTAATAGCTATAAGTAATAAAATAATTAAAAAAATAATATGGCCTCAGTGTTTATTTTAGGGTTACTGAAGCAGACGTACCGTTAGCTGTGCTTGTTAAACTGTGAGGGGTTCAACAGGGAATGAGGACACCAGAACAGTTTTGTCCAGAGTAAAGCGTTACGTTTATTAACATTTGATTTTGGAAAGGTAAAAAACGTAGATCTCCTTCAAATCTCACCGAATGTCGAGTATCACTTTTAAAAGTACACGATATTTAACCACAAGCTCGATCTGAGAAGATTGCATAAGTTGATTCAAGGAGCACAGCCATCTAGCTGTCGGAGCCTTGGGCAGAGCTGGCAGACGCTACGCTCTGATTGACCTGTTCGTGTTAGACGTTGGAACTAAGCAGAGGTCAGATGTATCTTTTGAGGTCAGGCTGTTGTTTGAGCTACATCACAACAGATAAGAAATGTGTGCTGTGTAAGGTGGAGTACCTGTGGGCGCTGTGATTGTTTGGCAAGCCTCCTCCTCTCCCTGGCTGACAGCAGAGGGGTTTTCTCACGCTCAGGGGAATGCGGCACTGAGAAGGCGTCGCCTAGGGGGTCTAAACACACACACACACACACACACACACACACACACACACACACCCACAGCCAAAAGCTAAATAAGCTGCGATCATCTCAACAACTCGGTCTTAAGGGACACACTGTGCTGTAGTAACTACAACAGTCATGAACAGCTGTGTGTTGTCAAAGCTTCAGACATTGTTAAATGTCTGTGATTCAATGATGATAGAGAGAAAAACCTGCACATCTTGATTCTAACAATGACAGTAAATACATCTGCATTACAATATCTGCATCATGGCGGTCTTACCAATGAAAGCACTCTCTGATTCCAGCAGAGAACCTCTTGCAGACCCCCCCATCACACTCCTCTGCAACGTAAGCACAACTTTTTTTCACATTTCAACTCCAATGGTTACAAGGTTATCAAAGTATATATAAGCCAGATATATGTTGTTGTAGCTGAAGCACAAATTCTCCAGGAAAACCAAACCATCGTTTCTTTTCAACTCACCAAATAATCGTGTTGCTGTGGTGGGGACAGGTCAAAATAATCTGCAACACAAGAAGGACATTAATTATGTTTTTATGGCTTTTCATTACAAGAAAGATTAAAGTCACAGAACTTTATTTACAACTGGCATTTATGTGATCAGCCTCTGAATATTCTATCTGAGTAACGCTTGGGTCAAACATCTGGCACAAGCAGCACATCTGTGTCGCTTCACCTTTTGCTTATTTTGACGCTCATGTTAACCGATTAGCGCAGCCACACAGCACACGAGAGGTGCGTGACTCGCATGTCTCACGCACACCTGCAGCGACGCAACACTAGAGCGCAAGAGTCTGGCCTATTTTTCCCACGAGCTGAGCGCTGGTCTCTGCTAAAATAGACAAACGGTCTGGTGAAAGTCATTTTGCCATCATACCAGCAGTTTTCACCATAGTTTCAGACATGACTTCAAAATATTTTTTAAAATAGACCGGGCCAGGTGAAGAGGGATTGCTGGATACTCCTTTTTATTACATTAATTAGTACAAATGAGCACACGCTTTTCTGTTGAAACTCAATATGAATTAAATTTCTCATAGAACGACTTGAGACATCTTATTATTGATGGGAATTATCAAAGGGAAACTCCACACAGAAGGACCGGGCTGGCAGAAGCAGTGCTGCAGCAGGAACGCTGC
>JAQLOL010000026.1:3257618-3276218 GCA_029783665.1 Naso thynnoides | reverse complement strand
TCTTACTAAAACGAATGTCATCATGCAAGAAAGCCAAAAGCAAATGAATTACGGCTGATGTTCAGACATTTCACTACCGCAAGTGTACGATGTGCATGTGCAACAAATAAATCCTCTTAAGATACAGTTGGCATTTAAGGTGAACCGGTCTTTAAGGTGGACTGATTAGTTTGGGGTGTAGCTAATACATTAAACAACATGAAAGAAAACATATGGCAAAAATTCAACGAGAAAAGGCTGCAAACATCCTTTCGGTTGTGTATCGTATTTTAAAATGCTACAGAAACATTATAGCTCTTTTCATTTAATCTCCGCACAGATCGTCGGTTCTTCGTTAATTTTCTTCCTGGAGTGACAGCTCAATGAGTCGGGAGCAGACCGGCAGGTCTCACACATGAGCTGCAGCACCTCGCAAGTCCGAAAACTTTGTGACAGATTTACAAACTAGCGTCATTTGGGTATACTAACTACATACCCACATGGTGACATTCTTGCCTAAAAAATACAAAAAACTTACTGAATGACGTATTAACAGTTCTACAACAACACTCAAAAACAGCTTTTTGCCTGCTGTGCAGCTCCACCCTGTTGGGACCCTTTGAGACCGCTTGGCACCCCAACGAAACGGTGACCAAAAAATAGATATGTTACGGTACGGAGTGATTTTTTGTACCCTTTTGACAGCAGAAACACAAAAAATTGTGTTCTGTGCCATACCAAACCGAACTGTGCCGCTCAGTGGAAACGAAGCTTTATATTCATGTCTACGGGCTGTTTGGGAAGTTGAGTCTTTCTTTACGTAACTTTGCGAATCACTTTATTATTGCGTCCTGATGTAAAACTGAGATCCAGAAAAACCCCAAACCAAAATATTCACCAGGTAGCTGCTGTCCAAGTCTCACTTCCCTGCAAACTGTTTGACCATTTAAAAAATAAAGTGATCACTACTGTTTATTTCCTGTTATATTACTGTTATGCTTTTTCGTAAGAGATGAATTAAGTGAAATTTCTATCTATGCAAATGCTGAGTAACTACTTCGAAGAACAAGATACCACAGTCATGTTCACTCTGGTCATGTCTCATCCAATCAAACGATGGCAAAGACAGTCAGTCGTTATATGTGTGAGCGAGTGTTTCTCCTTTAGACCCTCTTCATGCCTCGGCCCATCAGGCAGGCGAAGATGGTCATCACCATTTTGGGGTTGATCTCCACCAGGTCCTCAGGCAGAGCGTACACTTTGGCCCCGATCTTCCTCGCCATGGATACGGCATACCTGACACAGGGAATGGTCATGGTTATAATCACTATGGCAACTTCTCGATCTGTGACAATACATATATTTTTGAATAGGTTTTGTAGCACATGCATGTTTTAGGGTTAGATTAAAGTATTTTAGTGTGTAGTAACATTTTTATGACAATCCTGAGTGTGCACTGGGACTTTTTGACACAGATTTTTTTTTTTTTTTTTTTTAGGGCAGACCCAATAATTATGTTTTGTAGAAATGTTGCAAAGAACAATTGAAATTTGGCCAGAACTTATTTGCACAATAAGTTACCTTTTTTGTTTGCTATTGTAAACATACATATTGTAAACAAAGCGCAATAATAACTTCTATAATATTTTTAATCCGTCTTAGTTTCACTACTTGCCTACTAACCTATTTAGTACACCATGACACACTCAGGTTGGGCAAGAATAGCATCTCTACAACATAATTTATGTGCATGCAAAACATTTTTTTCTGTGCCACAAATATCCTACAGCAGACTCAAAGAAAAAAAAAACATAATACCAACTATGTCTAAATGCACAGAGTAAGAGAAAAGGAGGTGAGTTATTACTTTGCATTGTCCATTTTGTCTTCATCTGACAGACTTCCTTGCTTAACCAGCTCAAAGTTCACACTACGTGGCTGAAGGGCATCAATCAAGTCCAGAACTGGAATACTGGTACCGATCGTTTTGTCCTGAACAGAAGAACAAGACTGATTTAAGCATGACAGGCACAAAGTATGGAGAAAAAAACCTAGCCTGAAGTAAATCCAGAGTGAATCTCACCTTAAAGCTTTTGATAGAGGAACTCTTGCCAGCTTCAGCCAAAGTCTTGTTGACCCATGAAATGATCAAATCATCTCCTGCAACTTCTCCATCTCCGAGGTATTCCAGAACATTTAAAGTGTACCTGCATAAAGATAGATTTAAGATCAAATGAATATTTATGAATTATTAAATCACATCTTGTAGATACAGTTTGGAACTTAGAGTACAATCAGTTTGTCAGGGGAGATTATTTTTAAGGCACAGTAGAATACTGTAAATAACTGAAACATTTTTAGATGACAGGTAGTCGGTATCTACCAGTACTTTAAGGTCAATATTTTCTAAATCAGATCTGTTATACATAAACCTAAATTTCCTGTAACGTGTTTGTTTTGGATATGGCTTCATTAAAGCAAAATACACCTTGGAAGTGATCTTGGCATCTACCTGTCACTCCTCCCACTATGTGACACTGACTAGCCCCCTTTTACAAAACTTTCTCCAGGCGGCCTCTGTGTGCCTTTTTTTTCCCTCGCCATCTCTATCAACGTTACAAAGGCGGTTTGGGGGGTCAGTTTCGATCCACCTTTAATCCACCTCCAGAGGCAGCATCAAAGGGGCATCAGAGGCTAAACCAGCTGGCCAGGTCGGGGGCATTTATCTTAACAGAGGTGAGATTAACTCTGAGGAGTTCAACAGAATCATGACAGAGTGGACATTTACGACTGTTTTAGATTGTCTGAGTTTGTCTACCGTTTTTACGCAGTGTAATCACTTCTTTAGCTGTTTGTTGTAGGGATGTGATCATGTACAGGGAACATGATAGCATAAACATTTACAAAAAATCCATAACCGAACCCAGAATTTTTCTTTCAAGTCGAGTTAAAAAGGAATAAAGTTTTACTTGAATGCAGCGCACCGCTGTGGAAAGGGGAAAAAAAGGTCCGGTGGACAGCAGCCTGCTGATCTGTGGACACCTGTGTGAAAAACCTCTTTCTTTTGTTTTGTTAAAATGTAAAATTAAAATGTGTACACGGGGGAAAATGCCAACTGGAAATATGTAGCCTAGACTTTTTTGTACACATAAGCTTACACATGACTGTGGCACATGTCGGGCATTTTTATTAACAGAGAGCATATGAAGCCATTTACTAGATTAATTTTTATGACTGTGTGGTGTCAGAAATGTAAGTTTTCTGACAGTTTTTAATCAGCACAAGTGCTTATTTAACTGTTTGTGGCTCATGTCAGGCATTTTTCTTAACAGAGGAAACTGATGCTGGTGCTGTTTAATGTCACAACGATCATGTCTCCTTTGAATCCGCGACCTCGGCTCGCTGTACAAAATGACAAACTGAAGCAGCGTAAAGACGCGCTGCTTGATTCTGTGTAAATAAACAAAGGCGGAGAATTGGCGAACCTTCCATGTGGCACTGAGGCGGCTTCTCTGTGTGAAAAAAAGGCTACTGACAGAAACTGTCAAAGTTTGAACTCTCTGCTGAAACAACAGCACCTTCTGTACAGCGACCAAAACATCCAGTCTGAGAGGTTACTGCTGTTTGTGGTGGATGTTGTCTTTCTTCTCAGGAGTTTCTTGCTTGTTTTTAGTGTTTTTCTAACATTTCAACATTTGTAGTGAAGTTTAACAATAAATCGTACGTCACCTCCTCATCAGCTGCCACACCAGGGCCAGAGTTAGGGTTTGATTTCCATCGTAAAGGTCCTGTCCACCAATTCCCACCAGTGAAAAACCAGCTTTGTCTTTACCCAGCTCCACGGCATAGGAACAGTTTTCCATCTGACCAAAACACATACAGATGCACACAGGTTAGTATATTTTATAACTGATCAGAATGAGACGGTGTGAGAAAAGAATGAAGGGGCTATAGAGCTAAGAAGACAATAACTGTCTCGAAAAAATATATAACTACAGTAACTATAGTAAAGTAGGCACATTTACCTTTTTTAAATGTCCTCCTCCCTTGTATGGTGGGAGGTTGACTCTGTTGTCCCAGTCCACTGGTACCTTAATCATTTCATACAGCTGGAGAATCACCAGGGCGTCCTGCAGGTCACTGCATGTACACATATAGACACACATGCATGTAATGAAAGAAAACTGTGCATTACTGTGGCAACAAACAGAGATAACAACTACAGCATGAGACACATACTGACCCGTAGATATGGTGAACATGTGGATTGACCCCGAGAGAGTTCATCCAGTTCCTGAACGTCCTCTCCTCTCTGGTCTCACCTTGACACACACAATAGGAGAGAGAGGTAAGTGCACAGGACAGAAAGTTTTCACTGGGTAACTGTGACAGTGAGTGTGAGAGAGAATATTCATCCACGCTTACTCTCCAGAAACCAGTCCTGGTTCTCCGGTTTGGTAAGTGCCGGGTGTTTGTTGAAGAGCGTGGCTACGAACGCCATGTTGAGTTTCGCGTTTCCAGACACAACATCGTGAGCAGTTACAAACTGTCTGCAGTCGAGGCGGTCGGCTTGTGTGAGCATACATTCTGCTCTCTTTGTGAGATCCTTTTCCTGTGACACACACGGACACACACACAAAGACGGCTTTACATTGTGTTCGGAATCACGGGCTCCAACGAGTCGGACACAGAACCTAGCCTGGTAAACCAGACCTATCATTCACTCCACAAATAAATTCACTTTGTGAAAAGGGTCTGGTCACGCTCCACTGCGGATTCTTTGCATGATTTGAATCCTAGTAGGCAGTAGAAAGACTTTTACAAAAGGCTCCTTTTCTTCCCCACGCATAGTAATCACAAAAAAGCAGCAAATTCCATGTCCCCAAGGTTGATATCATCAGGTCAGAACATTCCTTGTATTTAATATTTTGTATTTTTTACTAACAAGGAGTTTTTGGTAGCCTGGTAAATCAAAGCCATAGGCCTCCGCCATGATTAAACTACTGTGAACAAGCATTTAACTTCTACATCATCAAACTTAACCACTCCCGCTAGTTGCCAATTGGTCCAGCCAAAAATTGGTCTCAGCAATTCTAAGCACACACAGGAAGCAGGAAGGAGGCCAACAGGTAATCAGCCCTGACAGCCAAAGGGAAAGCATCAACTGAATTTAGACGGCAGAATGCACAGTTGCAATGAAATGCCAGTGTGTGAACAAGTGCCTGTATGTGGATGTTTAAAATCTTAAGTCAGTGCAATGATGGATTTTAGCTTAGAGGTGAGGGGTGACAATCAGAGATAGAAACTGAAAATCCAAAATTAAAGATGTAAATTTATGGAAAAAATAAGAGTTTTTCTTGCACAATCACCACTTCAATCCTGGGAATTCTATTTTTATTTCAGTGTATTCCCTGCCCTTTCTTGTCTTTGTATTTTTCATTTTTGACCTACAAAGGGCCTGACAGGCAGTCATGTGATCCAGTGCAACCAGAAGTTGTTATCAATTTAACAGGTAATGTCTGACTAAAATAATAATGAATAAGGAGTTTACAAAAATGTTAACTTCATTGAAGAAAGACAGCAGTAAGCAAGTTTATTACAGCGCCGACTTAAAGCCGCTCTGAGGAACTTTCATCTAGTGCAAGCATTTGTTTGGTATGGAGCCAGGGAGGTGACATGGAAGTGTTTGTTTAAAACACACCTGCGTTTTAATTGAACGGGCACACTAAATATGAATTAACCAAAGTAATCTTAATCTTAATCTTAGTAATCTCCAGTCTCCTTGCCAATGGTAAGATGTGAGACTTCAGTATTAAATTTAGGCCGCTTCGTAGGGACTTTATGATAAAAACTGCATTCAAGCTGTAACTATTACTTTATCAACTTACATAAAGACCAGTCATGTCAACTGCAACCCGTGGAGCGTCCTCTTTGCTGCCGTCTGGAGCGATCTGCTCGAGCAGGTGAAAGTACGCCATGGAGTCCTGCACCGAAACAGGTTGTCCGTTAGTGAAATTGTAGTTTTAGTGGGAGTTAAATGAGAGGTTTCAGCATCACACTGACATCTTCTCACCTTAATATCACCAGAAAAGTTTGATATGGACATGCCGACTTTCTTTAAATGGAAGTTGGCCCAGCGCAGCAGCAGCTCCTCAGGACTGAGTTTCATCAGCTCTTCCAGACTTTCGCCTTCCTCCAGCAACGCTGCTATGGCTGTTCACAGGAACACACGCACAGTTTGTGAGGGTGACAACTGGTGAACAAGAGCAAAAATATGTGTATGCTAGCAGCTGTCTATGTGTTCTGTGTTCAGTCTCACTTCTATGAGGCTTTTGCTGTGAAGTTTGTCAGTGCACGCTTTAGGAATAACACCTGCACAGAAGTCTTACTGTGTGAGTGTACACACCTTCATTGCGGCTGAGCTCTATGTCAGCAAACAGTCCTATCTTGATAATCTGCCAGAGCAGGCCAAGCACCAGGTGAGGTTTTCCCGCCATCAGGTCTTCAGCCCCGATGTTGACGACTTGGCAGCCGATGGCTGAGGCAGAATTCAGAGCCAAGTTCAGATTCTCCTGTTGTTGAAGAAACGGACTCACAAAGTCAGGAGGAAACGGGCTGTTTTCAAAACTGCATTTTATACCAGCAGTAAAAGTAGTATGTAGTATGCTGTATCTAAACACAAGCAAAATCTGCGGTATGACAAAAAGTCCCAGATGTATACTGATTCAGTGGAAATCCCCAGTATGCATCCGACTAGTCTATCTCGCCTCCTGTTTCCCACAATGCAATGCGCTGCAACATCACAACCAAAACCTCATTAGGCATTTGTCGTTAAAGTTTAATGCATAATAAATAAATCATAATGTCCAAACTGTATATGTGTAAGTTTTATAGCATCAAACAAACCAAACTAGTTGTTTCTTTGTTTTCAAATGTTTTCCTTTTATGTCTACTTCCTAAAAGACTTCCTCAAAGTATTTTACTGGAACTTTAACCCATTAAAATGTATGTACGTAAAATGTTTGTAGGCCACTAACTAACCTGCGCGGTGAAAGAACTGAGTTTCTTTTTCTTTTCGAGATTGATGGTTCTTTCATCAATGGTGTCAGGAACAGAGAGGTTGATGAGTTTACTGCAGAAATACACATTAGTCACATAAAACACATCAGAAAACTGAAAAGGTAAAATGCTGGTTCATGTTAACAGAGTCGGAGATAAAACTACTGATTGTTGTAAAAACAAAATTAAAATTGTAAATAGACCATTACAAAGAGTTCCAAACATGCTGATGAACATTTCTGTGCTTTGATGTCGATGATAACATTTTTCCACATATTTATTAGATTTGTCTTGTCAGTATTTACCAAAGCAGGATGCCATCTGCCACTGCTTTGAACAAATCTTCATTGTTGGGGTTGATGGGGAGGACGTGTTTGCAGTCTTCATCCTTTTCCAAAGAAGAGTTGATGTAGTTGGCAAAGGCAAAGCGCTCCTGCTCTGAAACACAGTAAAGTCTAATGTTAATGCTCTTCCACAATGGATTCTGTCTTATCATTTTACATGAATGTAATGATGCTTTTCCACCAAGCTTTTCAAACACAGGTCAACCCGCTAAAAATCGTCTATTGGCCCCGTTTCCACTTTCCACTCTCCAAGAGAGAGAGCGGCGCACTGCGCTGTCAATTTATAAGCTTGAAACGTTAAATGCATAGAGACACAAGCCAGACAGGAATCATTTTCAGCTGCATGTCTATTAGCGTGAACTGCTGTGGTTGTAAGGTTCATCAAAAATTAAATTCCTGGCGCCGTGCCTGGATCACATGATGCACCAGATGAAGGAGGAATAAAAGGCAGCAGGAAATACATCAGAATTCAGCGTGGTCATCCAAGTCTTGTGTTTACATTAAAAACCGAGCCAAGCTGAGTTGAGAAAAACCTGAATCTTATTTAGAGTCAGTTGACCCGTGTGTAAATGCAGAGTGCACACATGCCCGTTGAACACAAAAGCCCAATCTTAGCTAGAGACGTTTCAATACCATTTTTTCCCTGATTCCGAATTTGCATAGCCGCTGATACTAAATACCAATCCAACTAATTTGATTGGCCGGTCTATGCTGCGCTTCTTAGCAACAGGTGACATCAGTACGAGCTAAATTAGCTCACCGTGCTCTGACTCACTTCTGCAAACAACAGAGTGTCTGCAAGCGACACCGTCAGTCAGCTCGAGCTGAGACGGACCAGTTTACTCCGCTGCAACTTTCCCTGCAACCGTTCCGTCTCAGTTCAAACTGGACTGAAGAGAGCAGCAACAAATCAAACAGAGTGCGGGCCGGCGCAAACAAATGCATCGGATTTGCTTCCCAACGAGTCTCATGCTACAGCTAACGTTAGCTTGCTAGTTCATCTGCAGAAGTTATTTACTGCAACTTTGAATAGAACACTGTAAAACAGCGGTGCAACAGCAATATAAAAACTAAAATCTAGGAAAATCTGTTTCCTTACAGACTACCTTTTAACAGGTGGGTAGACTCTCCAGAGTGAAAAATTGCTAAATGTAGACATTTCATATCTCTCCCTTCTTGTTCGCTGCTCTTAAAAATAGCAGTTGTCAGTGGCACCGCAGCGTAACTTCCTGTGTACTACAAAGAAGAACTGATTTCAGATCTGTAACATCAATCAGAGCTAACTGAGCTAACAGGGAAGTAACTGGTTACCGTTTAGCAGCTCATAAAAATACACAGTGTCAGATCGGTGCACAGATCGACATACTGACTGATAACAATACCAGCATTTTCAGTTGTATCAGAGGCATTTTCTGATACTGGTGTCGGAACAACTCTAAACTTAGCAGGTGGAAAAAGGATATAACTCAGTGATTAGACACATTATGCAGCTTCACCAACCAGAGATTGAATGTTGAGTTCCTTCACTAGAGATCTCGCTGGTGCCCCCGATGTTTACGATGCCTTCTTTCTTGTTGAGAGCTTTCCTAAAACCCTTTGCCATTTCGTCGTCCTTCAATTCCTGGAAAATCTGAACGTGCACACAAAAACACATTAAGGCTAGGAGTCATTCAAGAGATGCTCATTAATATCTACAGTTTACCTCTTACTCAGTTTGTTGGGGGGTTTTTTAATCAGTTAATCAGTCTTGAATTAGTTTCAAAATCAGCAACTACTTTTAAGTTCTTCTGAAATTAATTGCTTTCAATTTAATGTAATCAGTAAGTCAAACAGCTAATTAGTCAGTTGAATGACAGTCAGCCTTTATTTATTTGGTCAATGTTAGTAAGTTAACTGTTAGTAAAGTTGTGAGCTGGTTAAGTTAGTTAGTTAGTTAGTTTGTTAGTGTTACCTACAGCCTTGAACTCTTCCAGGCTGATGTGGCTGTCGTTGTCTTTGTCCAGCTTCTGAAGGAGTTCCCTGAGCTGGTATCCAGGCATAGAGTGGCGCACCTCGGTGAACAGATTACCGAGTTCAGAGGCGCAGATGTAGCCATTACCATCCACATCTGGAGAAGTAGGGTGGAGGCGAAAGGGACGAGGAGGAGGGAGGAAAAAAGCGAGTTCAAGCAAAGTTCAGGCAGCATTTATATTTGGAGCTGATGCTGCTACGCTCTATATCTGAGCGACGAATGAAATCCACAAATTAGTTTACTAATCCATTACTTAATCCATACACAAATATTGAAATTATAAAAAGAATTTACAAATAAGACTTTAAAAAAGTTAAAAAAGTACATCATTGAAAGAGTTAAGGCAATATTTATATTTGGAGCCAATGCTGCTATTCTCTATTTCTGAATGATAAACGAAATCTGAATTCGTGCTGATTAACAAGTGATTCTTGGCTTGTTTAAAGAATTTCAGTTTTTAGTTTTATGTGCAGTTAGATGGATGTATTTGTACCTGACAGAATTGAACAGCTTGCTATTTCTTGTTATTAGAATTTCTACGTATTTACATGTTTATTTATTTAATTTTATTAGACAGTTCAAAGAATTAGGTCTCCCTTGCCAACTATGTTGCAACTATGAAATCAACATTGACTGTTTATTTGAACTGTACCTGTGCTCTCTATTTACTTGAATCCATCTCACACTATTGTTAGATGTAATTCAAATTTCACTGTTATATAATTTAAAAATTGAAACATCCGCTGCAGTGTTGGGTTGGATTAAGACGGTCAATGCGAGCAAAGATGAGAACATTTTGTACTGTAAATGGAAAAAACCAGTATGAGCATAATCCTACAGCAGATGCCGATCCACAGCATCTGCTGATAAATTATTGGCAGCGGCGATCCTGAGATGGGGAGGGGAGAAGATTGATCTACAGTGTATGTATTTGTTTGGTATCTTGCTATAACTGTCAGTATTAGGTTTATAAATTTCTGTTTTGTATTGTTGTGTTGTGTTTTGTTTTGTTTTGTTGGTTTTTTTTTTACCTGGTTGCTATGCTCTATGTACTATCTAAGTGGAGTACCTTATTACACATCACTCTGGTTTCACAAACTTTAAAAAAAATTACATTTATACCAGTAACAGAGACAAAAAAAAAAAAAAAATTTAAATTAAAAATAGAATTTTAAAAAAATCCAGAGAAAAACATCTGTCTGTCAGATGGAGCCCGCGCACTGTGTGAGACCATATGACGGTCAGCTGCTCTACCCCACTTTAAACATGACTGGTAATATTTCATTGTCTGATGGGCGTCTGAATTATGGGAAAGACAGTTTTACTCACCTACTTTCTGGAAGCCCTCCCTGATCTCCTCCATCTCCTCAGTGCTGATGCTTGTTGACATATTGACACCTTAAAAAAAACAGACAAACAGAACAGAAACACAGGAGAAAGCTGCTTTTAGGTGCTTTCATACAACCTGAGCATCAGAGTCAATATTTCCTGCAGAAAGTGCAAAGAGAGTGAGGAGCTCTTTGCACATTATATGCACACTCCTGCATGCACACATTATTATATAGCATTATACTCTGAGTCTTGACCATCCAATTATCTGCACTGACTCAGATTAAAAGAGGCAGACAAATGAAACCATCACTGAGTTGACTGTTCATTTAACTTAAAGAGTAAACTCTTTGTTAAGAGTTTTCTTTCTGGTTGTTTGGATTCAACTCAGTCATCAAGAACAAATCGTTGATGTTCTAAACTCCATTTGTTGATGGTTGTTGTTTGCTTTTCATACTGTGTAATGTTGTTGTTGTTGCCACTTTGCATGCTGAGGAAGAGCCTCTGCCTGACGTGTCCATCCATCAGTGACCTTAAGTAACCTCTGCCAAACAGCAGCCACTGTGGCACAAGTTAAAAAGGTTATGAGGTAAGTCTAAGTTTGCTACATTTGCTAACATTAGACACTTTACCAGACCAATAAGCCTGACTTTACTGAACCAGCAAGACAGGATTTTACTGCTTATGACTATGAGGAAGTGGAGGACATTTGTTTTTCCTTTAAGTAGTTACAGATTCTCACTTTCATTACCTACTTGTCATTTCTTGAGCATGTTTCTGAAGACTCAGGAAACAGCTTAAAAACGTAGTTCACCACAAAATTCTAAAGACGTTGTGATGATTAAAGACGTCTTGAACTGAAGATTTTTTATTCCTTCCAGCATTCCTTCCGTAATTTTAAAAAAATGTGCGCTCCGTTTTGCTAAAAGTCTGTGGATGAACACTCATGAAAGGATCAAAACTCAGAACTATCCAGAAACGTCCATCCAAAACTCCCAACAGCTTCGTGTGGTATAATCCAAGTCTTCTTTATTTTGCCATATGCCAAATCTTCAAAAACATTCTTACTAGTAATCCAACACAGTGTTTTGCGTTGCATGTTACAATCAGTCTAAACGTCAGTGAACCCTGGCTCAAATAAATACGGTTCCACCAAAAACTGCATAAACTCGTCTCTCTCTGCCCCAGCCGTTTTCGTTTGCTTTCAAGTTTGGGATAACTTTTTAACATCGTCACATCAGAGTGGAGCAGACACAGACCTGTCAAACAGGAAGGCTTCGGGCCCTTCTAGCTTGGTCTGAGATAAACAGCGTGATTAGTTGTTTTTTGTATTTTTTTTTTTAAAAAAAGTACACAAGGATAAGCAAATGCAAATGGCTAATGGAGGGAGAGACCAAGCCACATTTTTTCAACCAACATTTAGAATAATGTCCGGACTCAAGAATGGGATCAGCTAAGTGGGATTTATGAGCTTTCTGACCGAAATTATTGAGTATACGACACGGATGAAGACTGCAAACACATCCCCACAATATAAGAAGACCTATATTACACAAAGCCGGTGAGAGTTTTGGATGGACATTTTTTAGATAACTGTGATGTTTAAAGAGTGCATCTCCTCAGGCTGCAGGGAAACGGGAGAAACCACATTTTTGAAACCACCTGTTTACCATGAAGGTGCGCTGGAAGGAAGAAAAAGTCTTCAACTCAAGACACTGAAGGGTGAGTAACTGATAGTTAAAACAGAATTTTGCTGTGAACTATCATTTCAACATGGGTGAAGCTGAAGCTGAGTATAGCGTATTTTTGGATCATGTCGTCGTCGCATCAGAGTGGAGCAGACACAGACCTGTCAAACAGGAAGGCTTCGGGCTCTTCTAGCTTGGTCTGAGATAAACAGCGTGACTAGTTGTTAAAAGCTCGGTTCAGCCTGGAGCCTTACAGCTTTCAAACAGCACGGCTCTGATTACTCAGCCAGGAAAATAGACAGAAGCTCGATATATTATATAAAGAGCCACTTAGTACTGCAGCTACATCAGCTTGGAGACACTTACAGCATCTAATGGCTTTATGTAGATTGGGTTTGGTACAGTACAGTTATGTAACAGAGGGTAAAAGGTTTGTATTACAGGTCAGTGCTTTTTATATTTATATTACAACTTCCACATATGTATAGATTTGTATCAGTATGATCTGATGTACATATTCACATCTACAATGGCTGATAGGTTACAGTTAAAAACCAATCACCTGGCAATAGCCAATCACAGTGCTTGTTACAGTCCACGCTTAATTAGCATTGTTTTATCTCGTTGTACCAGCTCAAGGCCCAGAGTGTCATGGAAAGTCTAATGCAGAGGCTAAATGACTTTGCAATTCGATTAGCTGAAAGGATAAGAAAAATCAGCCAGAATGCCCGGATCAAAATTGTTCTCTAAATTCAATTTGTTAATTTAGTAATTAACTGCATTTTCTAATAGATTTTTCAATTCAATTATTTATTGTGAAATCCATTCATGCATTTTTAAACGATGCATTTATTTATCTAAGAATCATTTGTAAATTCTTTCTACAATTCCTCTTTTTATTTATTTATTTATTTACAAATGAATTAATGGATTTGTAAACTTATTCATTAATTTCTGTTTTTAATTGTGTAATTAGTTTTTAATTAAAGAGCTGCTTTATTACAATTTCAGTGACACTTGTGGTCCCCCATAGGGACCAAATTCAACCCACCAAATGGTAAAAATCTAAATAAAATGTAAAAAATCCAGCTCTTGGTTGCATTCTTGCTGCATGCACATTAATGGAAAAGTCTCAGAGGTTTTTAATTGTACCTCATATAATATTTCTTATGCTACAAGAACTATCATGAGCAAAATAAGCAGTCAGTGCCATGCAAGAACATTTCCACCTTGGAACTGCACGGAACCAACGACTCAGACAGCCACGGTTTTTATTCATCATACAGCTGAGGAACCGATCCCGCCAAACTGGGTGATCAAGCTCTTTGATGGGTATCATGAGCCAGGTGAAGCTGCTTCTCCGTATTGTGCAATTTGAATTATATTTTTTAAATAACTTTGTTCTGTTTTCGGTTGCAATATGGCAAAAAAGAGAACTGATGAGCCTTCCTGTGTCTTTTTCCAAAGTTTTGCCACAAAATGTATACCGAAGCCTGACGCTGCCATTTAGGGTTATGCTAATTTTCCTTCTGTTTTCCAGTGACTGTGTCCAAACAAATAAGCAATTCATTGAATAACATTAGCTGACTAACCTGCCAAGTTACATTATGACTCAGAGCAACTCATGCTGACATGACATTTTAAATGGGTTGAGGATTTTGGCGAGGTTACAGCAAACTTTAGTCAAAGCAGCTTGTAAGATAGCAAGGTTACTGAATGAGTTTGTGGCTGCCACGCGTTACGTCAAAGGCTTCCTCAGAAGCTGCTAGTTAGCGGGATAAGGTTGGGTGATTGAGGTGCATATGGCATGTATGAGAAGTTTTCTTCATGTACGCAGAGGCCAAAAATATAGCCTGTGCACAAGCTGCAGGTGAGGAATGTGGGGTGGGTGGACACAGAGGTGGGGACTATGAGTTCACAGAAGTGAAGAGTTGCATTTAAGTCATTTTAAAGGTTTTTTTAATGGACGTTTTTTGCTGAACATGGTTTTTTAGGGGTTTAATCAATGCCAGGAGAGGAACTTAAATGTATCACACACACTCAGCATTAGATAATGTTATAGAAAGCACTGGCCTGAACTGTCCAGTAATATGAGATAGTGAGATTAGCCTGTATATGACTTTATATGATTTAGTCTGAGAGGGAGCTTTCTTCTGCAGAGAGCAGAGCCCTGTTAGCTGAGACATGACAGCATGACTGCTTGATGCATCACATCGACAGAAATTCAATAGCAGCATCTGTAGCCAAAGCTATACAGACAACCGCTGCATTATAAGCCTGAGATACGGCATCAAGCTCCAAACATACAGAAAAAGACTCCTGATCTTCTCATGATGTAGCTGTTTTCACTCGGAGAAGGATGAGAAATATGTTTCCCTGTTTATGCTTCACACTTCTGCAACTTTATTTGAACTGGGACAATGCACAGAGATATGTGATGTAACTTAGCTCAGCAAACTGTATTTTATTTTATTTTTAATTAGGGGTAATAAGGGGCAGGTTGTTGACGAGTGTCAAACTTCTACCTACTGCTTTTCAGACAGAGAATGTTTTTGTTATGTCAGCATGAGTTTGCTGTATGTGTGATACCAATCTCATTGATGATGCATGTTTTGTTCTTTATTATAATTTTTATATGTTTGAAATAAAATTTATGTTAAAAAAAAGATTTAATCAGCTCTCCATGTCACAGTTCACTCTCCTCCTATGGGGATTCTTCTCTGAGCGTCTTGAGAAATTCTCTCATATGTGCTGTGATCACGTTGCAGCCGTGTCAGATAAACAAACAGGCGGTGCATCAGAGCAATCATGCAAACATAATGGTCATCAGACAAACACAAACACACCGACACAAGTGGGCAATGACTGCACCACGAATGACCTCCAAAAACACTTGTAAACTGGATTGACCCTCCTGAGAAAAAACAATCCTCGTGGTCAGATTACAGATTACTTAATGTCGGTTATCTTCTCTGGAGGCTTTTTAAATGATGGAGATGATTTTCTCCTTAATGCAAAACAGGCCTGTGCGCCATACAGACATTAAAAAGCATTTTTGAGACAGAAATGTCTCTTTCTTACTAATTAAATCATTTTAAAACAAGCTACATGTTTGTATTCCATAAAGTCACGATCATGTTTGGTATTTTGCAAATGTTATTATGATAATTTAAATACTTCAAGCGGGCAATAATTAAACTACAGAGACAAATACATTTAGCTGCCACCAGATGTCACTACAGCAGAGAGAACAGGCCTTCACACTGACACATTTTAAGGTTTGTCCTTGCTTTTTATTTCTTCAAGCGGAGCTGGAAGTCTGTTTCTGTACGTCTGTTTATGTCACTATTAATCAGAAAACCAAGAAATGTTTCGTCAAATATTATAACATAATAAAGCAGACCTATGTTTAGGAGATGTTATATGCCATGCCATGAAAAAATGTCAACTATCAGCCTAATGTTTGCAATTAAATCAGTCTTCTCGGTCCAGTTTTGTTGGACTATCTAGCATATTTAGAGCACCAAAACTAAAGAAAACAAACATCAGTCCTCATTCAGCACTCACTCAATGACACTGCACCTCCAATATTAAGTGCTGATGATTCACACACATTAAGAGACACGCATGTACGCACAGGAGGACGCAGCTCATGTCACCTTCCGTCCTGACAGACAGGCCTGTCTGCAGTCACACAGTAATAATCCCTTTAAATATTCAGTGAGAAATAAATAACACATTTCAGCTCTGTGCCTTATTTAAACTAAGGTGCCCATTTATATTTTAGAGCCTATTAGGATTTTTTTTTTAATTGCCTTAGCGCAGAAAACAAATGAACAAATTCTGTGCACAGCAATTTAAATTTTTCACACTTTTAACTTTTAGAAGGTTCATTAGCTAACGTTACAGGGAATTCTCCAAAATAAATCAGCGAGCGAAATGCTAATTTGAAAAAAAAAGATAAATATCATATATTGTGGTTTACTGGTAAACAGTGAAAAAAAATCATTCGTACATGTGACTATGGAATTTGCAATTTCAGTGTCCTAACCAGCATTGCCTGCATGCCATTATGCTGCATAACCCGCATTTACTGCCACTGTTGGCACATTTTTGACTCCCATCTGTGGACAAACCTGAGGTTTGCTGTGAAATGTATTTCTTGCTGAACAGAAGAGCTCCAGATGTGCCGCAGTGACTTATAAATCCTGTTTTCTGCTCCCCACTCAACCCCAACACTTCCCCTCCTCAGCCGGGAGAAAACGCCCAAAGACGCTCCTTCCTCTTACCTGAAGTCCGCTGGTGCAGTTCAGTAAGATCACCCGGGGAAATGACTCCCTGTCTCGGCCTCTCTTGACTGCTCCGTCCCGTTTTCTTCTGCTGACACCGCCCGCCGAGCAGAACCGCTCCGCCCCTCCGTGCCGCCCCTTTCCTCACCAACCTCCCTCCGCCTTCCTGCCGTTAGCATTCATGTCTGCTAGCAAGAGACACACAAACGTCTCCGCTGCAGACTGTCTGATGGCATTGTCCTGAGGAACATTAGCATATATTGTTTTAATGGATTTTTACAAAATATTACCCACCAATAAAACATGTATATATGGAAATTTGTTATTCTAATATTAAATGTTAAAAGGGCTCTTGTTCACCAACTGAATTACCGTTAGCTAACTGTTAAACTGTGTGTATATCAAAGTGCATAACAGTTAGTTGACTTTTGGGAGGTGGACTCATGTTAGGTCTCCCTAAAAAGAGTAAAATTAGAAATTAAACACAGTGTTTGAAAACTGATATATTGAAAAATAACTATTTTAGGATGCTGATACAAATTCCTCTTGTTTAACCAACAAATGTGTGTCCAAATCTGTTAAAGGTGCAGGCTAACATTTAGCACATTTTACTGTATAGTTAATTTTGAACTCTCATGACTTTTAAGTGTGGCCAGATTTTGGTCAAATCAGCTTCAAACTGGACTAACCTGAACTGTAATCTTTTGCTGCTGTAATACTGTAAATTTTCCCACTCTGGGATAAAGGAACATCTTATTTTATTTTATCTTATCTTAATAAAAATGTAGTGTTTGTAATGTAGCCTAAAGATCCCATATGGTTTAGGATTGCTGATTTTTACCTGAGCTGCCATTAACTCCTGGTATCAGAACAATTTCATGTGTTCCAGTCAAAATTCATTATGCTGCCACACACTATAGTACTTTCATAGCACGAACTACACATCAAGTGCACAGTACAGATTGCCTATTGTAGAGTGATTAGTGCTAAAATGTTACATCAGATTTAAAGCTGAGGTAGGCATTTTATTTTTGGTGTCACTAGACAAAAATTTCATAATAAACTTAAGCAAATTGTGATTCAGGTGGTCTAAAAAACCCCACTAGATTTCCGCACCTCTTCTTAGATCTGAATTCAGGATTTAGAATATGAAATCATAAGTCATTTCGGAGAGCTTGTGCTCCTATTGGCTGCTCTACACTGCACCTCTTAGCAACAGTTGATGTGGCTACAAGCTGATTGGCTGTTGAGACAACTGATGTACCTTATGTTCTAAAATTTGCCTCTTTGAGTGCAACACTGTCAGCCAGCTTGAGTTGAGCTGAGATAGACCAGATTACTCGGCTGCATCTTTTCCCTGAAACTGTTTTGTCGTGAAGCTTTGGTGCAAACTAAAAGAGAGAGCGACAACAAATGAAATAAAACACAAGTCAAAGTAAAAAAAAAAGGGGGGAGAAGGTGCAGCGTAGTTGCGTCCTCAGGAATTTCATATTACAGCTAGCTTGATTTCCAGACATTGCCCACCTCAGCTTTGATGAAGACTTTTTGTGCAAAAATTTGAAAGCATAAAAATTCCTGTTATACAGAAGCGTATTGCTGCCATACCATAAAAATAAAAATGGATCAGTATCATGTTTTAATGTGATATATTTATTGTTCTAACAATAAACTTATCACATTATAACATAAAACTTTTATTGTTGAAACAATATGATATTGATATTGTTAAAAATGAAAGTTATGTTATGTGATAATTTCTCGTTATAATGTGATAATATATGGATATAACAATAAACTTATGTAATATTGTGATAATTTTTTGTTTTAACAATATATTTATCACATTCTAAAGGATAATTTCTTGTTATAACAATAAACTTTGAGTAATGTGTATCAGTTCT
>JAQLOL010000026.1:3244910-3257518 GCA_029783665.1 Naso thynnoides | reverse complement strand
TTTAACAAGAAATTATCTCTTTATAATGTGATACATTTTACATTTTAACAGTGTTAATAGTACATTGTTATAACAAGAAAAGTTTCATGTTTTAACATGATAAATTTATTGTTATAAGAAAAAATGATCACATTATAACATGATAAGTAACTTTTTTTCAATTGTATATTGTTATAACAAAAGTTTTATGTTGTAACATGATAAGTTTGTATGTTTAATTAACATGAAAATATCATGGTATTATGTAAAAACATCACATTATAACGTGAAACTTTTTTTAAAATAAAAATTTATCATGTTCAGATTTGATACTGATCAATTTTTATTTCTATGGCATGACACCAATACATTTCCATACTCTCCCAAGAGTAGGATAAAAGGATAAAATGAATTTTGCAGGATAACGCTTAAGATTTTTATTTTTTTTTATTGGGGATTGGTTTGGATTGTTATTTTAAATATTCCCTTACAAATTATATGTTTGTGAAATTTGAACTTGCACTAACTGTAGCCACGATGGCACCAAGCTACGGGGATGAGGTCCAAGTGGAGGCCAGAAAATCATTATTGTGAAAGAACTGCTGAATGTTTTTTGTTTTGTTTTGTTTTGTTTTTTTTAATTGAGGTCAGCACAATAGTAGGTACTTTACATAAGTTATGTTTACGCAACTCTTTGAGCAATGTTTTATTCAGGTCAGTATTTCATAGCCTCTCAGACAGCCTCACCCATTCGCCACTTAATGAACCTTATTGGTAAATACTTCTTGACGCACATCTGCAGATAAGCTCAAGAAAGTTCAACTCAAATCTGAAACACATCTGCTGATTTACTGTGTAGTCATACATGCTATTGCAGTGACTAGTTTCTCTATATTACCACTTCGATGCAAAATGATGTATTTAGTGTATTTCCTGTACATTTTACATCAAATCTTTCAAACCAGCAACCATTGAACACATTGTGCCCTTCAAAGATGAACAAATGTATCATAATCAGGCAAGGTTAGCTAGATTGTGTTTAAAAAGTAATCAGCAGCAGATTACAGATTACTCATACTGTAAACTTGCTTTAATGTAACTTGGTAGTGAAGTTTCGGAGATATGCTGCTGTGACCATGTCTCTACACGCAGGAATTCCACCTTTCTCCCTCCTCCTCCTCTCATTCCTCCTTTTCTCATACCTTTCCTTCCTATCCCTTCCCCTTTTCTCTCCCCTCCCCTCTCACATCTCTCTCTGTCTGTGCTGATGTGCTGAATCTTGTCAGAGAAAATTCTTCCTCAGAGGCAGAAACCCAGGAGGATATTTCCAGAAGGCCTTGACTTTTCTGCTTGCCACACATTTTTCTTTGGAGTGCAGTGGTGGGTTTGGATTCAGAGTTGCATAGTTAGTAGCCTGCACAAACTTGCACACAGCCATCTGATTGTTTTAATTTTCACGCTGCTTGACTGCTGACATAGTCACATTAGTCATCTGCAGTGATGAAGCAGTAAATTAAAAGGTTGATACAATGTTTTCGTCAAACACGATGTAGATTAAATGATGAATTCGCCTTAAACACCTAAAATAAGGTTGATAATACTCGCTTAAAAAACTGAGATATTAGGGTGAGAGAGTATGTAACCAATTCAGCAAGCCAGGCATGTGATGTGATAAATAACTTGGCACTAAAATGCAGCTTGACATGTATGAAAAGCGTCAGTTCCTCATATTTTAATGATTATTTACACTTGTTTGACCTCTCTAACCTTTATTTATCCAGGTAGGTTTGAGACTCAGAGGTGTGTTAGGGGTTTGATGTGCTTGAGCTTGATGGTGGATGTGAATGTGTTCTGTCATCCTACCCTGATTTTAGCAATTTTTCCTCCAAAGAAATGAAACTCTTGCTCCTGCTAAGCTGTGGATTTGCCATTAACTATTAAAGGAGGGCTAGACAATGATGTCATGAATGGCATGGAGTCACTGTTGACAGACACATGTTGGGTCAGAGATCTTCTTTTCCACTGTTGCTGATGATCACAAAAACGTGAATAAAATTTTAAAAAGAACAGAAGTGTTAGGCATCGTCACGGCTAAATCTTTAGATGAATATCACTTAACGACAACATCTACGCCTTGATCCAGCCCAGGACCTTTGTTGCATGTCATTCTCTGCTCTCTTCTGTTGTCAATAAAAGCACAGTCTGCTCACATGGTCATGAGAAGAGGTCTACTCAGGCAATAGGTGAATACATCTGTGCGGGTGAACTGTTTGTGTGAAGGGTTTTTAAGACAAGAAATGTTAGAGCACAAAAAAGAGAAAGGTCAAAAGATACATTTAACTCGGGAAAGCAGCAGTTACATCAGAGTAATATAATTTTAAATATAAGTACTGTAAATTAAACATAAAATAACAAGTAAACTACTGCTGCAAGCAGCAGTGAGGAGGCCAAGTAGATTAGCTGTGATGGGCAATGCTTTTCAAAATCAAAAATCCATCCATCCGTAGAGCATTTGAGATGACGACAAAAAACATGGTGACAAGAAACAGGAGACTGTCTCTGATCTGTGGGCCATATTTTTTAACTTTTTGCCATATGGTTCAAAAGTTGCTTGCATGAACACTCTCCAACATTGTTTGGCAGATTCACCATGTTTTTCGATTGGCTGTGATGGGCAAATGCTTTCAAAAATCAGAACTCCATCTGATAACTTTCATTAGGCTTGGTCTGAAGATAATCTGTGCCCGTTTTGATGAATTTGGTAAAAACGTGTGACCTGTGAAACTTTTTTTGACCTTTTCTTAAAATCATAAACACACTCCAGGTTTGACCCGTTGGTGGCGCTACAGTGTTTAACGTGGCGGCATGAAATTTATTAATAAGAATCAGGACATTATCCCTGATCAGTGTGCCAAATTTCACAATTTTGAGAAGAAGAAAAGACAGAAACACTATGGTGGCTTGCACAGGTTCACTGTTGGCCACCAGAAAGTCCAGAAATACAACTAAAACAGGTTCTTCTTCCCATCACTATGTAGAAAGTGTGGGAGTTGAATCCCTTTTTTAGGGTGTTTTTTGTTGTTGTTGTTGTTTTGTGTGTGTGTGTGATAATAGTTTCATAGGGAAATAATTTATGTTAAATTCTTTTAAGTACAATTGTAAAAATAACCTAGACATACAATTCAGTAATTAATGAAGTGTAGTTAAATGTTAAATTGAAACAAAGGCCACAGTTTTCATTTGAATAGAGCAACAGAGGGACCTTGGATTTCTGCTGGCTAACCAGGGCTGGAAGCTGACAACTGGCTCATGTGATAACGCTGATAGTATGTCAACAAGCCAAATAAACTGTTGGCCAATTCACTATTGTTGGCTGCTTCTCTGCCTCTCAGCTATGTGAGTTAGAAACACATTGATAGAAAGAAATTGAGGGAGACAGAGCCACAGACGGGATGGACAGAGCGACACACTGAGAGACAGATCATTGTGCAGTTTTGGCAGGATGTGGCAAATACTTTAAACACATGCTTCTGTGACTCATAAACCAAATACACACACACAAGCACACACAGAGCAGGAGCTGATACTGTGTGTAAAGAGTGACTCCCATCCATTTTAATATTATATAGAACTGCATGAATACAAATTTAAATAAATATGAGGTGTGTGTTTACTCAGGTAAACATTAGTTAAAGATTAAGCTCTATTATACAACCATGGATCACTGAGGTTACTCTGCCTAGAAAATATACAGCACAATTATCACACTGTGTGATCTGATCCAACCTTATGTAAATCTACATTTAATTCACATCAGACAAAACTTTACAACTCCCCTTAAAACTCAATGGCATCTGTGGGAGTGGTATAATAAAATATGAAGACTATTTTAAAATAAAAAAGGGATATTTAATACAGAAAAATCAGTCTCATTATTCTATAGTTTCTTATTCCTTTTCCTCTCTTAGGCCTTTTCACAGAAGACGTTTTCATTGCACAGGTGCCGGTCCTGGGTCAATTCCAAATTCCATTCCAAAGATACAACACATGTAAAGGGGTACTTTGCCAATTAGCAACTAGCTTTGTATTTTTCCAACACTGACAGTATATTACAGGGAATGTTGTTTATCTTCCTTCAATCTTCCATTTCTCCCACTATCTTCTGTGCCAAAATTTCCTCAAATGATGTCAAATGACACATTTGATGTAGTTTGTGGCGATTTGCCTGCCCATGAACTACAACTTCGCACTCCACGTGAGTGAGCGCCATGTTTGCTTTGAAAGGCAGAAAACGTCTAATTGTCTCTTTCTACGATGCATGGTGGGTCAGAAATTTAATCACAACACAATATAACAATATTTATGTGATAAATTTACAGCTTTATCCCTGGTTACACAGGCCGAGCTGCCGATGTAGCAGTTAGCTCCGTCTAACTGCTCTTTGCCTCACCCAGAAGATAATGTGATGTTCTTTCAAGCGAAAAATGTCTAATTGGCTCTTTCTACAATGCATGGTGGGTCAGAATATAACACTATCTATGTGATTATTTTATAGCTGTGCAACTCTTGCTTGTGCTTTGTACACTGATCTGTGTTTGCAACCCAAAGTTTGCGCCCAATGCATCCTGGAACATGCCGGCATCGAAAGAACGGCTGTGTGAGCCGCACAAAGTTGGAAAACTCAGCTTTTTCTGTCAATATAGCACAAACTGAGAAACTTATTGCTTTAGTTGACCACAAATACCATCAACATTGATTTGACATCCACATGAAACTTGGTTAAGTTCCCTTTCAAACTAGGCTATGTAAACTTACTTCATCCTTGACACTTGAGGGTGGAATTGTTGGAAAGCTGGGGTAGAGCGCAATTCCAAGTCTCCTCCATCGACCTAGCCAAAGTGATAGAAGGTTGGGGCTCAATCACTGGGTTGTTATCCGCTATCTTAACCCTATACTAAACCTAGTATGAGATTCCAACACCCCCGCCACCCACACTTAATCTAGGGGGTATTGGACCACGCTGAACTCCCCTGTCTTGGCCAACTAGATACTGGAGTTGACTGGTACCACTTCTGAGAGTGACTTTTCCCCATCCTATAGACTCATACTTGGGTTTGCTCATGTACTGGGTCGAGTTTGGCCTCACTCTCGACTTGGATATGGTTCGTAAAAAGGTCTTGGTTTGGGTCCAGGTCACGGTAGGGGGTAATAACGATGGTACCCCCTAGAGATCCTCTATAACTTTGGCTAGGGAGCTGTTAGAGACATGAACAGGTTGCTCAGCACCCTGGAAATCCTCCCTGTAAATCGAGCAGGTCTTTTTTTTAATGTAGTACCAAGTTTTCAGCTAGTCTAGGTGGAGAGGACTACTACCAAGTTACCCCCTAACTTCCTGTTTCAGTCAGGTGTAAGTCATAATGATGACTCAGTTCCATTTAGCTCAGTTACATGCACAATGGAGCTTGCACAACTAAAAGGGAAGGCAGCTGAAAAGTCTGGCAAAATTAGATATGAAAGTGGGCTACAGCTTTCCTAACAGTTTTTACTTAAATCTATATCTATACTGTCATTAGATGTAAAGGGTAGTGTGAGTGATAGTCTTCATCTTTTATCATTATCAGAAAAATCAGCGACACAGCGTTGTTTGTCTAATTCTGAATAATTCAAGACCTTCCTTCCCTGTTACTGGCAGTCAGCTTCAGGCCATTGAGCTCTTACTGGAAACATAAATGTTTTAAAAATAAGTCACCATACTTTTATCTCCTAACACAAAAGGACACCATAGTTTTTAATGGAAATTAATCAAAACAGGAATATCCAACGCATTAGTGGAGGACTTGCTCCAGCAGCAAGACACAGTGTGCGAATGTGTGTGGTATCAAACATTAATAACAAATTCATGTATTTATTGATTTCAAAAGCTACAGGAGGAAATGAGATAATCTTTTTCGGCCTGACTGAAAGCTATTATGACTTAAGCTCTGAGGAATTTTCATCTTTTGTTGTTTCCAGTGTGTGGGATTTGGAGTTCAGGCTGCCAGTTATAGCTGTCAATCACTATGAAATCTTGTCGTGGGTAGATTGTGCTACTACATCCAATTTGACCTCAGTTATCAACCTCTTTTTCTTTTCGCACACTGTCTAAAATAACCGAGGCTGGCAGAGATTCGCAGTTAGCTGCCCTGATAGAGTTTCATTAATGCCCTTTTTCTTCTCTTTCATCGCTTGTTTATCCTCATCCTCCCTCTCATCTTCTCCCAGGAAGTAGAAAACAATCACTTTGTCACTGTAAAAGACCAGCAGACTTATTTTAACTTCTCAGAAAGTACCAGGGCATCATGTGGGAGTGGTATTACAAACATTAGAGGATGTTCCATCACATCCTGTGTTTGTGGACAGGTTTGACCTCTGACCTCGGCTTCAGTACAGTACATTCATGTTGCACAGAGGAGTGGGAGCGAGGAATGCTGGTGACCGGCTGCTTCCACTGTCGTTTTTTGCAAGCTTGCGGAACACCGGCTATTTTTGCGACATTTGCCTTTCATGCAGGCGAGTCAAACTCCCCATTGTTGTTTGTAACTTTACACTTCTCCCATTATTCCAGGTCTCTCAGCCCGTCCATTCACAGCATTTCTGAACTTTAACTACACCTACAGTAGCCTAGTTCTCAGAGAGGGGACAGCTGTGTTTCACCACCCGAATCACACTTCATATGAGAATCCTGCAAGTCTGGTCTAGACAGAGAACCGTTACACAATATTTCCTCCCAAACAGAGGGAGGAAAAATACCTTTCAACTGTTTTTGCAGCCTCTAAAACTGTCTTAAGAGACTTTATACATGAATGAGGGAAGGTGTGTCTGTTTTGCTCTGCTCTTGGGCAGTTGTGTGTAAAGTTGTGTTGAAAGGTGACACTGGTGTGAAGTGTGTGTGTGTGTGTGTGTGTGTGTGTGTGTCCTCGAGAGAACAATACACTCCATTGCCCGACCACACCCATCTTATAGCCCCCCCCCTTTCCCACTCTGGCCCTCTTAACCTTATTTGGTCGTGCCGGCAACTCGACTGACGATTGGTCGAGGAAAAAAACATTTTCATTGAGACACACACCTGTACAGGCTTGCACACACACAACCCAGTTTCTGTCAGCATCTCCCATGTCCTTGCTCTCTCTTTCTCTCTCACACACACACACAGGTACAGACAGGATGTGTTTCCTGTTTGCATTGACTGTGATTGTGTTAAAAATGCCATTAAATTAATACAGTAAACACACTCTGAACCATCGTTTAATTAAAAAAAATTCCTCACACTTGTTGAGACATGCGGCCAATAAAATCCTGCATCTGCACACACACTACTGTCTGTCTGTCTGTATGTCTCCTCTGACGCTGCTGGAAGTCCACACGCAGAAAAACCATCATCCCAGAACCTTCAAATGTGTCACACATGTAGGAAGTAGCTTATCCGTAATTAGAGGAAGTTGGTCAGCTATCACCAGGAGAAATTTGCATTGGTCTCTTTTTCCTCTTGACCACATCTATTTTTAATGAACTGTTATGTTATGAACTGCACAGAGGACAGTAATCCCATCTGTGCTCATCATAGTGAGTTTCTGAATCAGGTTTTAGATCAGCTGATTTTTAAAAATTCTGCTTCATTATTATTATTTCCACAAAAGCTGAGCTGAAAAGAATAATGGAATCCACAAAAAAGCTGAAAAAAGGCAGTTAAAAATGACACACTGAGTTACGACCCTGTCATGTGAGCTGCCCCTGCCTGGCCATTATCCTGAATGAGAGAAAGAGCGACCTCTAGCGGACACATCAAAGAAAGCATCGGAAAAGGTTTAGATTTTATTTGTTGCATACATTTTATTACACAGACAAAACAGGTACACTCTCTTCAGACTTGTCAGATTTTTGTATCAGTGCAGCAGCATCGCTCATCCACTCGTGTCATCCTCAGTCTGACGGCTCTCCTGCAGACTCCAGCTCAGATAATACGGCTCTGGGTGGGACAGAAAAAAACAGATTTTTAGTTAAGTAAATACGTGAAGCATTATATTCAGATCGAATGGTACCTCCTCCTCTGTGCAGGGTGGGGTTGGCTGTTGGGTTTGTTAATGATGTAGATTAAGCTGGCATTGTACATTATTACATAATAGCATTTGTTCTGGTGCAATAAAGAACCAATAAAGGTATTGTTTGAAAAAACTTCAGTGTATCTGGTAATTTACTGATCACAGATGCTCCTCCTCCTCTGTGTCTACAGGACAATTTAACTCTAGATAGTCTGATTAGCCACGATTATTTTTCTTCTGTTTCTGAGCAGTTGATACAGTTTCACAAAAAAAATTAAGGCTGTCTTATTTTAAACATAAACGGTTAGCCACCGTGTCCCCAGGCTGACTCTGAACAAGAGCCATGTTTTACTGTGACAGTCACCACCCACCATGTTTGCCTCGTGGTGCCAAAAATACAATCAAGCAAAAAATTGCTCATCATTTGCAGTTTTCTGGGAGTAACGTGAAAGGAAAGAGTAGGAATAGTTTTTAGAGAAATGGTTGAGTGACCTTGTGAGGAAACAGTTGTAATCCTGACTGGCAGGTCAGCAGAGGTGCTGAACCCCGCCACATTAAAAGGACACAGTCAATAATTTTTCACAGCAAAATGTCCGTGTGACAGTTAAATTCCTCCAGAAAGCAAATACTGCCCTCTGAAGAGAACAGAGATGAGTGGGTATCGCTGTTGCTATGCTTTTAACTTTTAAAAATTTAACGCTACTATGTAATTTAATTTTTTGCTGAGCACTTTGGTATATTTGCACACTCTGTACTTTAACGTTTTTTAAAATAATTTTTACATATGTTTTTAATTGTTTTATTAGTACTTTTAAAAGGTATTTTAAGTATGTTTTTTTATTGAGTACATGTTTTTAGATTTTGTTTTTTTAGTCATGTTTTCTGGGATAGGTATAGATGTATGATTGTCTTGTCTTTACTTAACTTTGAACAGAAATTTCTGGTAAAACGATCAATGAAGTATCAATCTATTTGATCTAAAATGTCTTATTTACCCAGATTTCATAGCATAACTCATCATCCAAGATTACAAAATAAGTCAGGATGGTCCCTGAAAGACACATTTCCTTCCGTCACTCCACGTGCTCTGTCCTCCTCACCTCTGCTCGTCAGTCAGATCAAACTCAGCCAGTGTTCGCGTGGCCAGTCTTGGTGTTGCAGACAGACAGAAGGATGCTGACAGCTGAACCAGCTCCACTGCTCTCTGTGGAGAGTTATCACTGTGACACACTGACAGGAAGTCCTCCAACAGACCCTCACTGGAGAAAAACACAGGAAATAACACAAACAGCTTAAAAACAGCAAAAATGAATTAAAGGCTTCACTGTTTGTATGAATATGGCTAATTACGTTTTTATTACTGTGTACTAGTGACAGGTTAACAAGGGTTAGACACTGAAAAAACAATCCTAATCTTCACACTTGTAGTTATTATGTTTCCCTCATAGAAGCACTCATGTCAAACTGAAAAACTGTCATGTATTTAAGCGATATGATTGCTTGAAGTCTTTCAATGTGGTAAATGCAAACTCTTTCACCAACAAAATTAACTTTCATATCCTTTTTTTTGTTTGTAGTTTGAGCAGAAACTCACTGAGGAACTCTGTTCTTGGATTTGAAGAGCTGCAGCATTTCCCTGCAGAGACAAAACAAGTCAGAAGCTTTTCACCTTAACATCATTTGGCAGGGAGCATTAGCAGAGTCAGACTACAGTAAAAGCACTGCGACAAAATGGATGGACACAGACAGACAGACAGGCAGATGCACAACTATCTCTCTTACCAGGCCTGTTGGGTCTTGTTGGCTCGCAGCAGCAGGGAGGCGACGTGTGAGAGGGAGGAGGTGCTCCACTCCAGACCGGGCCTCCCTTCATCGAACACTCTCTTTACATCCAGAGCACATGCTGCAAAAGACTCCTGAACCTACACACACACACACACACACACACACACACACACACACACACACACACGCACGCACACACACGCACGCACACACATGACTGAATGAGCTTTGGTGGTTTATTGTCTGTAATTGGAAGAAACCTTATTGCGTCACAGAGCGAGAATGGCGATGGCGGCCATCATGTCGGTGTTTCTCTGACCTCTGGACTGTGTCGGTCTCGGGCCATCAGGGTGAGCAGCTCCTCCAACAGATCTCCCTTATTATCATGACCCATAGAGCAGATATCTGCAAAACAGGTGGAGCTCGGCAGATTTACAAAATAAAAACTAATACTATCTGAGACTACGTCTTACAATTTCATTTATTTATTTTTTTACAACTAATCCACTTAGGGGGTTAGATTTCATGAGTCATCAAGCACTCAGTACTTCCAGTTAGTCAAATCAGATTCCTGTATCTCTAACAGAATCTTTCAACTCACCTTTCCATAAAGCGGGCAGCAGGTCGAGGCGGCTGTCTGTGTCCAGAGCCTGCAGCAGGTCCCTCATCCCCTGAGGGTTCGGGTAATACAGCTGGAAACACAAATCAAATTCACAAATTCACAAATCAACATTTTCAGTATTAAAATAAACCCAGTTCAGAGAAATCTCCATGACGAGTATTCAGGGACAAAAGCTAAATGAAGGTTAAGAATGTTTTCAAGGGTCAGATTGTTGTGATATATATATATATATTTTTAACATCTTAAAAAATGTTATTGATTCTTCATGTAACAAAATCCACAGAGTGGCGTATTAAACTCACTGAAGGAATGAGTCGCCTGTACCACTTCAGCACGACGTCGATGTGCTCCATCATGCAGAGCAGGTTGAAGAAGCGACCGCTGCAGAGGAGAGAGGAGAGGTTCACTTACACAAGACATTTCATCTGCATAACCGAGTCTAAACTCTTGTTTTTAGGTTTCAGGCTGATACATGTTTTATAACCTACATATGATTATTTAATTCACCCAAGTCTCACAGAACCTCCAGCTGTTTCCTGCCGCCCTGAGGCCTGACTACAGGAGGCACACAGGACGAGTTTTCAGTTGATGGAAGGTTTATGCTTACTAGTAAATACTCTGTTGGTACGGATCTCCCAGAAGCCTCCAGTTCTCCCCAACTTCTACCAGACTCTGGACCTTATAAGCCAACTCCAGATCTTTATAGTCCAAACACTGTCAGGACACAGACAGGCAGGGAGAAAAACAGGAAAAACAGGTTAGCAGGGCCCTATTTCAGAAAGCAGGATTGGTGAAAATTCTGCGTGTTTTAAGCCTGAGATGAGGGAAACTCATGGCGTGTCCTTTTTCTGAATGAAGTCGTGGACGTCGAGGAACAAATTATTCAGAGGCTGTTGCGTGAGGAGACGGTGATCAGACGCCGTTTGGATGTCTTATCGCTCACGGAGGCGGATCTACATGAAAGATTCCGTTTCACCTCCCAGTCTATCATTTATCTTAACAATCTTTTATGCCCACACATATCAAATAATATTACACATTGTGGATTTGCATTATCATCGGAGCAAATTCTATGCATTGTCCTTTAACTGCTCGTCCTTGTAACGTCGGAGATGTTATAAATAAAACAATGTGAAGATGAGCTGCTGCAGAGCACGTTTGGGCCCCATCAGATTACAGCTGAATAACAAATTAGATTCAGCTGTATGAACACTGTGAATTCATGAAAAATGTTCCCACATCTCTGTTTGTTAGACACATCGCGATTCGCATTTTTCCAATGAAAATAATTTTATAAAAAGACTGGTCACTGGTGGGATGGTGTTTAGAAATCCAAAGTGTCATTTTTTTAATGACTATTTGAGGACATTTACTGAACATTCACATTTAGGCCACAAGTCAACTGGCTTTGCAATAGCGACAGTTTCATCCTCTGAAATGTGCAAATAAAAGCATTTAATCATTTGGGAAAACTACATCGACAAAGCTCAGTTTGGAGCCTTTGAACTGTGAGCTTACAGCAGTTTAGAGCCTCATTCTGATCAGCCGCTCTGGAAACAAAAACTCAGAGTTTCTCAGCTCAGGTTCGATCGACTCCGGGATCAGGATTAGGCTCAGAGTTTGTTGAGCCTGCTCTCTGAAACAGGGCCCTGCACATTTAAAGAGTAATTTTAAAAAGCGGGAACTTTGTACGCAAAGTGGGAATTCATCCCATCAATCAAGTGACGTGGGGAAAGTTGTCTGAACAGACATTTGTGATTAAAAATAGCTGATTATAGTGACCAAAATATGTGGAGCTTGAACGGCGTGACAGCACTGATTGAACGGGACGTTCGGTAAACACACTGATTCACACATTAGCACCCAAAAACACTTGAAGTAGGCTAAGAAACGTGAGCTCTTGATGAAAAGGATCTCAAACACCTGAATCTTAATTTAAGACCCTGTCATAGTTCTAAAAGGACTCGCACTCTGCAGGAACCCGTTTCTGTTAAATATTTCTACAAAACAAATCATAAAGAAAGACTTACTATCTTCATTGCATTCGTGAAGAAAAAAACTGAAAGGAAAAAGAGAGACGAGACAAAAATCAGAGTGACGGCAGATAAAAGTTGAACTCTCAGCTCGTTATAAACATGCACCAC
>JAQLOL010000026.1:3197106-3208560 GCA_029783665.1 Naso thynnoides | reverse complement strand
GAGGTCAAAAAGAGATATTAAATCTTAAAAGTGCAGTTTATTGTTTGTATGGAAGTCTTGGTCGTTCATTGATCCTTACAATTTCTTTCCTCCATTTCCTCAAGATCTTGAGTTACATTATCTGGTTATCTCTGGATAACAGAGCCCGTTTTCTTAAGATCTAGAGTTAAATTGTCAGGTCAGCTCGGGATAACAAATCTTGTTTTCTCATGATCTCGAATTAAATTATCTCGGGATAACAAAGCTTGTTTTCTGAAGATCTCGAGTTAGATTATCTCATTATCTCGAAATAACGGAGCTTGTTTTCTGGTGATTGCGAGAAAACAAAAGTCTGTTTTCTCAAGATAAGGAGATAATTTATTTTTAACTTTTTAAAACGACTTTATTTTATTTATTTTAGATTCCTCAGCTCCCTGCTAAACCTTGGCTTATTTCGTGATCAAACAATCCAGGGCAGCTTCAGGCTTCCGTAGCTCTGTGACAGGATCCTGCTCTTATTTTCAAAGACCACAGCCAACAATTTTCTTTTATCGTTCACTTTCTAATTCGTCCAGTGAAATGTGCCAGAAAAGATTTATAAGAGAAAATACTGTATGTGGAATAAACATACGGTCAATCAAATTGCAGCTGTTTGTGAATCAAATGTTCAGGCAAGAGTCACGGGACTGAAACTGAAGCTGAAGTTACATCAGTCGTTGCCCTCACAAGCAGCATTTCTTTGTTTTACCAGGGTGGAGAGTTGGCGCGGCGATCAGCTCTGCAGGACGGAAACAGTTACATGACGTGCTTCTACGATGACGCCAAGACAATGTATGAGTTCTTCCTCAGAGGGGCCCGAGTCTCCAGTAAGACCCTAATTACATGATTTTAAAGTGATTTTGAGTGTGTGGTTTTTGTTTTTGTATTTTTTTGTTTTGTTTTTTCATTTTGTTTTTTGTTGTTCGAGGACCTGTAAGTTCTCACTGCAGTGATCGACAGCAAATTCTGCTTAACAAGACTTAACAGAACTTTTACTTTACATGTTCTTTCACTGAGGTTGATTCTTTTTGCTTGTTGTAGGTTGATTTAAGTTTCTGGGCCACATCCTTTCATGTTGTATTAGAGATGCATCGAGTGATCAGCTGGTCGGAATTATTCAGCCGAAAATGGCAAAAAAGGCTCATTTTCACAGAACAAGGGCCTTTTTGATGATGCGATCAAACAGCAGCCCCCAGATATAGACACATGTTTTTATTTATCACAGCAAATAGCATGGAGTGGGGGGGGCGCTATTGTGGTAAAATGCATAAAAAGCAGTGTGTCATGTACTTGCCTACAGCAGAGCTTACTACACTGAGGCTAGTCGTGTACAAGAAAGAGACGGCAGCAACAGCTAGGAAGAAAGCTGCTCTTAACGTTAGAGTCCCAGCACGCCCACTGCTTATTCTTTAACTTTCAGTAATGACAACACAAAACATTTCACAAAATCAGACGTAACTTTAGTGAATAAAAAAGGCGATTCACATGACTGCGAAGTAAACAGGAAACAAAACTTCTCTCTGCCTTCTGCTGGGAGAGCGTCATGGGTAATGAAGTCCACTAAGTCCTAACAGTTAACTCAAAGCATCTAAATTCTAAATTATTCTCTGCACTTCATATGAAATGAACAGTTTTGCATTGATTGTTCAATATGTAATATTAACTTAAATGTTTCACGCGTTACTAACGTTTAAATCCTTATGAAATAAACATTTTCATTAAATACATTTGCAGTACCGTTCATGGCTGCCATCTTAGAAAAAGCAGTATAATGTAAAAGCAAAATGTAATTTTAGTTTTGCAAAAGGTTTGTTTTTCATTGAAACTCTTGAGTTATTTTAGTCATGCAATGGTGACAAATGGTGTCATCACTCTCAGTTTTCGGTTTTGACCACAAATTCTCACTTTGGTTCACGCCTGCGTTGTATATTACTTCACTCTGCAAACCTCAATATTTGACTCAGCAGCTGTCACTGGTTACACTGTAAACACTGTGATTTCACTGCTGCCTAGAGCCATCTGTGTTTTTCTGCAAACATGTGTCTTGTATGTCAGCAGCAGGATGTTAGAAAAGCACAGTGTGTCTGATGAGAGGGTCAAACCAGACAGAAGCGGCATGTTTACCCACAATTCTCTTCGTATTTTAACTTTCTCTCTCCTCCCCCTCTGTTCCTCCTTTCATACACAAGATAATGGTCCCTGTCTGGGCTCCAGGAAACCCAAACAGCCCTATGAATGGATGTCCTACAGAGAGGTAAGAGTCACCCTGAGCAGCTCCCCTTATAAACATGACGGCCTCCAGCTGAACAGCAGCAGACCGAGAGGTTGCAGGAAACACCGATGGTTGTTACGCACAGGAGTTTCACTCACACTGTTGTTAAAATTCACACTTTTCTGGCCCTTGTTGCAAACATTTTGACTACTGAAAATAGTCTGTCTCTTGTGATTGCCTCAAGGGAATTGCTTAATTACGTAAACTGAAGTGCATTTTGGGTTTAATCATTATTGTTGCAGGTATTGCATGTTGTCAAATCAGGTTTTTTTTTTTCTTTTTGTTTCCTTTTGTTTCTGCTTTACTTAAGGGCTGTCAGGTGATAGTTTGTGTAATGATGAGGAAAAATGAGAAGTTGTGTAAAAATGGGAAGGATAAGGGATTTTCCTAACCGCTATTTTTCCCTGATGTATAAACAGCAGTTTGAACTTCACTGAACAGTTTTAAAGTCACGAAACAGTAAAATATTGAGCAAAAATTCTATTGATAAGGTTAAAAATTGTCTTTAAAAAATGATCATATTATTCAAAACCATTGGTTCTAATAACATGAGCTGTATTTCCGTAGTAGCTCTGCAGTGTGGTGATGCATTTACGAGTGAAACATCTTCAAACAAGACGTAGAGGCGGGACTTAACTTTAGGAGAAATTTGATTGGCGAACATCCAAACATGTTGCTACACCTTTCTGTTGCTAGCAAAGCTAACTAGCTCGCTAACTAGCCACCCCACGAGCCGCTCACATTACTGCTAATGTTACTATGTCACTGTCTCACCGTCCCGCTCTCTGATGAACTTAAGCTCTGAGCCGCCTGAAATCCGAATTATGATTGACAGGTAGATGTCATAATATGATTGGTTGAAAATTTGTTAACTCACCTCTACGTAATTGACATTTAACGTGGAAAAAAAACGGAAAGATTTACATTATACCATACATTATTAAATAGGTGCACACTGTGACAAAGGATGTTATCCAGAAGGGTTGAAAATCCATGTTGTCGTTTCATATCAACTTTAATTTGTTTTCTTGCTGTAATAATCAACTGTGTAGACACAAGTGTAGCCTGCTTTGCTAAACACAAGTTTCCTTGATTACAGCCAGCTTAGCTTCACTGTTTGGACTGTGTCGTTGTCGCTGTCTTTTGATCAGAATGTATACAAGTCCTGCATGCAGCCATTAATGAAATGTCCTTGGGCTTCAGTGGACTTGTAGGTTTTAGCTGTAAATACAGTCAACGAGATTGTTAATAATATTTAAGCATGAGGTTGGAAGCAGCGGTGCAGGTTCGGCTCTCCGGCTGCTTGTAGTGAGGTCGTACAGATCTTTGTTGGTTATTAACGACAGTTTGTCCGGCTCTGGTTTCCTCCCAGTTTGCCTCTGCCTCTCCAGTTTGATGATTTAATGGGCTGGTTACTTTGTTGTGCCACTCTGTTTATTTTCATTGTACCACTTAGCCTGACGATACCTCCATGATGGGGCCTCTGTGACTTCACAGATAACAAACACACGTGCCTACAAAAGACAAATTATAACTTTTATATTTTTTGTTATGTATGTTCCAGTGGATGCATTCTGTAACACAACAGGACTGTGTAAAATGTAACATTCGACTCTGTTTTCTCAAACATGTCGCCTTAGGAACCAGCCTTCCATTGTTTTCATGTAAACAAGAGTTTTCTGAACAAACAAAAACACACTGATGCTGTGCACATGTATTTAATCTCAACCATTCATTTCACTTACTGGTAGTTTATCATTTTAAGATATGAAATGTCCCTTTAATGTTCTATTAAAACAATTTCTATACGGTCTTAGTGCCTTGACAGCGACAAAACATTTGAAATTTGTCTCCTGTTAGAAGCTTCAATATCATATTTTAACAAGAGAATTTGTTTGCTAATTGTTTGTCACTATTAATAAAGTTTAATTCCAGCCTTAACACTGTTGGTGAAATATTAATGTAGTGTTCCAGCATCACCTCAGTGAACACGCCTTGTTCCTGTGTGTTATTGGGTGATTAAACCAACAAACTGCTGCAAAACAAAAAGCTAATGCTATAAAAAACAATCTGTCTGATTATTTGGTGTTATCACAGTTTGAAAGTCATATAACACTTGACTTCTTCCTTTCGTTCTCCTAATCTCTGCCCTCATATCTGGTGTGTGTGTGTGTGTGTGTGTGTGTGTGTCTGTGTCAAAGGTAATTGAGCGAACAGAGAACCTGGGTTCTGCATTTCTTCACAAAGGACACTCAAAGACCACCGACCCGCACATTGGCATCTTCTCTCAGAACAGACCTGAGGTAAAGACACGTGCCCTTTACCCATAATGCTCCTTTGCTGGCATTTACATTGAACTCCCCCCCCTTCTCTGAATCATAACTCGGTTGAATATAGACAAACATGCACATTTTTAAGGTTAGTGTGACTCGTGAATCATCCAAACTAAACTCTTAAGAAATTAGGAAAAAAACCTCCAGAATTCACATGAGAATCATTCGTTTTTAAAGTGTTGGGGTTTTTTTTTTTCTTTTTCTTGTTTTTTCTCCTCGGTATCACAGTAAACTGGTGATGTTTTTTTGTATCCTTATTGCTTACAGGAACTGCTAAAAGCTAATTTGCCATAATTTTTGGTGCCAGTTTGCAAAAAGGTTACCAAAAATGAGCTGGACAACAGTAGGCCTAATTTAACAGGAAGGCTCTTCTCTGTTTTCTGTTTTGAACCTGGGTTAGAATTTAAATCAGCGCTGGAGGCGTGGCTACAGGTGGGCTGGGGTGGGCATTGCCCACAGAGAAATTATCTGCTGGTCCTATGAAAACTGGAGAGAAAATAAAACCCGGTACACTCTTATGCTGAAAAGTCTAAAACAGGAAAGTTAAAGTGGAGGCTCTGTGTCTTGTGTTGATGCTTCAGCAGTAGCTTGATGGACAGTTTGGGTGATCTGACAATAAAGTCAGCTTAATGTTATGCCCCCCTGTTTACCTTTTTTTTTTTGTCTTGGGAAGTGTCAATGCAGGCGGGGGCGGACAAAAAGTAGGCGGGGGGGTACATGCATTGATTTGTTTCAGAATTTGCCAAGACTGACTGCAGACCGCTCCTGTAGAAATCTAACGTAAGATCAAAGGCTGGAAACTGGAAACCTAAAGCTTCTATAAGACTGTATTGAGCTGTGTTGCTATTGATGTTATGATGCTATGACGTTTACTAGTCAGCTATCAACTGTATTCTAGCCTTTACATGACCTAACAACAGGTCATAACTTCTGTTTTTATAACGACTCACTTGATGAAGGCCAACAGTGATTACAGTCAAAGACTGGCTCTGTCTTTGGGCCTGAGTATATTTATCTTTACGGTATCTGGCAGACGCTTTCATCCAAAGCAACTTGTACAGAATAAATAGACAATAGTTAGGTTTCCATGCCAATGTCTGGAAATTTTTGAGCAAATTTAGTGAAAATGCGCAAAAAGAAGATGCGACTTTATGCCCGTTTCCATTTGTTATTATTTTGCGATTATTGAGAGGAGAGTGCGTGATGAGATGACGTCATCAGAGAGCGTCTCTCTGCCACAAAACAAACAACACACTTGGTAATTCTTCACACTCTCGTAATTCTTGATAAACTGTTGCGTTTTTTCTTTGCTGTTTTCCATCGAGAATAGCATTAATGTTCGCTTCTTTTATCAACTCCAGAAAAATTTCAATTTCTTCGTCCCCCCAAACATATCTTACTTTATCGTCCGCAGCCATTTTTTTGTGAACTTAACATATACGTGTGACGTGGTATCCGGTCCAGTCATCGTTTTTCCGCAAAACCTGTTTCCATAGCAAAAAGTGGTACTTTGCTTTTATCAATACACAGACAAATCCGCCCCCTCCAAGCGTAAAAACTTTTTTGCAAATTTTTCGAATTTCTAGCATTTCCGTTAATGTTTATTTTCACCATTTTTGAAAATTCCAATAAGAATAGGTGGATGGAAACCCTATTAGTAGCAAAACTGTAAGCTAATGTAACAAAAACCTTAAAAATCCTACTTTAAAAAACAAATGAAGGCCACCATAAGACAGGCTCTGGTCGGCCTCGCAGCTCCACCAATCTAAAGTCTGTATTTCTACTTAGAGAAATCGTGTTTTTGCGCCCCTTTAGCAATTGTTTTTTGTTGCCCACTCGAATAAGAAAAATGCCCACCCAAACGTGACATCCTGGCAGCGCCTCTGATCAGTATTGACAACAAGCTGGTCATAGCTTCTTCACGTCACGAGTCATGGGAGCGTTCATACAGCCTGAAATGTTTCCGCTGTTTTAACTCCTGTTTTCCCTGAGTCAATTGATTGTGCTTTAATGCTTGTGTGTGTGTGTGTGTGTGTGTGTGTGTGTGTGTAGTGGACCATCAGTGAGCTGGCATGTTACACATACTCTCTGGTGTGCGTCCCTCTGTACGACACACTGGGGACAGAAGCCATCAGCTACATTATAGACAAAGGTAAAGCACGAAGGTTTCATGAACATTCCTCCACTTCAGTGTTTTTGTTGGTGAAGAGCTGCAGCTGACCTGATCTGCCTGCTCGTGTTTGTGTCTGCAGCCTCCATCTCGACAATAGTGTGTGACGTGGCAGAAAAAGTCAACCTGGTGCTGGAGTGTGTTAAGGACAAGGAGCACTCGGTGAAAACCATCGTTCTGATGGTGACTCCCAGCGCCGACCTGGTCAGCAGGGGCCAACAGGCGGGAATCCACGTCGTCAGCCTGGAGGAGATGGAGGTCAGCAGGCAGCGCTGGTCCAGTCTCCTGTCTCTCTTTTATTCCTTAATCAGTTCTGTGCCTTTTTGTTTGTTGAGGTTTTTTTCGTAACATTCTTTTTTTTAAAATTTTAAATATTCTGTATTTTTGTTCGCTTCACAATTTCTGCTTTTCTTCTTCTGTCGTCCATGATTGTGCTCTAATCGCACACGTTTTTGAATGTTACACTCTCTTCCTCATGAGTTTAGTTTCACCCCATCTTGCTCTTTTTTTGTCTTTGTATTGATCATGATTTTTAATTGACTTTAGTTTTACTTTCCTCTTTTGCCACCTCGTTTTAAGCTGACTTCTTTTTGTTTTATTGCTTGTTATGTTCTTCTTGCAAAGTTTTCCTCATCATATGTCTCATTTTTAAAAATTTGAATGTTCATTTCTTGCCTTGTTCCTTGCTTACTGACGCTTCCCTTGTTGCACAGACTATTGGGAAGGCCAACCATCACCAACCAGTGGTGAGTAAACCTGCTCAGTGAGCTCCAGTCAGTAGGAAACTGATGATGATGATGATGATGATGATGATGTGTGGCTTTATCTGACTGTTGTCATCTCTGACCCTCCAGCCTCCAAAACCTGAGGACATGGCTATCATCTGCTTCACCAGTGGAACAACAGGTGACACACACACGCACACACACAATGAGTTAACTGCACGCAGTCTTTTAATAAAGTACATATATTTTAACTTCTGTGGTGTGTGTGTGTGTGTGTGCATGTGTGTCCTTTCAGGAAACCCAAAAGGAGCTATGCTGACACATCAGAATATTGTGTCGAACTGCTCAGCCGTCATCCAGATTACAAAGGTGAGGTGCTGCTCTGAAGCTGGAGGTGTTCATTTCTTCAAAGGAGGAAAGTTTTTTTCAGCGTCTCTTCTTTTTCAGTTTGTCTTCATCGTTTCTATCTTCTCCTTTTTTTTCCTCTACTTTATCCGCCTTTAATCTGCCTCACCTCTGCTGTTAGATCATAAGCTGTAGGATTAGTGAGAACTTTTTATTATTATTATTTTTAAACAAAAACAATAGTTCTACTGAGATGAAGAATCTCCTTTTTGAAGTGACTATGAGGAAGTTTCAGTTATTGTTGATTCTAGCGCCCCCTTGGGACAAACGCGGTAGTGACGCAAGCGCCCGCTGATCTTTGGTAGTGCATGCCAGGCAGGCAGGACTCGGCATAACGCTGGCAACGCGTCGTGTGTTTTGAAGCGAGTGAAAGAGAGACCACAGGATGGATCATGATGAGGTAATGTGTTTATATGTGACTGAGAAATAAAAATAATGTCTCCTGAGACCTGTTACCTCTATTGTCTGTAGGCTAACGTCACACAGCCATTTGCATTAATGATACATGCTAAGGTGTGCTGTCATTGCACAGAACAACAAAATGTTAAAAAAGAAAACTGGTCTGAGTTTGTGGGGATTCAAACCCGATCATAGTTATTAATAGTATCTACATAAAAATAGCAGTCTTTGAACTGAGGGTCTCGTTTGCTGTTACAGGAAATTTAAAATCATCAGAGGAATCATGAGACGTTTTATAAATATTTAAAAGTTCCTCATATTAACTTTAGGTAGGAAGTTGGACTTGGCCAGGACAGTCAGCAGCAGGAAGAAAAAAAAAGAAGTCATAATTACAGACAGAAACGACAGTAAGACCAAGAAAAATAAACAAAAATAGGAAACTTACATTTCAAAGAGCAAAATTCACAGGTGTCTGCAGCGTTACATGAAAAACTTTGACTTCCTGTGAAATCAACCTCTAAATCTTTTATTTTAGATTTGAAAGTACTTAATAATGTAGTTCTCTGAGTTTCAATTCATTGAGTTGCGTCTTCAATGTCAAGGCAGGTGTTTGTCCAGTTTGTGTCAGAGAGCGTCCTGACAGGTGCCCTCCACTCAAACATGAGTTTTTCTTATCATTGTCTCCTAAAATGTTAGACTTTGACTGTACCGACTGTCATCACGGCGAAATTTGTTTCTCGTATCTCGACTTAAGGAGGAAATGTCTGTGCACTTCACTACAGTCTGAGATTGCCCCTAACCCCAGATCTCCCAGGTGATCCTAACAGAAGTGTCTTTGTGAGGTGACTTGTACAGACCTTTTCCCAGTTCTGCTCTGAAAAAGCTTTGGACCCTTCTGCACTTGTGCCCCTAAGTGCACATTTCCTCAACTTCACACAAGTGCCCAGCTCAAGGAAAAGACCTCAGGGTGCCGTGCAGATACTGGGACAGGGCAGTCATCTCCATTTGCCTCAAAAGCAGAGGGATTCATTCAAAATTCTGAAGGCTTCAAGGTAGATTTTTCACCTGGAGACAGCACAGGCGGGGAATTCTGATTGGACAAAAGCTTTGACTGTTATTTATCCTAAAATACAAATACTATCTTACACATCAAGATCCTTCAAATGCTTCACAATTAAATCTTTGAATGAAAGGATTCTCTGCACATATACGCTTGTGAGAGGTTTTATTTTGAAGGACACACTGAAAATGTTGAAACTTCAGTGAGTGTTGCTGACACGATGCCAATATGACTGAAAACAGGTTATTTCTCGTGTGCGTCTCGCCGAAAAATCAGCGAGCCTCCTGAGCTGAAGTGTTGCGTCGCTGCCGACGTGCGTCCGACGTCTGTCTCCGGCATCCTGTGCAGCTGCTCTGATCTGTTTTAATGGGCGCTGAAAAAATAAGCAGACGTGCTGCCGACTCAGACTTGACAAGACGCAGGATGTGCATCCGACCATTATTTATAAGTTTTGAATATTATAAATAATTTAATGCGTTTTTCCACCTACGTCTGTGTGATTTAAACGAAATGATTTTAAGAATGAACACTGCTGTCTATTTGTTTTGATATTTTAGTCTTTTCTTTAATTTTAATGTATTGTGTTTGATATTCTGCTCTGTACTCAGGTCTCACTTGCAAATGAGATCTTGATCTTAATGGGATTTTCTAATTTAATGAAGTATATACACACACAGCACTGATGAAAATGAGAAAGGAGAAGTTTCCAGACATATTCAGTGTTCAATGCTGTCAGAAGCAGAAAATAATAAACCTTAATTTGTATTCAGAGTGAGGGGCTCAGGTAAACTCTTCCTCTTCTTTTCTTTTCTTTTCTTTTCTTTTCTTCAGCCTTTGGCTCAAACCACTCCAGAGGATGTCATGCTGTCTTTTCTGCCTCTGGCCCACATGTTTGAGAGGGTGGCGGAGGTACAGACGTTATCACTGACTGCTCTCCCTTCCTGTCTGTGTACATGTTTGTTTCCCTGTCTGTTTGTCTGGGTCGTGCCCTCGCTGTGTGTTTGTGTTCCTGTCTGTGTGTGCGTGTGTGTGTGTGCACGTGTTTTAGGATTACTGTGCACTTGGTTCCAGCGACGTCCATATTTCCTACCTGCCCTTGGCTCATATGTTTGAGAGAATAGTAGAGGTACTGTATGTTCCCTTAGTTCCCATAGTCACCCTTCGTTAAAGACAGATAAATGTTGCCGCTAACCCTGCGTGTCAGCCTCCTGGTCATCACAGCCGAAACACTCGCAGTGACTTCCTGATGTTCCCCCTCTGACAGGGGGTGATGTTTGTACACGGAGCCAGGATTGGTTATTTCCAGGGAGACATCCGTGCGCTCTCAGACGACCTGAACACGCTGAAGCCAACCGTGTTCCCTGTGGTACCCCGACTCCTGAACCGAATGTATGATAAGGTATGTGGGCACAACGATGACCTCATAAACAGGAGGGTTCTCAGATCTAAACCAGCAGCTTGCCTCTAAATCACTGAGCCAGCATTTATTAACATTTTTAACTAGAGTCGTTTAAAGTGAGTGAATGCTACAGAACAGCGAAGCCTTGTTTATGGTCACCGCAGTGTTTCCTGTGCACGCCAGAAGTGACGCCGTTTCGCTCGTCAAGGTGTTTATGGTCAGGGTGTCAGGCATTGCGGTATTCCCTGACACCCCAGAGGGCGTTTACACAAAATATTCTGTGAATTAGCAACAAGTCAACAAGTGTACAGGAGGAGCATCATTATCCAAGATGGCTGCGCTGTGGTAAATGATGTACCTGCGGGAATGACACTGGAGTGACGACTTCATCTGTTAGAGCTGCAATAAATGATCGAATAATCGACTAATCGATTGATAGCAAAGTATTGGCCAATGAGTTTTATAATTAATTGTTTTAGTCATTTTTCTTTTTTTAAAAAAAAGATATTGGGGGGGTGAAAATTGCTTCAAGATGGCGGCGACGGGAAGGTAAGACGCTGCCTACGCAAACATACGTTTTACTAAACTCTGTGTGCACCAACAATGTTTTCTACCCTGGTTTCTATGTGTACAGACCCTGATAATACTTTGTAGGAAGTGTCATGTGATGTTG
>JAQLOL010000026.1:3186611-3197006 GCA_029783665.1 Naso thynnoides | reverse complement strand
TGTGTGTGTGTGTGTGTGTGTGTGTGTGTGTGTGTGTGTGTGTGTGTGTGTGTGTGTGTGTGTGTGTGTGTGTAGATCTTTGGCCTGGCCAACAGCTCTCTGAAGCGCTGGTTGCTGGAATTTGCCTACAGGAGGAAGGAGGCGGAGGTAAAGAAAGGCATCGTGAGGAAAAACAGCATCTGGGATCAGCTGATCTTCAAGAAAGTCCAGGTACGCCGAGCACAGTTCAGCTCCTGTAAGGTCACAGTGTGGTGCATGCGGACAATGAATCAGAAGATTCAGAGATTCACTCGACTCTTTGTTTGTCCACGATGTGTGAAGTGTCGTCATTGTGAAAACGGAGTTACTCAAATGTGCATGAACAGGTTTCCTTCAGTTATTGGTATCAGTATCAACCTCAAAAATCAAAGACTGGTCAGGCCCTAATTTCAATTTCAGTTTCAGTCATTTTTATTCTTCTGTTTTTTTACTTTTCTAACCCTGTTACACGCCAGGAGCATCATGAAGAAATTAAACAAAAATGCAAAGTACTCACAAGCGATTTTCCTCCCATTAAAACTGCTCAGACCGCCAGCGGCACGAGTGTGCAACAGAGTTGTGACAGCTCGCTCCAGCCCCAGCAGTAGCTGGCACAAAGCATCGCTAACATGAGCCCACAGACAGACAAATGGCGGCTAACGCAACTTTTCCACAAGTTGTTATATAATCACATAGATGTTGTTATATTGTGTTATTGTTATAGTAGTTATTTACATTAGTTAAAGTGCTTTTTTCCATTTCAACATTTTGTGTTGAAGCAAGGTTGTGAGACTCAGCTTGCTGTCTCTGGTCATCACTGCATACAGCGGCAAAACACTCTGATGAAATGCTCCTGTTGTTTTTTACATGATGTAATCACCAAAAAAAAAACCAAACCAGTATTTGCTAAATGGTCAAGTCATTATCCGTCTTGTCGGAACATTGCTTTTATTTAATATTGCATAATTTTCAATAAGAAGGGAATTGTCATCCGCTAGCTCCTGAAAGTCCTCTCAAAACATGGCGATGGCCACGTAAACTTCTGCTCTACCGTGGCTACACAGACATGACAGTCTTTCCGCACAACCACTGTGATTGGTTGATGCTGTTGTCTGCATGCAAAAGCTTGGAAAAATCGACCTAGATCTGAAAAATAAAAGGGTTGCTTTTTCACAGCGTGATATTTCTGCTCTGTGTGAAAATTCTCAAGCCCAGTCAGCAGTGTGAAAGATATCGCTGATGTGTGAATGAATCGCATGAGGGAAAAAAACATAAAAAAACACCTCCGGTGTGTAAAGGCCTTACGTCGTGTTTCCTTGTTGCAGCATTCAGAGTGGACGGCAAAGGTTGAATTCTATTTATTGTTTGTACAAACTTGTTTTTATTTTATTATCTAACAATAAACACTTGGATTTTGAAAATCTTCAATAGACCCTAAACTTGAAAAACAAGTTGGGTTTTTTGGTTTTTGGTTCTTTGTAGTTGTTATTCTTTTTTGTTTTTTTGTTTTTTCTTTTTTTTGTTTTGTTTTTTTGCCAAATTCTCTTATCCTGCAGCGCTGCCTTCTGTTAAACCTGGAGGAGATTTTGTCTTCCGTCACACAAATAATTTGGGAAAATAGAAAAATAAACACCAACAGTATGATTGTTTTCACAACAAGCAGTAAAGTAGAAAACAAACCAACCCCAGAGACTTCCTATAGACCATAAAGGACTAAATAAGACACATGTTTATATTTGCCCATTAAATCATTTCTGAACCTGTTTTAATGACAAAGCGTGCCAAAACTTTTCAGTTTATAAAAATAAAAATGCTCGACAAATTTGCCGCTCAACAGAAATAAATATATAATTCTCTCTCTCTCTTTCTATCTGTCTGTCTGTCTGTCTGGTTGAGTAACATGCTTGTAGTACAGCTGAATAGAGCTGTCAGGTACTGATGTGGTGTGCTGCCCTCTACAGGCCAGCCTCGGAGGTCACGTGCGTCTCATGATGACGGGAGCTGCTCCCATCTCTCCTGCTGTCCTCTCCTTCCTCAGAGTTGCAACAGGCTGTCATGTAAGACGACTTGCCCGTGTTTCACACGTTTCCCACTTCTGTCTTTTTTTCTACTATCTTTAACTTAACCCGGGGCTACAGTCGCTCATCGTTCACATTTCTCCTCAGCTCCTAATCGGTCCTTCTTTGCATAATCTTGTGTGTGTAATAATGAAAACAATGACAGTTGTCCTGTGTCTCAGTTCTTTGAAGGTTATGGACAAACAGAGTGTACTGCTGCATGCACAGTGACCATGCCCGGAGACTGGACGGCAGGTAATGAATGAAAAAGCCGCTTGACTTAAATGTGAAACATGTGACATGCCTGCATTGAAAGTTGAGTACCATCAAAGTGTGATCAGATTATCTTGAGGCTGTTCCTGTTGCACACATCTGGAATGCTTTAGAGTACCGTGCACGTCGCATGTGTCAGCAAAAACTTTGCTGAGTCAGTATTCAGCAGCACCTGAGCTACACGCGTTTTCTGTGAGGATCTCTGACTATAAACCACGATGAGCCAAACTTAGTGTGATGAGAGTTACAACCAGCAGACCAAACTTTATTCTGACAAACAGAAGTCGATAGACGAGAACCATTTGCTCTTTTTTTTTTTTTAGAAAACTTAATGTTATGACAGTCTTTCAGATCAACATATATCAAATGTTCACTTCTGTCTTTAAACATTTACAAGCTCCAGACTCAATGCCAAATTCGTATGCAGGGTATTTCCAGGTCAACACACACCTTCGTATTCAAAACAGCAGGCAGGTAAATAATCCTCACCCTCCTCATTATCGCACTGCCCATAGACATTTTCTTTTAATAATAATTTATGATTTATGTGGAAGACTGAAGAGGAGGACGTTACAATAATCGATGTGGGTGTTATTTGATATAAAGGTACAAGAAACTGGAACAGTTTTCTAAACGAGGACACTAATCTTTGCACACTCAACAGCTACATGTACAGTTTGGGGACTTGCCATGAAGTAGATCAGCTGTTCATAAAGCATAGAAATATGTTTCATTGTTGCGTTTAGGTAAGATTGTTGTAATTCATTGATAAAATGGGTGTAGTTTATCATTTGCTCCGCTGCTTTTCTGTTTGATTTTTTTGTTTTGTTTTGCCTTGTATTGGCCTATCTGTGTCTTTTGTCTCTACTTTGCACCTTTCTTTGCAGTCTGTACATTGTCTTTTGTGTTTTTAATTGTGCTAAATAAAAGAAAATTTTAAAAAAACAAAACAAAAAACAGAATCAAGGAGTTGGGGAGCGATGACTGTGTTGCTGCAGGCAAGGAAAACACAAGTGTTTGAACACACAACCCAACAAATGTCAGAGAAACCACCTGCATGCTCACACCCAACTCCTGTCACCAGTGATGATCCTGACGTGAAGTTTGGCCTCATCACTCACACCTACATGCAAATTACTGTGCAATGCTTGTTTTGGGTTTAACAGCCAGTCTCCTAAATATTTTTTGTTGCTCACCGTTCGGTATTTCAGACGTTTTAAATAACGTTCAAACCATTGCTAAAGTGATGGACTGATTGTTTTCTCAGCTTCACAAGAACTAAACTGGCCCTCGTGTCCGCAGGTCACGTTGGAGCTCCTCTGCCCTGTAACTCCGTGAAACTGGTGGATGTGCCTGAGATGAACTACCTGGCTGTGAACGGGGAGGGAGAGGTGCATCACGAAGACAAACACACAAGTTGTGCTTTTTAAGTTTCTCATCGTACGTGCCGTTCAGACCTGTGTACGTCTTTGTGTTTTTTCCAGGTGTGTGTGAAGGGCCCAAACGTGTTCCAGGGTTATCTGAAGGACCCCGAGAAGACTGCCGAGACCATTGATGCAGACGGATGGCTTCACACCGGAGACATTGGAAAATGGCTTCCGGTAGGTGAAGTCACGTTGTTTGACTTGAAACTTGCACAATTTTTTAAATCTCAGCAGCACTTTGTTCAACTCAGCTCTGCACTATTTTTTTTTTTTTTTCACCGTTCATGTAATTTGATCTATAAACTTCTGCATCTGTTGGTCTGGACGTGTTTTAATAAATAAATACATGTGGAAATCTGTAACGTGTGCGTGTTTGTTCACAGAACGGTGTTCTGAAGATCGTGGACAGGAAGAAGCACATCTTTAAGCTGGCACAGGGGGAGTACATCGCTCCTGAGAAGATAGAGAACGTGTACATGAGGAGTGACCCAGTGGCACAGGTCTATGTGCACGGAGACAGTCTGCAGGTAGGTGGAAATGTTCCTGCTCACGTTCCCTCTGAGCTCTCTTCCCTCTGGTGAGACTTCCCTCACTTTGCTGTGTGCACTGTGCTGATTTTCAGGCGTGTCTGGTAGCGATAGTGGTTCCTGACCCAGACTTCCTGTCTAGCTGGACAAAGAGGACTTTGGGGATCGAGGGGACATACCAGGAGCTTTGTGGCAGAGCGGTAATATTTTTAGAGTTTAATTACAGTACACATTGTGTTCAGACTGCATACAGTACATGCTTCCTGCGCCCACACTGAAAATCTTTTTTTTCTCTCTGTCTGATACATGTACACAAGATGTGCATGAACTTTAGCAGTTTTAAAGGATGTGGAAAGATTGTGGAGTAGCTCTGATTATAAAATAATATATAATATAAAAATCTGATCTGATCTTAAAAAGTTCACTATAATTTGATTTTTTTCAATTTCACATATGTATCATAAGAAAATACAGAAACAAATAGAAATGCAAAGTGGTGCGAAGCTGATCTTAATATATATTTATTGTCACAATAATTAATAATAATTAACCATCATTGGACTTGCCTCCCTACGAAGTCAGCTGTAGCACCTAAACGATGACTGTTTAAACTGAGAGTGTGTGAAAACTAGTTAGCAATCAAGAGGGGTCATCAAAAATGGAAGAAACATATTATTGCTGGGCAATAAATTGATTTTTAAATCCAAATATAAATTAATTTGTTTGCACAATGTTTAAAAAAAAAAAAAGAAAGAAAGAAAACCATGACAATCAATTTTCTCTCTAACTAGGGTAAATACGGTAGCCTACGGCTCGTTCTCTCTTTCAGCACTGGGCTTTTATTTTTACGGTTCGGTGAAAGTTAGGCTGGCACTTTATTATCCCAAAGTGAGAAATTCATCTTTGTTTAAACAAACCTTTATTAAAAAAAAAAAGGTTTAATTCGGTCAAAGCTAGGTTTGCACTTTATTACCACTGGGGAAATTCATGTTGGTTTAAAATTAAAACAACATATTTGAAATAATTCCCTCGTCTTTTGTAGTTTAAAAAAAAAAAAAAAAGGTTAAAATTGAAAATCGAATGTGGTGTGAAAAAATCGCTGATTTTATTTTTAGGCCATATTGTCCAGCCCTAACTTTAATTCATAACCTCATCTGTGAAGATTTCTGCCTCAGATCGATTTTTACCTGCGATGGTGGCTGTTTAACAATGATAGAAAAAATATCCTATGATCCCAAACAGCTTCGCCATGTCACCAAACTGCAGCTTTCGTTTTCATTTGTGTTAAATGAAAGAACTTGCGACATCATGTTTCTGACGTACCGTCTTTTTTTTTTTTTTCTGTGCAGGACATCAAGGCAGCCATCTTGGAGGACATGGTGCGACTGGGCAAGGAAGGGGGTCTTAAGTCCTTTGAGCAGGTGAACATTTTTTCCTGTGGAGCATTATGTAGTCACATACACAAGGTATAGAGACAGTCCAACATGCAGTGTAAACACATCAGTCAGTGCACTCGTGCATCATGTGTGCATGCTAAAAGACAGTGCAAACACAACAACAACAGCACCATAATGAAAAAGTACCATCAAAAGTTTAAAATATTAAATATTGTGCAAATTCAACATTTTTTTGCACATGGGACGAAGGAGTTCTAACTCTAACTTAATCAGCCTCGCGTGAAGCACAGACAGCTGCTGCTGCCGGGGAGATCAGGAGACGGAGGCGGAATGAAACAGTGCGTAGAGAACACCACTCATGTCTACTGCTTTGGTAGAAATAAATACTTAATGTATCCAGTGATGCAACTTTGGAGCTTTTGGATGAGCTCAGAGCGGATTTGGAGCCTCGCATGAGACTCTTCAGGCTGCGCTCTTTGCAGTCTCATCACAGTAAATTATGTAAATATTAAGTAAATATTTGTGTTATCTTAATTCATTGTAATGTGTTTTTCAATTATTCCTTTATTTTGAAAATAGCGCTTACCTGTTTTTGCATGAACTCTTGTTTTGACATATAGTCAAACGCAGCACAACATTCACAAACACTGTGGCTTAAAGAAAACTAAAGCCGTATTTGTCTGCCTGTTACTCTTTTCATTTTCACAGTCGGTGCGTCTCTCCTCCAGTGCGCTCCTCTCCTCCCTCTCCATTTCACTTTGTGCTCATTCTCTGAACTCTACGTGGCAGAAACCATTAAGACACACAAACCTTCATTGAAACGTTGCCCCCACACCATGTTTGCACCTGTTATTATTCTGAGTAGATAAAAAAAATTTAAACATACACCACCAAACTGTGCAATATGTTAGAGTGCACACGTAATGCAATACTCTGTATTTGGGATCTTAGTAACTCAGGCCTCAAGTCTCTGGCCTCTTACAGACTTCGGACATTCTCCTTTCCTGAAGTAAAACATTATCATCTGTTCCAATAACACCTGTCAATACGTTTGTGTGTCCTTCAGGTGAAGGCCATCTCCATCCACACCAAGATGTTCTCAGTCGAGAACGGCCTGCTCACTCCAACACTGAAGGCCAAGAGGAACGAAATGCAACAACACTTCAGACCCCAGATAGACGAGCTGTACGCTGGGATCAAAATGTAGATGGAGAGCGAGGAGCAAAATAAAAAAAACCAGACACTAGAGCTCTACCAAAGGTGTTAAAGATGAGCAGTAAGGGAAGAGGCAGAGCACACAAAGGGAATCAAATGAGAAGGTTCATGTAGGTCAGAGGGATCATGGACCTGTTCAGTCTTCATCAACAGTAACACTAGAAACAGCAGAGAGAAGAGGTGATGAAGCTTTTAATGGAACTTGATTCAGAGCGTTTAGAACAAAATCTGACACTTTCTGGATCTGTGGAACTGAAAGCTAAATCTCTGAAGGTCCAGAGTAGATTTTATGCTTAAGATAGATTTGTCGATCGGTTTTTTGCCTATATGTACAGTGCAAATTCTGTAATCATATGTTGATTCTTATCAGGTACTTTGTAATATTTGGGCCAAGAAGGGCATTTTAAAGGGAAACATTAACGTGCAGCTCTAAAGCTTTAGATATCTCAGGAATTCAGTGTCATAGTCATACAGCATACCTCCAGCAAACACATACGCACACACCTTAAACCTTAAGGATGAGGCGGGAAGTTTGAGAACAGTAAACAGCTTTATGCACCACAACTTCAACATTTCAGTGTCTTTAATTTTTGTTGGATGTCATAATTTTATTTTGTTAAGCTTCTTGAGTTTGTTCAGCATAAAGGTGAAATCCACACCAAGATTGCTGCTGTTGGGTCCTTGCACAGTGAATAAACTTGGGTCCAGTGAGGCCCCGGGGGACCAGTAGAGTGAGCCATATTAAAGATAGTCTACACAAAGCTAGCTGTGCAAAGGGAATTCAGGTACTAAAGAACAATCAGGACATAGAAAGACTTAGTGTTTTTATTTTTGATTGTAACAAGAAGGGAAGATGTTTCTTGAAAAATGAGTTTTTCCTAAATTATTATAACATTGTACGGTGAAGATATACAAACTGAATGAAATCCTCGTGAGTTTTTATGTCTTTAATTTCATTGACATACTTTGGTTTTTGCTGTAATTGTTTTTCTGTCATGTTTTGTAAAAATTTTAATTAAAAATCATAAACCGAGCTGTGTGATCTCTTGCTCAGTTGCAGCTGTGTGTATGAGAAAACAATTTAGATATGTAGTTAGGTTTAAGTCACTGCTGTTGTTGGTACTCCTTTAAATTTGAGTATTTGGAATGAGGCCAAGATAATTATGAAGTAATATTTTATTTAGCAAATATCTGTTTGTTTCTGCAATGGACTAAATAATAAATACATTACTCAGGTTGCAAAATTTGTTTGTTTTCAGGTATTTTCGACAATTTATTTGCTCCTCATCGACTATTCTTTTCTACATTGGTGACTAACAGAAAGGTATAAACATTCAGAGCGAATACTGAACCTTTTCGCTTTCCGTAGGACCTAAATCCAAATGAAGCCTTCCAGGGTTGATGGTGATTTTCCTTTCGTTTTTTTTCGTTAACTTCAATAGAAAATTAGATTTTAGTTGAACAGTATTATAAACATGTCACCGCAAATCAAAATATTAATTTTATTAACAAATAAATTTTGGGCCGTAACCTTTTTTTTATCGGAAGTAACTTCTACCTCCACCCCTGTGTGTTTAAAATGGTACAGTCCAACGAATTGAAGCGTTTTGCGGGAAGTTTCGCCTCTAGCTCGATCTGCGGACTGTTTACAAAACAAACGTACAAGCTAACGTATATTTTCCCCAAATGAGGTGAGAAACATCAATTATGAGTTATAATATAACCAACGTCCGACCTCGTGTGTCTGTAACTTACACTTCTTAATGTCGTGTGTTAGCAAAGTTATTATTTTTAAATCCGACAGTAACGTCCTTTTAGTACAACTTACCGAAAAATGTTTTTAAAATGAAGTTGATGCAAACTACCAGCTGGATATTAGAAATAGTTTAGCTAGCTAAGTTACGACCTCTTGAACTGATTTCGTGCGGTACTGACGTTACTTTACGTTACCACCCCTGATTTAACTTACGTTAACGTTACAGTTTAGCTTGTAGCAACTACATTTTTATAAGGTCGAAGTGAGTTAGCTTGAAAAAACGTGATAACATTGCTTCGCTCTTGTGACATAACCTTCCCAAATGGTGGAGGAGCTAACGAAACGTTAACAGTATCAGCAGTAACTCAGAAAATATTTGGTCAGTAGCTTAAATTAGCTTTGAGGTAGAGACATTATTGCGCTAACGTTACATTAACGTTACTGACTGAGGTTTGGTTTTAGGTTTTAGGTTAGATCAGCATCCAACATTGACGTTGGTCTGGAGCCGATGATGTCACTTTGACGGCGGTCGTGTCAATTTTGAGAGATGATGATGATGATGATGATGATGAAGAAAAGCCCCTGTGTTTCGTCTTTTCACAGTGCCAGAAAGCGCAGAGGAGCCAAAGTGCTCAAGGGGCCACAAGTTAAGAGTCAAGTGAGTTGGTCACTGCAGTGTTAACATTATGGTTCACTAAAACTGGAAAAGAGATGAAGATGGCTCATCCTCTTCTTAACTGTATTTTTTTTTTGCCTCTCAGTGAAAGAAGTGAGACATTTAGATGTTTGTGTCGACGTCTTATTGCAGAGCCAGCTCGGCTGACTGTAAACCGTTGATCAGTTTATCTTGTTTGTTGTTTGTTTTGTTCAAACCCAGCAGGTTTCATCAGTGGACAGCGTGGACACTCACAACCTGTCCGCCATAGAGAAGGACAGCCTCCTGGAGGGACTGCAGAATAACTATGGTGAGCCTGCGCATTACTGCACTGACACGTCTTTATCCACGGACGAGTCGCTGCGTCTCCATCAGTCTTCATATAGTCTGAAAAAACATTAAAGCATTTACATGCAACACCTTCAGATTAATCCAACAGCGTTTTTGGGAAAAAAAAAAAAAGGCTGAGATCCAGGCTTGTTAAAGTAGATGGTGGATGTGTTTTAAATTGATTGCGGAGCGTTTGTTTATATTTTATTAAACTAGTAAATACAATGAGGTAACGCTTTATAATAACTACACACTTTTAGGCATTAGAGTTATGGTTAGAGTTAGGGGAAGAGGTAACCTTAACCCTTTTCATGTAGGAACAATGCTTTATAAATGATAATTCAGTATTTATTAATGCTTACCTAATGCCTAAAAGTGTGTAGTTATTATAAAGTGTTACCTACAGTGATACTATAACAAGTGGATTGAGAATGTGCTGTTTGTTTGTTTTACTTAGGGATGCACAGTATTGGATTAAAAAAAAAAAGAGTATTTATTTTTTGCCAATATCCGATGTGCTGATATTTAAAACTCATTTGGCTGATAATCAATGGGTATTTTTTCCGCACACCTAATTGCAGAGATCATCGCGTCTCTTCTGTAGTGGAGTTTACATCCAGTATTATAATGCAGACTCTTGCTCACATGCAGGCGTAAAATACAGAGCTTAAAATAACATAATATTCATTCCTTTGTGCAATGTAAAACATCGTATATATTTATGTCAGTTACTTTTAATCAAA
>JAQLOL010000026.1:3168643-3179237 GCA_029783665.1 Naso thynnoides | reverse complement strand
AAAGCTGGCATAAAATACAGAGCTTAAAATGATGTAATATTCATTCCTTGTCCAAAAGAGGAAAAATACTTGAACTTACATCATGTAAAACATCATGTTTATTTATGACAAATGCTTTCAAACAAAACAAGCAAATATATTCTACTTAAAACAGGAAGAAGCTCTCCCTGAGACAATCATAACAATAACCACAACCAGGGCAAATTTGGCCTGTTTCACAAGCGACAAAGTAGGTAAACGTAGCGTCTGTCCACAGGGAACATGGAAACATGGTGGGGACCTGGGCGTTTAATCCTGAAAGCAGCAGCCTATTATTTTATCTGTTATTACCTTGGCAGATATTGGCGTGCTGGTTGATATCCGATTTAAAGCCAGTGTCGGCCAATATTGATAATGTGCCAGTAATATCGTGCATCCCTACAAGTTACTCACACTGATGCACACACTGGTCTAAATTATTGCATCATCACTTGCACATGTTTTGTAAATTCAGTCATGTAAACTATTCTCATTTCAGGTACTTTCAAAAACTTTTAGCTATACTTGTAATTACAGTACCGTGTAGCTGATTACTGTTAGCTATTCAGTAATCGACCATATTTCCGCAGGTGTAAATAGAGTCAGAGTTTTTAGGCAGATGTTAAATTCCTGCCACAGACTGTTTTGTAAAGTGAGCGTTGCCACTCCACACTCGGACAACAGACAGCAACCGAAACATTCAGGTGGTCTAAACTCTGCTTTTTTGAATTTACAGAACAGAAGTCCAGTATTAACTGTGCAAAGTTTGTACAAACAGGAAGTGTGAGTTTGTTTTAATCGTGCATGGATTTTCAGATCGGTCCACAATTTTACAGGTTTTTATCAAAATGTGGCTTTTTCTGTGTGTTTTGTCCTTTTGTCCACAAGACTCCAGCCATGGGTGAAGATGTTCAGAAATTCTGCAGTGTTTAAGACACGGAGAAATTGAGTTACTGTAGATCGAGAGAGCCCGCACCCCTGGTTTTTGGACTACGTTGTAGATGCTGACATTAAAGGTTTGCTGGATTTCCACGTGTTTGTGTTTGTTTACAGAGATGAGTACTCGCAATGGAACAGACGTTGATGCTGCTAACGCTGCAAAGACCTTCAAGAATCTGGGTTATGAGATCAGGATCTATAAAGATCAGACTGTGAAACAGATGAAGCAGCTGATGTTAAGAGGTAACAGAAACTACTTCTTCTTAATTTACTGTCTTAAGTGTTTTCACATTAAAGAAATTAAGCCTCTGTTAACCCTGTATTCAAATGGTTTCGTGCTGTAAATGGCAAATGAATTAGGTGACATTTACTGCTTAGATATAGACTGCATCTCTACAGGAGCATCCGCCAACCACTAGATGGCAGCGTCTCAGTCTCTCTCTGATTCCCAAACACATTTCATGAATGTAGTTTGAGGAACTGTTCAATGCCTGACTTGCAGGTTCCCGCACTGTGAGAGCTAAATCACAAATGCTAATATTTAAGCGCTGTCCTCAAGATTCAATGTTGCCTGACAAATAAAAATGAGAGAAAATCTGTCTAGACTGGAAATGTAAATCTGACTCATTGTCTATTCTTGTCTTTAGTATCAGAGGAGGACCACAGTGAGAAGGCATCGTTTGCATGTGTTTTGCTGAGTCATGGAGATGAGGGCATAATATATGGAACTGACGGCCGAGAAAAGTTTGAAAACCTGACAGAGTACTTTAGAGGAGACCGCTGCAGGAGTCTGCTGGGGAAACCGAAGCTCTTCTTCATACAGGTGAGTTACATTTATCCACATTAAATCACACACACACTCGTGGTAGAGGACACGTACCTGTTCACCTCGTGTCTGTACCTGCATGTGTGTCCTAGGATGTCTGTCGACAAGCCTGTGGCTGTCTACTTTAAGGACATACTTAGGGGACATAGCTCCCTTCAGGGAGTCATTGGTTTACAACTGACAAACTAGCCAGTGATACGGAATTTATTGGTTAGTTTAACAGTCTGAATGAGAATATTTATATTTGCACAGTTTTGTCCAACAGACTTTTGTGGAAGAATACTTAAAAAAACCCAGCTAGACTGTTAAAGTTAAAATAATTAACAATTTAATAAAAAAAAAAGTCTTATGACTTCGGTTTATCCTAACTTTGACCTTGCTTGGAGATGCTTATTTTGTCGTGAGGTTCGTTACAACATGTGCAAATTTGTGAAAACACTCACAATCAGAAACAGCTTAGCTGCCAAGTTTTCACATGCAAGCAGTTTGTCTTGGTGTTTTTTTTTTTTTTTTTTTACAGAGCACATTTCAAGCAATACAATGTACCTTAAATAAACTTTACCCCAAAAAACAAACAAACAGAAGAACATGTATGCATACATGAATTCATATGCACTTAAAGTGCATAAAGGGTCAGTTTAAAATGGGAGCAGACAGCACACATAAGTTACTCAGCTAAAACAACAGGAGGAGACAGCAGCTCAATCTAGTTAAATGCAATCATGGTGAAAAAAAGGCTTTTAGTCAACTTATAAAGGAATTAAGCATCGGAAGAAAGAAGAAAATAGAAAAACTGTCCAAACAAATATGAAACAATAACATGAAAATGTGTAAAATATATCTGTTTTAAAAATGAAAGAGCAGGACAATGTTGTGCACTATGTACAAAATACTGACTCACAAGTAACATCTTGTGCTTTTCATTTGTTTTTGTTAAGTGATGCCAAAGTGCCAGGGTTGAACATTTTATGAGCAAGTGCTAAAGTGTTAAGTTTCACCCACATTATGGAAATGTAATCCCAATTAAATCCGAATTGCATAAGATGCAATAAAAATGTTTGAGTAAAAGAGAAAACTACCCTTTGTTGTTACTGTCGATTTCCCGTGCTATTTTTAGGCGTGCCGTGGCACACGGATGGATGAGGGGGCATTCGTTGCACCAAGTTTTATCCAGCTCGCCAGTACTGTGGAAAAACCAGAGAAGCTTCCCGTGGAGGCAGATTTCCTGCATGCGTATTCCACTGCTCCAGGTAACTAATAGTAGTAGAAAAGAAATTTTGTCCAATTAATATTTTTGACCTTTGATAACACTGCGTCAAATACATTGAATGATGCGTGGATGACCGGTAACCAGTCTGACATTCATCGTTCACAGTATAATGGTAAAATAAATTGTCACAGTACCACAACCAGGCAGACTTGGCTTTAATGTCCAGGAGGACTTCCGAGGCTTGGATGACCATTCAGATATTTAATTTGACTTGGCTGCAGACTAAGGCCTCGTTCAGACTGCAGGCAAATCTGTTTTGTTTCTCAAATCTGATTTGTAACACAAACTGTCCACACTGTCATTGGCAAATGATCAGATCGGATTAGTTGTGTTCAGACAACACCGCTTTGTACCAACTGATCAGTATGGGTTACTATGGTGCTATGGCTTTACAACACAGAAGTACAACGAATGGAAAAATGTAGATAGAAGATACATCTCGCTATCCAAATAGTTGCACCGTCAAGTCAACAACACCAGACAGACTCAGCTCCGGAAGAGACCGATGAACATTACGATGCTCCGTGCTGCAGTCATGGCGGGCTTCACTATGCAGTGAGAGGTTTGGCACCATCTGCACAGCAGTGATTGGAGGGATTATGTCCTCCTTGGGGCATTTGATGATGAGAGATGGCCTGCAGATTTTAAGACACGTGGCAGAACATTTGCCAGGATCTGTGGCCGTCTAGCACCCTGTCTTGTCTGTCAGGCGCCCAGTGACACAAGAGACACTTTGCTATCCAATTTGAATGAGCGGAGTGTCTGAACTCAAGACACACCTGTACAAATCCGTCTCGAATCACATTTCAAACCACCTCGCCATGCAGTTTGGATCTGATTTGCAAAAGTTGAATTTCATGTGTTTTTTTCCATCCAGACTTCCTGAAACCAATCTGGATACAACAAAAATCAGATTTGGGTTAACAGTCTGAACAAGGCCTAAGGGGAAAAGAAAAGTGGGCCTCCCTGCTAGGGGCTCCACTGGCGTCGACCTGCAAATGCCCTGCTTCGGCCAGCTCCACCTAACCCTAACCCTTTTGCATTACACACAGACAAAACTCAAATACTAAAAAGGATACACCAACTTTTCTTTTCTTTTTGTCATTTGCCTCCCTCCAGATGTCCAGACAAGAAGATAGATACCATTCTTTAAACTACACGTGCAGTAACAAGGAAGAGACGGCAGAGCTCGCCCACCGCTAATTAGCTTAGCTCAAATACTGGTAGTCAATGGGAAGTGCTAGCCTGCTTCCACCTAAGTCATCAGATAAACTTTCCAACAACTCTAAACAGTCCTGTGTGTTTGCTGTGACTTGTTTATGTACCATGTTATGTTATTTTTAAACTCAGATTAGCGCTAAATGTAATTTTAGAATCAAACATCAGAAGTAATCTGCAGGACGCATGCGGACCAGCTAAGAGCAGAGGAAGTGGAAATACATAAAGTACTACATAAAGTGCAAATGTAATCTGCATCTAAAAATAACTTGACATGGTAAATAAACAATTCTCAACAAGCAAAAAGAACCATTTAGAGTTGTTGGAAAGTTTATCTGATGACTTTAGGCAAAGGAAGGCTAGCACTTCCCATTGACCACCAGTATTTGAGCTGAGCTAATTAGCGATGGGCGAGCTCTCTTCCTTGTCACTGCACGTACAGTTGAAAGAATGGTATCTATCCTCTTGTCTGAACTTGGGTGGGAGGCAAATAACAAAAAGAAAAAGAAGTTGGTATATCCCTTTAACTTACCGGCGAAAACGGGGCTTTCTCTGGCAGTCTTCTCTACCCCAAATCTCAAGACTGCAGCTTGTGTCTTGGCGTCTCCCAGCTGTTTTCTCCTCATTCATCAACTCGGCCCCTCCTTATCAAATTCACACTGGCATTGACAAGATAAGCCCACCCCCTATCCTGGCAGCCAGTCGGAGACAGTATGGACAGCCAGTCAAGACACAATGCCATGACAACTGCATCATTGTGGTCACATTTTTGTCAGAGCTTTAACGTAATACTTTGTCCTGCAGGCTACTACTCATGGAGAAACAACTCCAACGGCTCCTGGTTCATGCAGTCGTTGTGTGAGATGTTGCAGCAGTACGGTGGAAAGCTGGAGCTGATGCAGATCATGACTCGAGTCAGCAACAGGGTGGCACAACACTTTGAATCTGCGAGTCGCGAACCTGGATTTAGTGGCAAGAAGCAGATGCCCTGTATTGTTTACATGTTGAGAAAAGAGCTCTACTTTCCTGCTTAGATTAAGGCCTTTTAAAAAAAAAAAACACTGCTTTTCCTGTTTATTTGGCCTTCTGACCACATAGTAACCCAATTTTAGGAGCCTGAGAACTGATGTGGAACACTCTGGCTAAAGTAAATATACTTGGAAACTCCAGTTGCATTGTTGTCGTATAGACAGGAACAACAGAGATTTTGTTTTGTGTCCACTTTTCTCCTTTGTTTACAGGAGGTGAACAGGACTCCTTACATGATTGCACCTAACTGTACATTCACCATATTGAGAAACAGAAATGAAGAACGCCCTGTCGAGTCCGTACAAATGTAATAAAAAGCACAAGCAAAAATCGATCACTATTACTGTGTCCTTTCAGATTTTAATCTTCCTTTTGTACAGAAGCAATATAATTAATACATCAACATTTTACGAAATATAATTCCAATGCTGTGATTCACATTAAATTAAGACAGGACATTAATATTTATTAGGTAAATATACACAGAAACAGTAATATTCCAATCCTTAGAAATTCTGTAGGCCTACAATGATGCAGAATGTAAACACAGAGGAGGGAAAAGAAACACAAAACTCCAGTTAATTCTCCTACATGTGCTAAATACAAGCAGACAGCTTCTTGCAGGTAAGTATTTCCAGTCACTGAAATAGGGTTGTTGAGCAAGTACTACTACTACTACTACTACTACTACTTATAATAATAATAATACCTTTATTGATATATCTTTTTAAAAAACACACGTGTTCTGACAGGCAAAGCAAACAGGGCAAGAGCAGTAAACAATGATCAGTTAAGGCCAAAATAAACCAGGAAGGCAAAACACAAACTTGTCTAAGTGAGAGCATCGAAAGCAGCAAAACGGGCAAATTTGCAGAAATGACCTGTAAACAAAAGTGTGTGTGTGTGTGTAACTCTGCTTCTTGGCGAAGGTATGTGCTCTCTGAGTGCCCTTCTAGTTTAACATTGCAGCAGACATTGTATGGGTGAGACAAAGGAAGAAAAAAAATGATAATCATAAATTTATGTACGTAAATACACATACATACAAAAATAACACACACAAACAAACATAAAAAAGAGGAAGCACATCATGGCTTACAGTACTAACAGATGGTTAGTCTACAGATTACTCTTATTTTCTTTTGTTCAGACAAAAGAAAATAAGAGTAATCTATTCAATGAGGACAAAATGAACATTTTTAGTCTACTTCATGGTTAGCCTATAGATCAAACAGGCTCAGCATGCACCACAGGTCCAACTAGGCCTACTCAGAGTCCCTTTGTCAGCACCATTCTAAAATAGAGTTCTGGATGCTAGACTAATAGTCACTGAGAGATGAATTAAATGTAGACTACATGTGCAAATACCAACACTGTGTTTTTAGCAGAATTCTTTGAACATGTACTGACATGCCAAGGGATTGGGAGTGTCACCAGACACGTTAATAGAAAGCGACGCTTTCACTCACCGTTCATTTCCTGTATTAGTATCAGTGGGTTTCACCCACAGCCCGCCCCCCCCCCGCTTCGCTTGGTTTTAGGGGACTAGACACAGTCTTAAATCCATTTATTCTAACAGCAGAAAGAACGTGATCACAGATAACGACCAATTCTTTCGCCACATTGTCACCCAAATACATATTGGACCCATTTTTCACAAGGCCGACACAAAAATGGCATTTTTCAGACATACAAATCAGGAGAAAACTAACTTTTTTCGACACCTGTCTCTGTTTCAGCAACATATTCTCGCGAGATTTGGGAACCGTCGCTTCCCGCTTTGCCTCACAACGGACATAAACGGACATTTAAATGGTCTTATAGCTGAAACCATGAATTAAAAGTTAAAACTTGCATCAAACAAACATCATGCGACGCAAAGACCTTCTGCTTTCAGTCATTCACACGACGTTATAAAATTTCCAGACGAATTGTCTCTATGGGAGACGTGACTCCGCCCACTTAGGAAACGGGAAGTGTATGTACTACTTCACACCATCGACACAGTGTACAGTGGAGAATCTTGTGTTAACAACTGACTATCTTTGGTGTCGTAACCGAACAGTTCTGTTAGCCAATCATCTGCTCCCTTTGGTCAAGGTGCGCCTGGTTTCTCCCGCCCACACGAGAAGCTGATTGGCTAAAAAAGTTTCAGACTTGCGCTTCAAACAGTTGGACGTTTTCCTGTAATTACAGCTCGGAAGGGGAGCTGCTGTTGCATGTAGTTACTGCTGTGCCGCAGGAGCAGGTAGGCCTGTGTTTAATTTGGATTCATTATCATTATTATTATTAACACACGAGTTTGTTTGACTTGACGTGACTTTGTCGTATCAGTTGCGGGTCAGTAGGACGAACTTTAAACGTTAAGTTTACATATTTGTCATTCAGTTTTTTGGGGGGGGCAGGTTGAGAGTTTTTTCTCCGTCAGGCTGAATGCAGGTGCCCACAGTGCTTTGCCTTGTAGGTATTTATTTGTTTGTTTATTTATTTATTTATACTCATAAACGTTTTTGGATTCCAGGGAACTCCCATTTGCGGTCAAAGATGACGTCAGGTGACCGTGGACTTGTAATGCCGCTTCCTGAGGGAGATATGCACTGTTTCACACTGCTGTGAACTGATTAACGGACTAGTGATATTAAACTAGCTGAAAAATACATTTGCTTTAACCGTAAATATTCCCGTGAGGAAGACGAGCCTTTCCTTTACGCGTCGCCCCGCTGTGATCAAGCTGCAGTGACTCATGTCAAAACACGAAGAGTCATTTCGCGTTTTGCTGACCTACATTCGCTGAAATTAAGTTATGTAAGTCATTTATCTGTTTTGTCAATAAACTTTCACGCCCTAAACAGTGTTAACAGTCAGCTTAATTAATCTCAAACATATTTATTTATTAGAGATGTGTGATAATTATGTTATATCAAAGCTGTCATCTAATATTAATGTCCTATTGTGGGATATATATGTTATTAGTTCGCTCCGTACATCAGTTCTCGTCACCACATTAAATGTAGGTTGGTGACAGCAGAGCTGTCAGGAGGAAGCAGCCTGGTCGTTGTGGTCATTTCGAAACAATCTCGGTGTGTTGGTGTAACTTCATGTGTTTGACGTTTGTCTCCTTTTAAAGGCAAGAGCGGATCCACCACCTCACACAGACACGATATCAAAAATCCCCAAACAAGCAAGAGGTCGCAGTCAGTGTGTGTGTTTTAAATGGTCCTCACATGCAGGGCGCACAGGAAGTGGTTCATTCATCCAACGCCAAAGTTTGTTCAGTCATCTGCTGCCACCCTCAGTGTGGCTGGATGCACTTTGGTTTCAGCTGCAGGAAACGCTTCGCCTTGTCACACCAGATCAACCCCCGACATCACCGTCAAAAGCTTTTATTTAACCATTTCTTAATCAAGGAAACAGTTTGTATGTGGGAACAAACAGGCTGAGAGCAAGAACTGAGGCTAAATACCACCGATGGTGAGTGACAAATTGATTTAAGTATGTGAAGTTACCTTTTAACTTAAAAAAAAAAAATCTTTATTGAACATTTTCCAAAACAATTCACAAAGATTTGGAAAAAAAACTTTTTCCAGTATGACAATAACCATGTATATTTACAAGAGAGTAATAAGAAAAAAGATACATTAAGGAGGGATGAAGTGGTAGAAAGTGAATTACAAATAATTTCATATATATATATTTACTTTGTTTATTCTTTATTTTGTATAAAATGTTTTCGGATGTTTGGGGTGTCAAAATAGCTTTTTTGTTTGAGGCAATTCTCCACACAGAGTCAAACAGGTATTGTAATTCAACACAAAAGAGATGAGATTTGGGCGTTGTTTTGAAGCACTCTGGCTTTGTGGATCTGATATTTAGCAACAGGACATGTTTCAACATCAGCCTGCTGCTGCCCACATTCCAAAAATATTGGAGGTCGGGGTCGAGGGCCGAGCGTTACAAAAAAAATGTGAGAGAGGCTGACCTGGAATACACGACAGCCTGTGTAACTGGGTTTTGTGCTTCGGAATGTTAACCAAGTGTGTGTTCGCCCACTCAACAGTTCACAATTTCCTTCGACAGACATTAGAAAAGTTTTTCTCCCATGTGATTGAAAGCGTGTCGGTGACTGTACTGACCTGTCGGTGGTTCAATCCTGCACATGCTTCACATCTGCCTGTCAGGAAACGGAGGAGAAATGAAACTGATGCAAACGCAGAAAACAAGTGGGTGAATTTTTCTCTCCTTGTGTGTTCACGTCTGCAGGAAGATGGCAGCGGAGGGTGATAACGGTGAGCTGCAGAGTGGTGAGGACACCATGGATGCATTAAAATTTTTTTCAAAGAGGTAATTATTCCATTTCTGGTCGCCCACGGCCGAGTCTTGTGTTTTAGTTCACCTGAGGACCCATGTGGCAGCTTCTGTGTGTGTGTAGGGCTGGGCCATGTGGCCTCAACAGGGTGCCGCAACTTTTTTAGGCCACATTGTGGTACGCAGCATAAATCTCTGCACTCTAAAATGGAAAGCACTTCAAAAATGTGTCAGTCAAACTGTTCGATGCATAAAATGACACCAAGTCAGATGGTTCAAGTGGTCGCTGCAGCGTTTGTCTGCATTAAAACATTCTCGCGTGTTACACATTCATCAGTGGCTTCTGCTGAAAGTTGCTTTTTAATTTGTGTGCAGAGAGAAGGGAAAGATGTCCCTCCCGCTCCCCGCCCCCCCCTCTCTGCCACAGTCTGACTCATATCAGCTGTTCTCAGATAGTGAGCGTGTAAAAACAGCAGCGACAGACGTTTTCGTGGACATTTTTGTTCCAACTCGTAGCGGTCAGAGAAGCATTCAGTAGGCATTAAACCTGCTCTGTAATGCAGGGTGCCACAGTTAAATGAAATTTAAGCCGGCCCACTGCAATTTTCAGATCGCATCTTGGCGCATTTTTGTCAAAGGAGGAACGTGTGTCAGAAATGTCATTTAATAACGCGTCACGTACGTGTGGTACAGATCCCCGCAGTAATCCCACTAATGTCATTTTAATATCTTTCTTGATGAAAATGAGAATGAGGATTTAAAAATTAGAGTTTCCTCTTATATCACAATTCATATCACAATTGCAATATCAGTCGGAATATTACTGAATATTATTTCTTCTGAATGGTGCAGCCCTGCTGTAATGTTAGTTGATGAGAAGAGCCTGTCGTGGTCACAAACCTCAGCGCTGTCACATAGGTTTCTGTTTCCTGCCCCTTTTTTTTTTTTTTTTTTTGCTCTCTCTGGCCTCTCTTCCCTCCTCTACTGGT
>JAQLOL010000026.1:3151810-3168543 GCA_029783665.1 Naso thynnoides | reverse complement strand
GTTTTGCTGAGTCATGGAGATGAGGGCATAATATTTGGAACTGACGGCCCAGAAAAGTTTGAAAACCTGACAAAGTGCTTTAAAGGAGACCGCTGCAGGAGTCTGCTGGGGAAACCGAAGCTCTTCTTCATACAGGTGAGTTACATTTATTATCACATTAACTCACACACACACACTCGTACCTGTCGCTCTTGTGTCTGCACCTGCACGTGTGCTGACAGGCCTGCAGCCGTCCACATTCAGGACCCTGTGAGGACGGAAGGGAATTTATGTTACACAGCTGACAAACTTTCTAGTGATAATTCATTTATTGGTAAATTTAATCATTTTGACTGAAGATATTTGAATTTGCCAGATTTTGCCCAGACATTGTATGTTGAGGACAGACTTTAGTGACTTTACTAGACTGTTCAAACAAAAACCGAAAATAATTATCAGTGATCAGATAATTTAAAGGTAAGTTGTCAAAACTATACAATTATTTTTTAAAATAACTGTCCATTGTATGATTTTAAAATGACAAATTTTGACGGCGTTTGCCACATGCCAAAAATACCGACTCAACAGAAACATCTCGTGCCTCTGCCACGTTTTTTCCACACGATGCCAAAATTCAGCAAATTCAACGGTTGACCATTTTATGTGCAGGTGCTAGAAAATTCTGGTCTCACTGTGAAACCTCACACTGTGTTGAAATTTGAGTCAAATTAAATCAGGAATGCATAAATTGCAATGAACCCGTTTGAGTAAATGAGTAAACTTCCATGTGTTGTTGTTTTTTATTGTTGATTTCCTGTGCTGTTTTTAGGCGTGTCGTGGTTTACAACTGGACGATGGTGCCTTCATCGAGACCGACAGTGTGGACGAGCAAACATCAGAGAAGATTCCTGTGGAGGCTGACTTCCTGTATGCTTACTCCACTGCTCCAGGTAACTAATAATTGGGAAAAAACAAAAACAAACAAAAAAAAACCCTTTTTGTCTAGTTAACATTTCTACCTTTCCTGACAAAACATCAGCGTATTCATTATTATTATCATTATCCAGTGATATGTGGACAGCAGGTTATCTATCTGACATTCATTATGTTTGTTCATGACGAAATGGGAATGCACTGCATCACTGTGGTCACTCTGTCCTGCAGGCTACTACTCATGGAGAAATACATCCGATGGCTCCTGGTTCATGCAGTCGTTGTGTGAGATGCTGCAGCATTACCATGGAAAGCTGGAGCTGATGCAGATCATGACTCGAGTCAACCGCAAGGTGGCGCTACACTTTGAATCTGCCTCTAACCTTCCTGGATTTAGTGGCAAAAAACAGATCCCCTGTATTGTTTCAATGTTGACTAAAGACTTCTTCTTTCCTGTCTAGAATGAGGCCTCGTCCACAAATACACGGGTATTTTTCTAAATGTAGCCTTTTCTGTTTGTAGAGCCTTTCGTCCACACAAAAACACAATTTAGGTCACTGTAAACTGATCTTTTGGAGAACTCTGGCCGGAGTAAATATATTTAGACACATCGGTTGCAGTGTAGTCGTATAATCAGGAAAAACAGAGTTTTTGTCGCGTGGCAAAAGACTGTAAAGTAAGTACAGGTACTAATGTTGCTAACAGGACTTTTTTACGAGTTTGCACATAAATGTACAGTTACTCTTTCACTGTGCTGAGTAACCGACCAACTCTGCGCTGCAGAGCTCCAAAACCAGCACACAGCAAAAGACCCCGCTGACATACTGCAGGTTTCGGACCAAAACTGTTTGGAACTCCAGTTGCAGTTAGCTTACCCGTAATAAGTATTTTTGTTCTGACTGGCCAGTGCGGCTTTAGGGTTTGTTTCATTTGGATGCAGATTTATTTTTACAATGTATAACTAAGTTTAAAAAACGGAGGGAAAACCTTTTATTAAAAATATCTGTTTACATGGACTGCGAGAAACTACATGCCTGTGTGACGCCCATCAAGTGACTGTGCTGGTATCACCAATTTTGTCTTCGGCCAAACGATAAATATTTGTGGTGCAATGTGTAGTTCATGTGAAACAAGGGTGCTGGGATTATTTTAAAGGATGCATTACTGACAGGAACATTTAAGTGTGGACTTTAATAAACATGGAGATACACAAACATTATGCCGTCTATTTATGGAAAAAACACTCTACCCAATACAACATGTCTGTTTCTAGCAGTTGTTAATACAATAAAAACACAAGCGAAAACAAATCCTGTGTCCATGCGAGTCATTTTGCCTCCGAGTCTCCTCTTCATGTGAGGAATCCTCCATCACACGAAAAGAATCCCCCAGAAATATTGTAAAAATAAGCAAGAATTTAAGAACGGGTCGCTGTCACAAAAATTTTTTAGGAATGTTTATGTACAGAGGGGAGAATTATTCAACAATAAACATTGTTATCATGAAATGTTTTCCCAATGCAGCAAATCACATTACATTAAGACCACACATTACTTCTAACTCAATAAATTTACACAGATGAAGAAATATTAATATTTCAATGTGCAAAAAATATATATTATATACAGCAAAGGAGAATGTAAACAGTAAACACAGTATGAAAAAACTCTGAATTCCACAAATTATCAGCTGGGTGTTGGCAGGTTTATCATTTAACACTGTGGCGGCTTCTTAAGGAGCTGTTCTCCATCATGCCCAGTAAGTCAAGCAGATAACCAGCTCTACTGCAAATCAGTACAGCATTTCTAAGGTGCTAATGACAGCAGTTAGTACACAGATAACATGGTATTATGTTGAAATGATCCCAGAATGTGCACTCACTCAAACGTGCTCAATTGACTGTGTTATGTCAGAGTATTGATAGCTAGGTGAATTACATAGAAGGCTATTGCTGTTTTTCCTGCAGAGCTTCAGTCAGCAGACTTAATTAAATCCATCTGTCTTAGTCTCCAAAGAACAGGATTCAGCAGCTGGACTCCTGGAATTTTTTAGTTATTCATCACGGAGGAGTCTCTTGAACCCTGGGAGAGATTAAGTCGGGCTGAACACAGGCTTCTTCACTCAGTGACATTTTGTCAGTCATTTCATTCTGTTGCACATCTCGTTGCTCATGGACTGGGATGGTAAGATTTTTGCAGTGTTGGCATTGTTATTATTTGAAAACTGCTGACAATAAATACTTATTTCCCCATTTAAGCGGTGTGATGGTTGAAAATCAAATGTCTCCGGTCCAGCCGTTGGAACAAGAACGAAGGCTGGATGAAGTTGTTGTGGAGGTCATCTTGTGCTTTGTGTGTGGATACATACATGCAAACACAAACACAAACATGAGTTTATTACAGGATTTTTTTTTGTTTGTTTGTTTCATCTGATGTAATAAAAATTCTTTGCATGACAATTTTGATGTAAATTATAATTTGTGTTTGTGAAAACTCCTTACACAAATTTAGCGACTGTAGCTCAGTAGGTTGAGTGGGTCGTGTACCACTCGGACGGTCGGTGGTTTGATCCCAGGCTCATTTGGTCTAAAGTGTCCTTGGGCAAGGCACTGAACCCCAAACGGCTCCTTATGGCTGCACCACTGGTGTGTGTGGCATTTATTTTCACTCATTGTAGAGAGGCCACCTTAACGTTACTCTGTGTGAATGCCGACTTGTGCTGTTAACGTGCTCTGAGTAGTTGAGAGACCAGGAAAGGGGCTTTATAAATACACTTCATTCAGCATCGCAAAGTCCGGATTTTGACCCAAATATTACTTTATAGATCAGGCAAGAGAGGTTAAAATCATTCACACAGATTAAATTCATGTTATAAATTCGTATATTAAAATGAATTTCAATTCATATTAGAATTTTTCATGAATTCATTCATAGAGGTTCAAAATCATTCTTTCATAACCTTTTTTTGAAATTCCTGCCAGTCTGCTGCACAGATCCTGGATGTAGTTTGTAAAAATGTAACTTTGTCCATGGAACTCCTGAACCTAAAAGGAACAACATATATTAATAAATGTATTTATTTATCTGTTTATTTGACAGGGACAATGCACAGCTTAAATCTTAAAGTAATTTCTGATAAAACTGAAACAGTTAGGATCAGTCACAAGGAACAAAATGCATTATTGAAAGGTTAATATGTGAGACCTTACTGACTTTTAAGAATTTATATTTCTACTCAGGACATTTTTAAAAAAATGAGCCAATTCTTAATTTTCACCAGAAGGTGGCAGCAGAAAGCGGCATTAATCTGAAGCCCCTGCAGGACTTTTTAAAGTTGCATTTGCTGCTTTTCTGGCCAACAACTTAGCCGACCGACCGAAGGAGGCTCCGAGTTAAAAAAGTTAATGGAGGCTTCATTCAAAGATATTGTGCATCACAGATTTGGCATTTGATTCAATCTGCTTTTTATCTTAAATGTAGAAAATAAGAGGGTTTAATTTCAAGATTGGGACTAAAATGTCAACTCATTACCTGGAGTTTCTGTTCTGTGCTTATCTTTGGAATGTTGTCAAACACTGATTGTAAGAACCATTCGCACTTCATGCAGATTGTTTTGTAAGTAAGTGGTTGCATGTGAACTTGCAACCACTAGATGGAGAAACAGAGAAACATTAATTGTAGTTCTGGTGGCCTGTGATGAATCAGCAGTCTTCCAAACAGATACTCATCCAGGAACCAAAACTTTAATGCAGTCATACTGCTTGGGTGAGTTCAAATAAAGACAAATAATGTTTTTATTCCTGTGATTCTATCCGTGCAGACAATTTGTTGCTGTAGCTTCAATACCTTGCATGTGTGACACAAAAAATTCATTTTTCTAGTTGTCTTTCAGTCCACATATGTACTTTCATTTTTGGCCATCAGTCTTCAGATATATATTTCTCTGTTAGTTTATCAGACCCCTCCCCGCTCTCAGTTGCAGGGTGTGTGTGTGTCTGAAAGGGAGTGATAACCTGGACTTTATGCAGATCTCTGCCAGTCCGGCCCGCCTTGACCTTTTAAAACTGGCTTCTGACACAGTTTACTTGATTTAAGTTTGAAGGTAGTGAATAACTTTGCTATTTAAACATACTTCTTTTCTCTTCCTGTTTTTCAAAAGCGATTTTCTCTTTAGTGTGAAAGGAAAGGGCCATGTTGGGGTCAAAAAGAAGCAGAAACTAGACCAATTTCATGATCACACTGTAACGTCATGAAAATGTACGCAGCCGGCATCTTTAGCCAAGTGTAGATATCTACCACTCATGCAGGAGTGTCTTTACATTAAAGGCATCCATAATAACTGTCAAGATGTAAATTCCCTTGTTAAACTTTTTTCAGAGGCTTTAAAAACTGTCTAAAATAATGTTGATTTTTAAAAAAACACAGTAGGCCAATAGTTACTACAAATCAGTACATTTAGGGTACATTATTGGTATTATTTCACCAAAACTATAACTTAACTTGCCATTAAGATACAATTGCTATTTTTAACATGTATAGAAATTTTCATTAGGACATGTCACAGTGTACTTATAGGCAAGCTGATTAAAAACTTGCTAATTTAAACTCTTGTGTTCAATATAAAATGCGTTTGGCAACCAGCAACACAAGCTCAGCGCTGGCGAACATAGTGAGCACTTTCTGAGTGACTGCAGGTGGGATCTCTCTCTCTCTTACACACACACACACACACACACACACACACACACACACACACACACACACACGCTTTAACTTTCTGGTTTCGTTTCCAGCATCAACCAAGCAGAAAAGGGAGGATGGGGGATGAGGGGACGAGAAGACAGAGGAAGTGAAAATGAAATGCAGCTCAAAGATCGTCTATAAGACAATTCACGTCGGCTCATCTGCGATTACACTTTCACAAAGTTCACAGTCCAAGTTGGTTTAACGTCAGGCAGCAGTGTTTTAGTTGTGTCAGGGCTGAACAGCAGCTGTTTGACTTCCTTGTTACTAGTAACCAGAACCCATAAGGTGTGAGGGGAAATTTTAAAAAAGTAAAAAATAAATTAAACTCTCTGGTTCAGTGATAATGTCAGCGGAAGATTGTGCTGCCACTTTGGAAATTGTAATAAAGCATTTCTTTAATTAAAAATGAACTGTAAAATGTAAAACGGTAATTGATAAATTAGTTTACAAATCACAAAATGAATTAATCCATCAATAAATAGTGGAATTGTAAAAGAAATAATTTACAAATGAAACTTTAAAAGAGTAAATAAGTACATCATTTAAAAATACATTTATGAATTCCAAAATAAATAATCGAATAAAAAAAAATCAATTTAAAAAAATGCAGCTTTAAAAACAGATATCAATAATTGAATTTACAAACTGCATTAAGAATATAGTTATCTGGAATTTTAAAGGGCAGTTCCTTTTCTTATTTTCATTTCCTAGCTGCTTTTCTTTAACCTATTAGCGTATCAATTTGCGATCATTTGGCCTCTCCATTTTGTCTTTCCATGACACCTTGGGCCTTAAACGGTAAAACGAGGTATGGAATGTAACAAACTCCCTGGTTATCACCTGGCTCTAAATGGAGAAGCTAAATGACTTCACAAATCAATTAGCCTACCTAACAGAATTAGAAAAAAGTGGCTCTGAAATGGAAGTGAAAATGATAAAAGGAACTGCCTTTTTAGAGGCTTGATTAAAAGCTTTTTAAAAATTCATTTAATGAATTTAATTATTTAAATCTGTTCTTTGAACTGCATTTTTCAAATTTATTTTTGAATTCAATTTAAGTTTAATTGGTGATTTTTTTTCATAATTCCTTTATTCATTAATGCATTAAATACTGGAAATACTCTAAATGAATTTACTAATTCTTGTTTTTAATGATACAAAATACAGTTTTCAATTTAAGAAATGTGACCCTTGTGGTCCTCCATAGAATTTACATAGGCCTGTAAATCACAAAGCAAGTACATTAAGGACTTCAAATAAAAAAAAAAAAGACATGAAACAACAAAACTGAAAACATTTCTTATGCAAAATCGACAACTAGACGTTGAACCAAAAAACATAAAACCATATTAAGGTCAGGTAATACAACTGCTAAATGTCAGTGTGTCGTTAGGAACTGGTTTGAAACGGTGCTCCACTAGAATTGCATAGCAAACTATTTAGAGTACAGCTAAATCATGTAAGCTAGCACTAGCGTAGGATTATAAACTGCTTGACTTTGCACAGATTTATAAGATACGATGGTTTTAATTTTATAGGCAGGCGTGTTTTTAAGGACGACAGTGTGTGTGTGCGGCTTATTGAATTGTTAATGCGCTAAATAAAGCGTGAGAGGTTCGCTTTGACCTTCGTGCTCCGGGAAACAGGGCGGAGTGAGACCTCTTCGCGGCAGCGTTCCGCTCTCGGCCCGCACCAAAAGACTTCCGCGACGCCGAGAGCAGAGGGGGATTTCCACCGCGAGCCCCTGGTTCCAGAGCCAACCGTTGTTTTGCTTTCGGTCTGGACGCAGAAACAGAAATAAACGACGGCCGCGTTTCCCCCTTTTCCACGTACGACGGCGGATACGTTAACTTGTCCAACTTCGGCTGCGCTTGTGGTTCTGGCAGCGGGACTGTGAAGCTAATACAGGCCGTCCAAACTGAACAGGTAACATTTTATTTCCGCATGTTAACGCCGCCGACTTGCGCTCACACCACCCCGACTTCCTACAGGACGACATGACGGACGACTAGCTCGCCGTGTAAGTGAAAGTAATACTGTAGTTTTTCCCCCCCTCTGCGTTTGTTGACTACGTTTGGCGTTTATTTTCACTTTTGGCTCGGTTGTTTTTGGGGTCAGCACGCTGGCGAGCAGGAGGCAAACAGACCGCTGTTAAGTTGACGTGAGCCCTCCTGCTAAATCAAACTTTAACCTCGAGTGCACCGAATAAAGCTGCTAGTTAAATTTGCGGAAAGGTCAGGAGGTAGCGACGCTGTAGCTCGACTTTTGCTCGTAATCGACAACATGAACCATTGGCGGGTATGTTTTTGTTAGTTTTAAGTAAGCAAAGTTTAAAACACAGCGTAACGTTAGTTGTAAGTGACTTTTGAACAGCGACGATGATGTATTCATGTGTCGGTGAATGTCAGGAAAACAGAGTACTTTTGCGAGAAATGTGTCATTTGAGCTGCTTTACAGGTAACTTATTCTGCTCTACAGCTGAGAAATGTGTTTTAAGACACTTGAGAAACTGAAAAAATCTACATTCAGGTACTTGTCAGTAAGCAGGGCGGGTCATTTCAAAGCACTTTTAACTTCTTACTTAAATTTTCACTTAAACTATTTTTATTCATTTTTAACGACAAACGCACCGTTTCACGCTGGGAGTTGCACTTATATGAATACTGTTTTGTCAGGCAAATATTCTGTCGTATGTTGCAAAAATCTACCTTTTAAAAACTTTCATACAGCCTGGCTGCTGTTTTTTTTTTTAAAGCAGACTGTAAATGTTCCTTATTGTGCAATCAGAACAAAAACACATTGCCACATACAGTTAAAACTAGTGATGTTGGTCTGATAGAATTTATGACTTACCCACTGGATTTTTTGTTTTGTTTTGTTTTTCTAGATTTGTCATTTTGACTCTAAATTAATCACTTGTGTTTCCACCTGTACAGCCATGTAAACCTCTTACTCAACATATTTAAGGACCACAGAAAGCACTTATTAGAGAAATGCCTTTTTTTTTTTTTAAACGTGCTCATGCTAATACAGGGCGCACACAGTGTGATCGTGTGTGTATTGTGCACAGTGTTTCAGCGAGCAGTGAGCCGGATGCAGCTGGAAGTTTCAACCCTTTGGCTCGTAAGGGATAATATTTTGTATCTGATGCTGTGCCATGTTACCCTGTTTGACCTGTTGGGGAGCTCACTCCCACGTCAGGAGCGTGCTGGCTCGCTGTGCCGTGCACGGGGAGTGTCAGGCTCACTGGCTGATCTGGCCCGCCGGACTTTGATCGCGGCACACCGCAGCCGTCACAACCCTGCTCCTAAATCGAGTGTGGTGGGGTGGAGTTGATGAAGATTGCTCTCACTTTAGGAAAAAAAAAAACCCATGTATTCATTATCTCCTACCTGTTGTCTTTTTGCTGGTTGTGGATATGAATCACATGGCTGCAGTTACAGACATGTTCAGAAAGTTTGATTTATGAACAATGTTTCGTATGACGGCTGCTCTTTACAGCACAGATTGTAAAGTGAAATAGTAAACTCGGGTAGGAAATTTGTCTTTATAACCGCAGACGAAATGGATTACACTCTCATCTTTGTCTTGCACACACAGGACGATTGTATTTAAATCATCTTAAGTGGTCGCCTCCTCTCACATTGACTGGCAGACTGGACCATGGGCTGTTATTTTTTGACTTTTGTTTTTTCTTCTGTTAATAAATAGTTGAGTAACTCTAAAAAAAACCCATTTAAACAATGTGACTGCTCATCATATGTGCTGATTTAAAATTTATATACATGATTTTAGGGTAATTTGAATTTGTGGTTTAGGAAGATTTTCAAAATGAAAGAAGATTTTCTAATTCTAGTCTTTTGTTTTGTCCCGGGAGCTTTAAAACTCTATCGTTTTGATTTATGAGGATAGAAGGATTACATGTAAATTTATGTTTAGCTAAATTGCTGCAGGCTTCAGTGCAAAGGTAAACGACTCCCCCTCCCCTGGAAATACACAGTGCACTTTTAAAGACAAGTTTGCAGTTTGCACTGTGACCCAGGAAGGGAAATTCAGTTTGTTTTTGTTCGTTTTGCTGTCAAAATAAAAGCAGAGCTTGTCTTGAGTTATTTGTTTGTCATCATTTGTTTTTAAGAAGGAAAAAAAAAAAAAGATTAAATTAGCAAATCAAATTGGGTGTGAAAAAATCAGAGTTTTTTGTGTTTAGGCCGCGCCGCCCTCCGTGACTGTGTGTTTATGTTTGATTTTGTTTGTGCTCACAGGACACAATGCCGGTCGAGAGAATGAGGATGCGGCCATGGCTGGAGAAACAGATCAACTCCTGTCAGATACCAGGACTCAAATGGGTCAACGAAGTAAGTGCACGCTTACACACACGCATGTTAACACACACACACACACCAAGCACACACTAATTTTATAGTTCAAATGCTGACAAACGTAAAATTTTCCAGGAAAAGCGGATCTTCCAGATCCCGTGGATGCACGCCGCGCGTCATGGCTGGGACCTGGAGAAAGACGCTCCGCTCTTCATGAGATGGGCCATACACACCGGTAACACACGGACCCACACAGACCCACACAGACCCACACTACACACTCACTGGTTCTCCATTTCAGTGGTTTTCATTTTCATGCCTACCAGACAACACACCAGTTCTCTGTCTAATAATTGAATAAGCTTTCGGTTTGCGTAATCACTTAGGTAAGAAATCAAAATTATCCGGTTTTTGGATTGTCCCATTCAGACGGGCCGGCAAGCTTCCCTTAAGGTAGACTGGTGAGGAGGCATGACACTGTTCCGTAAGTTTGGGAAATCCCATGACCCCTCGTTGCTTCAGTAAAACAGGAAACGCTTTAAAAGTCAGATTCTCACCAGGACGACATCCCGAAAACCAGAAAAACGATTAAGAGATGTAACTTAAAAAAGAAATGGTAGTAACACTCCAGCAAATCATTGCTTTATTTTCACTTCTACTCTTGATGAGTCCAGAAAGTAGCTGAAAACAACCTGTTAGCTGTTAGCAACTGCTTGATGAAAAAAAAAAATTGATGACGTTAGCTGCTGCTGCTTTTCTTCTTTCAGTGTACGTGTATATCATGTGCAGCTTATATATGAAAGGTTATAGGTGCATATATTGGGTCCATCCTGCCAGCCCATTCTCACACACGTACCTAAAAAAAAAAAAAAATAAAATAAATAGAAAAGGTAACAAAGAAATAGTGGAGAGTAGATGAAAGTTAATCCTACTACAGATGCATTACAGTGGGCCTTGGCCACAGCAGAAAGCATGTTAGTGGTGTTGACATCTGCTAAAAGCAATACATAAGTAAATATATACATAAAAATAAAACTACTGTTTACATAAGAGTGATCAGTTATTTGTTCCCATAAATAATAACCTTGTAAACGACTGTTCCAGTCTAAAAGTGCTGTACAAGGGGTCAAACAGACACTAAATACGCTACATTTCAGTGTTTGGTTGGAAAGTTTTGGTGATTTTTGTCATCCGTAGTAATAAGTGAGTACTAGTTTTCTGTCTGTGTGTACGTGCAGGTAAATACCAGCCAGGAATAGATCGTCCAGACCCCAAGACGTGGAAGGCTAACTTCCGCTGTGCCATGAACAGCCTGCCAGACATCGAGGAGGTGAAGGACAAAAGCATCAAAAAGGGAACTAACGCCTTCAGAGTGTATAAGATGCTCACCTCCTCAGAGAGGGGCATGAAGAAAGGTGAGCGCTGCCCACCGGCTTTGTGGGGTTAAAAACTCGCCTTTATAGAAGTACAGTATCAAGACACTTGTTAGATAATACTGTTTTTCTAAAATCTGTTTCTGAAATGTGTCCGTTTCTGTCTCTGTGTCCATTAAGGAAAGAAGAAAACAGACAAAGAGGGGAAGTCTAAGGGAAATAAAGAGGTACATAAACATGTAAAAGCCCTTTTCCACACAAAACGCACATCGTTCGCATGATAGGGTCGGATTTTTTGGAGGGTGCTTAACGCCAAAATATCTGACGGAGGTTGTTTGCGAGGCTCATGTACATTTGTATGCAGCAGGTCGCACACCACCTTCATAAATACAAATCCCAGGTTCCTGCAGGTGTAATGTACTTGCTAGCTTAAACAAAACTCGGCTGTGTTGTAACAGTGTTACATCTCGGAAACGTTTCTCTTCAAGTGGCACTTAAAATTCGCTCAAGAGTTGCACACAACTCAGAACAGCGGCACGCTCAACTTAGGTAACTTGAACCGAACGTCGACTGCTGCCAACACTTGGCAACAACTTTCTCCAGCTAAAATTCTGTGGAAATCAGCTGATTGGTCCATGATCAGAAACAAGTGAGTCGGCGACTTCGCGAACACAGCCGAGGCACAGAACCGAGCGAGCCAGGCAACATCAGGAACAAGTCGGACAGCTAGAGGAACAGTAGGCAGAGGAACCTCAGACATGCACGCTAAGCAGTATGATTCCAAAGCCGAGCTAAACGTTTCTGGAAATGTGTTCGCAGTCCCGAGCTGTCAAACTTGTAGAGTGTCTGACATCATCAGTCGGACCCCACTTGTCACTGACATTAGCCAGAGTTGGTGCTGTCCGTCTGTCCCCCGCTCCGCTTGCCTCTGTCTCTCCAAACAATGCACAAACAAAACCAGAAGCTGCCACGTCACACCGTAAATGAAGATTGAAAGGAGGAAAATGGCGAGGTCCACAGTTTGATAAAAGAAAGATTTATTTTGGATAACACTTTACTCAAAGCATACATTTATAATGCACTATGAACATACTTATAATGTGTTATTATATGCCTAGAGTGCTGTGTAATCCTAGTCATAAGCAAGGTTAGGGTTAACCAGAACAATAACCACATATGATGCTTTATAAGTGTGTTAATAATGTATTATAACGTGTTACATGTGTTCTTAATGTGTTGTAATGCATTATAGAGAAAGTGTTACTTTTTTTTTTAAATCACTCTGTGGACAATCCTCAGTTCTGCCTTTAAATGTGAGCATGAAGTCAAAACTGAAGAAAGATGACTCAGCTTTACTTCTGAGCACTTTTATTGTAGATCTCATCTTACAGATACTTGCATAACTGAAATAATTGTACTTTATATTTCCTGCCCAGGGACTGCAGATGTAAATTTGCTGTATAGGTAACTCTGGTCCGACAGTAAAGGTGCACACGGCCCCTGTTAAATAAGCTAATAAACTAAATATAAATAACTTAATGAAGAGTTGTTCTATAACAACGCTTTGTCCCACGTAATTTTCTTTAGAAACATTGATTTGACTTCACTTTCCAGGTCCACGCTAGACATCCACTTTGCTGAGTGCTTGTTTAATATTGAGCTGGTTGGTTTAGTGTATTTTGTTCAGTTTAATTTGTGTGTTTACACGCCTGTAACGCTTCAGCCTTCAGACGTGCATCCTGGTATTTCTTCGTTGGAATAAGCTGTTTATAACCTCACTTCCAAGAAGATTTTGTAAATACCCGAGCAAGTCTCTGCACTGTGTCACGTCATCCCAGCTTTCATTTAAAAGTCTTCTCACCAGCACAGTCAGCATGTTGGGAGGTAATTATGTGAGTGCTGGTGTGCATATAACTGGTATGGATGGACTTTTTTCTGTTTTCTGTTCTGCTGATGCAGTTGTTGATTGCGGCGTGATGAAAAACAGGCGCAGATCTTCTCCTGCATCATGACAGTTGCCGTCCTTCCTCAGAAACAAACACTGCACACGCAGTTGATTAGATCGATGGTTCATGGTTTAAGATCTTTTTTCTTTTTTTTTTGGTCTCGTTCTCCCAACAGGAAGTTTCTCCATCCCCGGACAGGACTGTCGCTGATGCTCATGTCGGACCTCTTGACTACACCAAACAGGAAGTCATCAAGCAGGAAGCCTTAGAGATAATGGTGACAGACCGTGCCTCAGGTACGACCCTGATTTTTATAGAATAACTATAATGTGGCAATTTTAAGTCCCGACTACTCATATTACATACTCTATTAAAGTGAGTCAGCGTTCAGCCTGTCATGACAGATCCTGTCCGTCCGTTCACAGCCATTAACAGCTCAGTAGACGATCATGTGATCACCAGCGAGCAGCTGCCGTTCGTCTGTCAGACAATCGAAGTAACTACTGAGAATGAAGAGCAGACTGTTAGCTCCTCCCACTCGTACCCGCTCCAGATCTCCCCTGTGTCTTCGAACTACGGTGAGACAACAAACACACACACACACACACTCACACTCATCACACTTAACCACATGTTGTTAGAAGAAGGAGCATAAATAGGTTAGTTATATGGCACAAGACTTGAAGAAGCTGTGACTGGAAGTTCTTCAGGACCACAGTTTTAACCACAGTCACAAAGAGCAGCGTAGTGGTAACCGTACACACACACACACACACACACACACACACACACACAAAATGGAGCAACTTTCATGTATGTGGTTACTGCTACCTTACGGCTTTATCCGGCGCTCAATCAGTTCTTGATTTCTTGTTTGGATGAATTTGTGTTCATCTCGAACCATTTAAAAACACATCTGTGGTTCAGAGGGTGACCCCATGAACTGTCCACACGTGTCGTCACATCATCTGTTATTACACCATCCACCTAAAGGGGCATCCGGTGTAATCGGGTACAGTCACGAATCATGAAAGCAAATGTTCGTCGCCTGCAGAGACAAACTTGTTGTGCTGAATTCGGGCAGTGCAGGATGTGACACTCAGGACGTTTCCATGCACAGTGAAGTCGAGCTTCAGTTCAAGCTCGATTAGGCCATTTAACTGAACTACTGTCCTTGTCCCCGTTTACATGCGCTGAGGGAGAACTGATTTATTGTCAGACTCCGCTATGGTGGGCGGCGATATGCCTCATTCAGCTGGTTGCTGTTGGACCTTCTTCTGGTTAGCCAAGAAAGCTACAAACAAGATAGCAAGTAGCTAGTGGAGTCCATGTCGGATGGTGAAAACATGGACAACTTCATAGCGCAGTACGCTTCGTATCTACACTTTACTTTTGGTACAAATTCGATGCACGCTTCCCCTCGTGCTCACAAGATTCTTGCTTTCTCGCTGGCTTCCTTCTACAAATTTATGTTTGAGTTCCGGGTCAAATGCATTTTAAAAGTCTGGTTTTAGCCGGACTAACACAATGAATCGATCTTCTCTAATGTGATTTAAATGCACCGACTGAAACCGGTGGTGGTTGAGGATGCGACTCCAGCAGTCAAGTTGACCTCCACGAGGAGCAAAGACACTGATTTGCCTTACCGACGTCAACAAATGCTTGATTCGTCCCTCTGCTTACATTTAATGGAACTGAAAAGGGAGTAAATATTTGTTATTTTGCGCATGTGTGTCAGTGCCCTCACAGTCCCCACATCTTATTTAAAGTGAGGAACAACAAGGGTGGCAAGCAAACTGAGTGTTTATACAACCAACAATAAATGGAGTAAATAAAGCAGAGTTGTGTAAGCAGTGGAATCTGTGGTTAAAGCAGCAAAACAGCTTCTGCTTGAATTCAGTCTAGGATCAATGCTTACAAGTCAAAATAATAACAAGAGGTACTTGGGGAAGGTTGACACAGGATAAGCTTTAAGTGCAATATAAGCGAGCTTCCATTGTCAGAGAGATTCATCACCTAACAGTCTCATTACCAGTGCTGGACCCTCTTTCATTTCATATTGTTTCTGTGCCGCCCTGACGCGCGTTTATCTCGCCTCTCTCCGTGTACCCATCCTGTCTTTCTCAACCGGTCATTCAGGCAGAGTTGGCTCTACCAGTTTGCAGCTGTAATCATTCCATCTGTCCGTCCTCCTCTCTGCATCTTTCTCTCTCAGTCGCTACCATGACTAAGCAATCTGAACCGAAAAAAAAAAAACCCTGCAAGATTGCCATTTCCTGAACATTCATTATGAACTGGTTATATGTGTGTGTTTATTTCTACAGGCAGCGACACAGAAAGTGACATAGAAGAAACCAAGGAGGTGAGACTGTCATGACACACACACACACACACACACACATGCAGGTATATCTCGTTCACTCACTTTCAGCCAAAACTAGCAAGTTGGAGCAATAGAAGCTCAGCAAAGTTTAATAGTCAATGATTGTACTTACTGATTTATTCATATATAAGCAGTATATTTGCTATTATTTATGTAATAATTATATCATAATTGACTTTATTTGAATCACACTAAGATTCTGCTACGCATAAAAAAGTGTTTGACTAAAGCCCAAAACACGCCGGTGCTGCAGCTGTGCGGCGCAAAATTTGACACGCGTCAAACACACGTAGGGGGCGTTTGACTGCAGCGTGTCAACGCTCAGCGAGGGAAAACAGCAGAACACTGAAGCTCTGTCAGCTCAGGTGGCAGAGTGGGCGCCTTATGTACGAAGGCTGGGCCTTCACTGCAGTGGCCACAGGTTCGATTTCAGCCTGTGGCCCTTTGCTACAAAACATTGAAACAAGTCACACATGGAGACACACATTAATATTTATTAACCTGATTATAATCTTTCCTTTTCCATTGTTGCCTTGAACGTGGTTATCCATGATATTATCAAAATTAGGCTATCAATACGATGATTCATATTCCAGCAGACGCTACATGTTTATTATTCTCCTGTATAGCATGCAGCCATAGTCTTTTCACTGGAACTGGCACAGTATGAAAATGATCTTTCACTGACTCTGCTTCATGCTGCCACAGAGGCCAAAAAGCACAGAACATAAAGAAGGTTCAATGTGAATTCAACTTTGCCGGCAAATGTAATAACATAATAATTTAGATGATAGTGTGTAGGAGTGTGTATTCTTGAATTGTCATGTTGTGAGGGTCCTGGTCTGCTGCATGCAGCCACACGCTGCATACACTTTTATATAATAATAAGAAGAATACATTTTATTTATATGGCGCTTTTCAAGGCACTCATAGACACATATGTACATTATTAATGTATATAATGAGGAACTAAGGTTGTGTTATGACTGGGGTCACTGATTTGTTGTTTATTTTTCTGCACTGACAGCTCTCTCTCCCCTCCCCTCCTCTGCAGT
>JAQLOL010000026.1:3122903-3135121 GCA_029783665.1 Naso thynnoides | reverse complement strand
ATTTGCATCATGGAAACAGGCAAGAATCTGCCAACACACAGGCACACACTCACACACACACACACACACACACACACATGAAAGCAGACGATGCAGTATACTGAGGGTAGCAGAGGTAAGTTCTAATAAGTAGAACACTGAACTGATGGCTGTATGAATTAATGTCAGTTACCTAGGCAACCACAGCCTGTGAAATACAAAGAAAGCAAGGGACGAGAGAACAGGGAGAAAGAAGGAGAGATGGAGAAGAAACAAGACAAGAAACACGAAGGGAAACACAAAATTCCAGCGAGTTAGAACATGAGAACAGAGATGAACCGTGTGTCTCTGTGTGAGTTCAGACCCATCGAGCTGAATGTGAGTCCAGTGAAGGCAATGCATAGATCAGCGTAACAGCGGTTTTACTTGACATCCTATTTATTTATTTTTTCCGTCTTTGGTGCTCAGCCCTGGCTGCTGTATTATTTTTTGTGCCGCAAGAAATCACCTGTCAATCACTGGTATGTCCAGCTGTGTCTGTCCTTCAGGAGTTTCTGCAGTTGCTGCTCTTCTCTTTCCAAACTAAAAACCTTATAACCTTTCCAAACCTTATAAACCCTAAAAAAGGTTAATGAGGCGGGTGGACTGTAAAAAGTCTGCCTTTTTAAATGTGGGCAGGAGGAGCAGTTTACAAAAGGGATCACAGATTGCCGCTCAGACTTGGTTGGCACTGTGTGACTGAAGGGTGGAAGGGTTAAAGTCTCTACAAGGAAATTTTAACTGGTGATGAAACAGTCTGAACGCTGATTCCTCTAGTGTTGTAGTCATGACCACACCGACCGAGATCAGAGTGTGTCGAGACTGAGACAAGACCAAGACCATTAAAAATTTTCCTCTGATTTCGAGGTGGTGATAGAAGTTTCATGTTTTTCCTGCTGTCTCAGTAAGCACTGTCTTGCAGAATCTGCACTCCGCCGAGTGTTTTCTCTCGTTTGTTGTTTTGATTATGAATTCTCTGTGATTCAGGTAGCCAAACCCAGAAAAAATCCAAAAATCAAACTACAGATGACTAACATTATTGGCTACATTAAAGAAGAAAGCTTCAGATCTAATCACAGCCATTACATTAACTAATAAATCTGTTGTGGTCTTGATTAAAAATCCTGAGTCTGCTATGTCCGAGAACGAGACAAAACTGAGGTAAAATGCGTTTGATTCCGCGACGAGACTGAGACCTTAAAAAAACATCCATCATAAACAAGGTAGGCCATTCGATCCCTGGCTTCTCCCAAACTCATGTCACTGCAGACGCTCTGCTCTTGTCAGAGGTGAGTCAGAGCGTAAGGCACGAACAGCTAATCAGCTCGAACCGATGTCACCTGTCGCCAAGAAGCGCAGCTTAGACCGGCCACTCAGGACAGACAGTGCCGAGAGCCTCACTGATTGGGCAAGGAGAATGAGAGCAACAGTACTTTTAACTGACTGCAGTATTGTTATTAATAATATTGTTACTGACTGCAGCTTTAAGAATCAATATTTGATTGTAACATATTAGGCATGTTTTTTCCAAAGCAACACATGACACCGCACAACAACCTGAGTAATTTGCAACCAGCGTCTCTCTGTCGATGCTGTTTTGTCTCCTCTGCACGTTGAGTTTGATGAGAGGATTATTTTAATCTGGTGCACCTCAAAGCCTTCAAGCATCTTGTGCTTTTACTGCTCCTCAGGGCAGCTGTGGCTCAGGAGGCAGAGTGGGTTGTGTTCTCATCAGAAGGTCGGTGGTGCGATCCTCGACTCCTCCACTCTGCACATAGAAGACACTGAACCCCCAAAAGGTATCTGTGTGTGTGTGTGTAAGTGTGTGTGATTCTGATGAGCAGGATGGCACTTTGTATGGATGCTGACATGCGGTGTAGAGCTCTTGGAGTGGTCAGTATGCAGTCCATTCATCTACTCCTGATGCTTCTATACTTTTTGTCAAATCAATGTTCTTACATGGAGTGAAAATAACTAAACTTTAAAGCACCTCTCTGTATGTACACTGAAATATATAGTACTTTTCCTGTGGTGTTTAAGAAATGCAGACATTATAGAGAAAAAAGTAAAAGAAATCAAATCACTGGTATCCAATACTTGACTGCAGGGGCTCAGATTTATATGAAAAACAGTTTGTAGGGTGCCGAGACAAACTTTTTATTTACATATATAACATATTACTTCTGCAGCAAATTCTAATGCAGAGTTTATGATACTGAAAATGAAAAGCAGCATATTTGAAATTCAGGGTAATACATATTTAGTATGAAAATGAAAAGCATCATTTGAGATATCCTGCTAAAATGGAGCACACGCAGAGAAAGACAGACAAATTGATTTGTTTGTGGGGATATAGGCTGTGGTCCATCTGCATTTACACATTTGCATTTGTCTCTCTTTGTTCTCTATGAAAGTGAGCCCATTGCGCTTGTGATGTAGCTGTTTGTGTGGGCAGTGCGTGTGTGTGTGTGTGTGTGTGTGTGTGTGTGTGCTAATGTAAAGTCAGGAGGACAGGACCCACTGATGCAACATGTCATTATAACCCAGACTGTTGTTCACCATCCATCCTCTTTCTGCCTCTGTCCTCCCCTGCATACATCTCTTCTACTTTTTCTCCTCCTTCTATTTTCCTTGTAGAATATTTTAGCCCCCTCGCCTCCTTTTCCCATCTCCTTTAATACATATTTCTGTTTTTTTTTACTCTGTTGTCCATTCCACCTGTAGTTTCTTGTTTATAACTCCTGAATTCATCGCTTTTCCCCTTTCTCCATCATTTCAAACTCTCCTGCTTTTCATTCACCTTCACTTCCTCTTGTTGGAAAGTCTCCAGCTGTGTTTTTTTTTCTCCTCCATTTTGTCTCTATCTCTGTGATCCTCCACTTTACACTGACATTTCAGACGCTCTAGCTCTAGTGCAGCACCTTACAAAAAGAACATCGTCCTCCTTATTTTTAAGCTCCTCTCACTCTTTGAACATCTAACAGGATAAATCCAGCGCACCTAAAGATGCAAGTATGCATAAAATCACAATTACCAAAAAAATGTAAAGTTTCTTTAGTGAGCTTCTTTTTTCTCTCAGATCTTCAGTTAGACCCCAAAGTTTGATTAAAATCAATTGCATGCATGTGGAACTCTTGTTATTTAGAGGGTATAATAACCAACAACGTTTTAATAGCCTTGTTTGCATGGGTTCAATAGTGCAGTCATTTTGTGGGTAAAAATGTAGGAACCTTTTTCCAGACTTCAATGCACATCAGACTAATAAACCTGATATTTATATAATTTTGTTTTTTAAACTTTGTGACCTTATTGAAAAGCAGATAATCAGTTTATAGACTTCTAATTTATGTTTGGTATGGCTCATTAAGTTGCATGACTAATCTCAAATTAAGGACCCATTTAGGTATGCTCAGTAATTACTATCAAACTGTGAGATGTATTGACAAATATGGCTGGATTGCTGTGTAATTTGGCACAGATAACGGCTCCCCAGATGATGTGTGATGATTGGTTTTCAGTATTTTTTTTTTTATAAATAGCTCATGATTTCTCTTCAGTTTATGACAAAATGCTTAAAAATCTTAATGATCAAATATCCATCACCCTCTGTTGTACTTTGCACAAGGCTTACATAGCAACAGTTAAAGGCTTAATGTTAACCTCTACAGAGCGAATAGAGGCAGGTGTTAATACTAAACTACAGATGAGCTCATACACATGACAGTCTTGCTTAAACTGATAAAAAGTGAACCATGTCTGTAGTATGTAAGAACAATATATGTTTTTTTCTTCACAGAGTTTTTTTTTTTATCACTATTAAATAGGGGTGTTGTAGTTGGGGTGTCTGACATCAGGACAATTCAGTTACAAATTCAATTGAGCTAGATTTTAAAAATTAGGAAATGTAGCTGGTCCAGGCATTTTTAGCAGCTGGTAAACAGCAGGTAATGACAAATTTAAAACCAACACAAATTAATCTAATGAAAAACTGGCTATTTTTGTCTTTTTCCCCTCATAAATACCACAACACACCCATTGCAAATCAAACACATTAGTTTGGCATTTGGATTTGGCAGGAAAATAAACACGTTCTTTTTAGTCCAGGCAGGGCTAAACCAACGGTTTTCATTGTCTATTTTACATTTGAGGGTTGAGAAAGACATGTTTTTAGAGGCTGTATCATAAGACTATTATTATCACTACAAGAAACACTTTTTCACGACAAAACACTGCATCAGGGATTGAATGTTGGTCAGCGATGCATCATAAGGTCTGCAGAAATTTCTTTAGGATCCTACAATGCGATTTCTTCCGTTTTTCCTCTGCTTTTCTTGCTGGGCCACTCAGGGGTTGCTCTTAGGCTGTATGTGGCCCACGGTCCGCCATTTGAATAGGCCTCCTGTAAATCATGCAGTCCTCTTCTCAAAGTTTTCTCCTGTCAGTTTCTCTCCAGATACCCTGAAGTGGATAGAGTCGTACCTTTGTAACCATTTTTAAATTGTTCAAACCAGTAACAACCAGTACATGGCTCTCAGCCCCTCTACTGGTGTTCCTCAAGGGTCTATATTGGGCCTACTACTGTTTAGTTTATATGTAAATGATTTGCCATCCATATGCTCCATGATTAAGACCTAAATGTACACTGATCACATGGTAATATATGTACATAGCAAAACAAAAAGTCAAGCTGTGTCCATTCTAACAAAAGCAATGACTAATACTAGTTATTGGTTAAACTGCTGCTGTCTACAAAAAACATATTTTTCATGAAGAAATTTAGCAATATTGTCGAGCCACACGTTCTTGTACTTGGACAAAGACTAGATATTGCCAAAGAATTTAAATATCTTAGGACTGTATTAGATTCACATCTCACATTCTAAATTCAGGTGACAAAGGTCTATAACAGAATCAAACACAAATTTAAGATTCATTAGAGATTGTATGTCAACCAGTGCTGCTACAGTGTACATGAACCCTATGATCAGTTCACACACTACTTGAAGTTTTTTAACGAGTTGGTCACAGGCAAGCAATTTAACCTTGGGTCCACTACAATCATTATATAAACAAACTGTGAAATCTCTTGATAAGAAACCAAACAGTTTCCACCACTGCCACATACTAAAAAAAGTAACCTTCTGAGTTAGGAAAACTTCATCAAGCATGCTTTTATGTCTCATCTATAAAATTATTAATGGTATGACTCCCCTACTCAGTTGCTTTTTTTAGGCAAAGAGAAAATACAAACCAGATAACGAGGAGGCATGAGGGGAGACTGCATAATCCCACTAAGATAATTTGCTTTTAGCCAATCTGCCTTTTCGATCAAAGCGGCACATGAATAAAACACTGGTTCAAATCACAGAACTCAGCACTTACAGGCCATTCTAGAGAAAATTACAAGAAAAAGGCTTATAAGTCATTTAATCTGTCAGCATCAGTCAAAATACTTTGTCACTTGGAAAATGTCTGTCAGTAATGAACTTGCATGTTGCTAACCTGCCCTGCTGCTTCACCTAAATTAGTGACGTGGTTGTATTGCTTCTTATATTACTTTCTGTTTGTGGCTGAGACTGTTCTTACACCTGGCCAGCTACTACAAAATAAAAGTAGTCTCTTGGCTAATTCTGGTGTATTTACAGTAATGTTAATCAACATGCTCTGTCCCTATGAAACAAACCAAAACTGCATGAGACTGTCTGTCAGTATTTGCTAAAGATCAGTACGTTTGCATAATAATAGTAAGCATGCATTCGTACCATTTTCCTAACAGCGTGGCTGTGACTGAGTACAGCTACACATAGCCACTAGCATGGCTATGCTCCTTGTTGTTTAAGAAAAAGTTTTTTACACATGATAATAGCGTGATAATTACAAGGCTATGGTGCTTTATGTCTTAGAGCAGGGGTTGCCAAACTTTGCCATGCCATGGACCCCCAAATAGCAGGAGTCTCTGATGGGGACCCCCCTGTTGTAAAATTTCCTAAAGCTCCAGCAGGTGACTTTCAGGCAAATATCAATAACTTTATGTGTTCTATTCAGAAAAAAATGTCATAATACCCATGGACAGCTATGAGTGATGTGGATCATCAGTTGGCTTGAGCTTGAGCTGAGATGGACCAGTTTACGGTGCTGCAACTTTCTCTGCAACTGTTTTGTCTCGGTTCAAACTTGACTTAAAACAGAGAGCAACAGAAGTTACCTTCTGCAACTTTAGATCGTGGTTGTGGCTCTTTTACAGCTGAGTCAACTTCAATCTTGTCATCTGGTTGTCTTTGTCTTTTCAGAACTGTTGTCATTGTAGCACATTGTAGGCAGCCAGTTTTCCGGGGCACAACAACTTTGGGATATAACAGTGTCACACGAAGCAGCTGCTATGCGTTGCTCGAGCATAGCCAGCCCCATCTCCACAGTGCTGTGTTAGCATTTGAGAGAGGTCTGGCTGCGCCCCTTATCATTCTGCTAAAGGGGAAAAAGTGGTCTCGCTTTTTGTATTTCTGTAAAATATTCACAATCATCTGAAATGCTGCTTACTCCAGGATGCAGCAACATGAATTTTGAGAAGGCTAACACACACATAGTGGAAGGGAAGGAGAATGCTGACTGAACAACTGCCCAGTTACAGGTTTATACCCACAGTCTACTTTCTGTGAGTCAGACTCTGCTTCCATCAGGGCCATTTAAAACTACAGTTATTAACTTTTACTAATGAGCTAGCAAGCTAATAGCTGTAGCTGTAGTTTTTGCGTCAGCTCCCATTTTGTTTCATTCATTGTCACTCTCTTTTTAAAGTCCAGTTTGCACAAAGACTCACGATGAGTCAAAACGGTTGCAGGGAAGGTTGCAGCGGAGTAAAATGGTCTTTCTCAGCTCGAGCTTGAGCCGACTGACGGTGTTGTTTGCAGACGCTTTGTTGTCAGCAGAGGTGAGTCAGAGTGTAAGGCACAAACAGCTAATCAGCTTGAAACTGACGTCTCCTGTCACTAAGAAGCACAGACCGGCTAATTGGGACAGAGAGTGCAGAGAGCGTCACTGATTGGGCAAATAGCATGGTAGTGATGAGATTTTTACCAGTCCTCAATACACACATAGATCTTGGATTCTTTCAGACTACGTCATTTACTAATGGCCGTCTATGGGTATCATGACGTTTTTTCCTAACAGGACACAAAAAAAGTGACTGATGTTTTCCCCAAAGTTGCCAACTGCGGCTTTAAGACCAGTGCGCAGCTGCACAAGGGTATCGGCCCATTTGTAAATGCAAATTAAGTCTTTGTACTCCCTCTTTGCTGAGTTCTACTCGGTCTAATTGATCAATTAGTTGGCCACTACAGCATGACATCAGATTGTGTTTCTCCAATTGTTGACTTTGCTTCAATTTTCCATTGGTTCGCTTTGTTTCTTTTTGGAGCACGCTGTGATCTGCACCGATGGAGACTTTGCAGACCATAGAAATAAAAATAAAAGTAGTATTTTTATCATGATACTTGATTCAATCAGAATGGGGTCTTAGACTTTTTTGCACATAAGAAACCTAAAATCATTGTGTCACTGTTTTGCTGATCCAAAAACTTCCATGTTCAGATATCCTGGAAGATATATTAATAACCTGCACACAGGAAATTCTTTCTCTCTGTGTTTTCGATCTTTAATATTGATTTCTCACATTCTGTGCAAGGTGAATGCCAGAGACTGCAGTGTACCCAGGTCTGCTGGGCCATCAGAAAACTCTTTGTTCAAATATAGTTTTGGACAGGACGGGTGCCATCAATTACGCTAATGCCACTGAGCTGAAGTTGGTTCCATTCCTGTTTATCCCACTGTGTGTTCAGCCAATGGCATCTGGCACATTACACTCGCAGCTGTGTTTGTGTGTGCCTGTGTGTTCAGAAAATGCTTAGGCAGTAAACCTAGTTGCCTCATTAACTCACATACCGTCTTATAGGCAAAGGATGTAATGACTTAGGTGTGTGTGTGTGTGGATGTGAATACAGATCATGACTAGTTTTGTAGGATCATAAAATGTTTGTTATGACTTTTACACTCAAATGAATTTTATTTCATTGTCCTGTCCTGCATCATAAACCAGCTTCATAATGCCAGAAGGGTATTTTCTTGTGTCCACAACACTGGTCCTTGTTCAGCTCCACTAAATCTCACAATGGTGGAGTCCTGGGTCTGCTTATGTTTTGTGAAACACTTTCCAATGTTTCCCATGTTGAGATATTTGGAACTGGAGCACCATGTGTTCTCACACTTGCCTGCATTTATTTGCCCCATTGCTATTTTATTTTGATTCTTCAGTACATTGTCGAACACAATGTGCAGTAGTCTTGTCAAAGACTTTATGAAATTGATGACAGTAGTCTTGCACAGTAGTCTTGTCAAAGACTTTATGAAATTGATTCCTAAAAGTTATTTGGAATGCTTCCGCTTGCAATTTTTCGGAAGAGAATTGGACATCAGATTATCTGTTTCTTAACGGGACAGGTCACCAAGAAATCAAACATTTCTTCCTCTCACAATTTATCCATTTAGATTATATTTGGGTTTGAGTTTTGAAGAGCCAGAGATGTCTGCATTCCTCCATAGGAACTACAAATGTTTTGCAGTTAGGCAGTTTTGATTTGTGGGCCTCAGCCCTTTTTCTTCCTGCCAAACTACATCTGCCAACTGCATCACCACCCAGAAGAAAGAAGCACTTACTCATAGATAAGAAACAAGCTAACTTAGACGCCATTGAGACAGCGCAAGTTTTTTGCATTAAACGAAAAACTTTTGTTGCGGTTTGGCCTTTCTTTTACATGGCAATGGTTCGTGTAAACGTGGCCTAAGCTAGCTAGCTTTAAGAGATCAGCAAGGAGGAGGCCATCAGTTATGCTAAAAGTGAATGCATGCTTCTTCTGTGCAGTGACAAATTCATTTGTAAAAAGAAAACAGTGCTCACAAGATTTTCTCAAGTTTATGGATCATGCTTTCGGTAAAGAAACTACTTTGAGCACTGCAGGCGATCTGCAGTCTTGTCCAGTTATATTCAAGAGAAGGTGAATATCTCCAAAACTCAGCAACTCACACCAAAACAATCTGGATGGATTAACAGAACTACAGTTAAAAGGAAGAATATGTATTTTTGATTTTGAGGTGAACTGTCCCTTTAGTAATTCAGATTTCTTGTTAGCTATGAATCTGTTTTTTGAATTCATAGGTGTAAATGTTTTCAAGACAAACATGCAGGACAGAAAACTGCTCAGCAGATGTAATAATAATAAAAAGAGAGTAAATAGATGATAGCAGGTGAAATCCTTTATAATTTCCTTTTAAAGTGAGAAAAAATTGTAGCTCTCATCTCTCACCATAAAAAGCCATTGTAGCAAATAAGCAGGTAGATTACATTAGCTGACTACTGTTATTAGTATGATGATGACAAGTTGTTATTGTAAAACCAGGCAGAGTGAATGAATGGATAGTTTTTCACAAACAAAATGTGAAGAAGAGGATAGTTTGTGAATGAAAATGAACTTAAATGTACCTTAGCAAAAGCACACGCATCAGACAATTTGTTTAACCATTCACACTATCTGCCTTTTACTGCCAGCAGTCTGCCCCTGCAGCTACGGCTAGAGCTTTCACTGTCCTGATGTTTCTCTATAACTATGTTTATTCATCATGATTCATTATTCATCACAATAGTTTGTTTGTGTTTAGTCAGACAGGCCTTGGTTGCTGTGGGAAATAAGGAAAAGAAACTTGAACCTTTTAACTGAAATCTTTAACACCTGGTTTGGCAGACAACAAACAGTGAGTCATAGCATCTCACAGGTATTATTGACTTACTCACTCACTAACAACCCCCCTCGATAAGTTTATTCTCTTGACTCTGTGTCAGGAAGAAACTCAGACAGGTCGTCCAAAGTGCCTAAAAGTACTTTTTCCAGCAGGCACTGCTTCCAACTCCCTGTCCTATTGGATTGTTTAGTAAACAGCTTTGTGGGTCAGTGTGTGTTTTACCCACATTCTGTAAGCAGAAGTTGACACTCATGCAATATGACAAATTAATAACTGCTTCTTATTAAATTGTATTTGCATTTTTAATTTGCAATAATCTAATTCAGAAAATGTGACTGCAACAAAGAAGTTATTCTGCTCTTTGCCTAAATAAAGGCTTAAACACACAACCATCTCTCTGGACTTATTATATTATTATTACTTTGAGTATATTTGAAATATATTTAAAATATATTTAAAAGATGTAAATATGAACAGAGCACATGGATATGTTTAAATATTCCAAAGTTAACAGAAAAACTAATTTAAAATGAAAAGCAGACTGATTTGTTTCCATTTATTTCATTAAATAAAGAATCTTCAAACATTTCTGAAATAATTTGCTGTGTTAATTTTACATGACAACAGTGTGCTGGCACCCCTAAAACTGCAAATGTTTGAAACCAGGTTCCATAGTAAAATCTTTTGAAACCACAACCTTCTTTCCAGCTGTGTAAACTGGCAAGCGTAGTGCCTGTGAATGCGGTGACGACGCTAATGCTAATGCTAATGCAAGTCAATGCATTCTGCTCTAGCTACTGCCAAACTCCGACTGAACACTTTGCAGTGCTCCAAAAGTATGTTGAATATGACTTCAGTTTACTGAGGCGAAATAAAGTGTTTGTAGCATAATTTTAGAAGTCAAGCTACAGCTGAATTTGCTTAGGGCTTAGCAGGAACAGGAAGTCAACAACTTCGACTTCTGGCCTGGCACGCATACTACAGCAGTTTCGGTTGTTTTTGAAGACACAAAGGGAAGATTGGTAGACTTGACTGATATTTTTCTGGTTGCAGCTTCTGAATTGTGTTGATTTGCTGCCTTCTCTGTTTTACAGTATTATAAAATAGCCTACACACCTTTGGGTTTTTATTTATTCAATTAATTTGAAGATGTCACGGCAGACTCTGGCAAAACATTGAGAAATCATTGAAATTGTGGAATTTTTATCTGTCATCTGACATTTCACACCCTAAACTTGCTGACTGGGGGTCAGGAGGTGGAGCTGGTTGTCCATTAATCACATGGTTGGCAGTTCAACCTTGTCTACATGTCAAGGTGTCTCTGAGCAAGACACATCATACAGTCAGAAAAATCAGTCCCAGCAGAGTGGCTGAAGTGTGTTGATCCAAGAAGCCAGTGTGTGGTTTAATAAGTGAATAACCTGAGTCCCGTAGAAAGTGAATAGGGGTGAACTGGGCCAGTCAAAGCTGAAGTTAGCTTATTTTGGACAAGGGATCCTACATAAATGATATGGATGACATTTTTTTTCATTGAAAACTATTAATTTTAACAGGTAATGAGTTTGAATGTTTTTCCTAGATGTGATATGACCACCATTTAGGCCTCTTTGATTTTCTTTCCTTCTGTATGGCAACAATAATTTACTGTTTTATACACAATTAAATAATTTTGTATTTTACAGTAGATCACTGTATATTCTACAGTATAAAATCAGTTTACTACAGAACATCACAGTACAAAACAAGTATTGTAGCAAATCACATTAATTGAGGCATTACTGTAAAAAATTACAATAGTGAAGGACTACTGCATATACTGTAATGTACTACTATTCCAAATTGTATATTATGATGATGCGCACACTGCCCTTTAGTTTTTAACAACTGTATTTAGTTGTTGTATTTAGTATGTGATGATCTGAGTGGTAGTGCAGCCATCTATAGTCTGGGAGATAATGGGTCAAGACCTGCTGTAGGAGCCTTTCTTTATGAATGAGATTATAAACTGCATATGCTACTATACGGTAAAGAAACCAGCACTGTAAAAAATTAAAATAAAGAAGCAAGCAGGGTAAATACACCCTACAGTATGGAACAGTAAATATATAATAAAGAAATCGGCACTGTAAAAAGAATTACAGTACTGCAAATACATTTTGTAATAAAGAAACCACCACCGTGAATACAAGTACAGCAGTTTTACTGTAAATATATGGGCTACTTGCAGCCAGTAAGTTACTGTAAATTCCACATTATTATTATTTTTTTTACAGTAAGTAAAACTTTAACCTCCACACACACACACACACACACACACACATGCAGCCAGACACTTGGCACACTCCCGTGAAACCAGCTGCTCTCTCAGTAATACAAGTCACTCCTGCTCCAAAAAGCAGTTTGGCTCTACA
>JAQLOL010000026.1:3087298-3106451 GCA_029783665.1 Naso thynnoides | reverse complement strand
GCTGAAGAGTGGACAGGAAACAGGGGAGAGAGAGGGGGAATGACATGCAGCAAAGGACCACAGGTGGAATTGAACCCTGGTCCACTGCGCGAGGACATAGCCTCTGTATGTGGGGTGCCTGCTCTACTGACTGAGCCACTGGGCACCCCCACAAACACTTGTTACATGACATTTGCCACCACATAGCACTTTTGCTAGTGAGCACAAACAACACTGAGTGAACGGATGTAAACTTAAAAACTCACCCCCATGCTTTTTTGGCAGTATGCCTTTTGCCAGTGAAGAGGTGGTCATTCTCTGACCACAGAAACAACAGAATGCTTTTCGATCGTGTTGAAAAATAAGTCACACACATCCCAGAAGAGCACAGATTTATGGCATAGAAAGTTGTAGGTGATATAAACTTCATTTAAACACCAGAGTGTTTAGAATCCAAGTGTTATGTTAAATATCATTGCTCTTTGGACTCCTTCATGTTAGCATGTCTAAATTAATTTACTTCAAAAAAGTGAATCAGCCACTTACACTTGAATTGCTTCTCTTCCATCTTGTTCAAACGCTCCAGCTGTGGAGGCAGAGTTTTTTTACCCAATCGTTGAGCTGAGAGACTTCCGCGTAGGATGCACTCGCGTATCCTCTCTCATCACTCCTCGATGATCGCTCCTTGTTCTTTGATCCTCACTCCTCAGTGCACAAATAAGAGACTTGGGATGATTAAAATGGCGTCGCTACAACAACTTCCAGTTCAAGCGAGGATCGAGGAGCGAGGAAATGACAAGAGATTTGAGATGCGGCCATGGATGTGTCTAGGACCTAGATGAGGACACATTACAGGACCTGAGAAGGCGTGATGCTAAACTGCATGTGCTGATGTTCGTTGACCTGAATATGCAGCCAGCAGCAGCAGTATGGGCAAGGAGGAATCAGCTGGCAGAAGAGCTGTATCATCTGTAGCCTGGTAAGCAAACTGAATTGTTTTAAGCCTAACTTCAGTTATTAAGTTTTGTGACACCATCTGTCGTCTCAAGCTCAAGCTGAGATGATCAGTTTAACTAACGTAATCCTGAGAGTTGCCTCCCAATGAGTCTCATGGTACAGCTAATGTTAGCTCGCCATAAGAAGCTACCCACTGCAACTTTAATTAATAAAGATAATGTGCCACTTTGCTAACCTTGTTTTTTGAAAATATGAAATTAATTGGTGGGCCATGGTATCCCAGGGCTTGGTGGATAGACCAAAGACAGACATTTAACTGTCCTTATGTTTTTTTGCACTATAGGTTCTTAATCAAGGAGATGGAACTGGAGGGTGTCATAACCCACAAACAGGCAGAAGTGGGAAAATCTCAAAAAGAAATAGGTGAATTATTTTGTCTCCAGCTAAAAGTTACTGTTACTGCTGGTTTAGAGCTACCATACTGTACATTATTGACAGAAATTGAGAAGCCACCTACAGGGTCAGGAACAAACTGACCCCAAGACCCCAAGCACCTGGCCCTACCATACTGACATGCATGAGGCATTGGGCTCAAGGCCATCAATATGTTCCCCTGTTTTAAATGCCTCCTATTTGCCGGACCCCACCATTGTCCCTCCATTAACTGCAGACGGCAACAGTCCCGCACCCCCATGCTCCACTAGCCCCTGTAATTCTCCCTCCCCTCTCAGCACCCCCAGTCCAAGTGGACCATCCACATCTAGACCATCCACACCATCTGCATCCATAACCTTGCCTGACTCTCCCCAGCCACTCACTGCCAACAGAACAAGGGGGAGAGCTCCTAAAGGTGTATTTAATTTCCTCAGACAAGAATCAGAAAAAAGAGGACAAGCACCATGATGACGGGACTCAGGACAGGAGAAGCAGCCGACCAGTCTGTGATGTGATTCTCAGTTGTTTCATGTCCCCCTAGTGCATGGTATGGAACCTGGAGATCTCCATCAGGGTTGATGTTGTCTTCCGGCACCATGACATCATTAGTCTTGAGGCACTGTGAGGCATTGTGTAAGAGCAAGCAACAAGCAACAATATCTGGGACAAAGGCTGCACTGACTTCTATTGCCTTTAAGAGTGTGGCCCTCCATCTTGACTTTATCATTACAAACACAAGTTCCACTACTAAACAAGCCCTTGAACGGTGACAATTGTACCACTCCTGGACCTTGTAGAGGCAACTCGTAGGATGTGATGACGGTGATGGGTTTTTCCCGACATGGATATCCACCGTTCGCCAGAGGGATAAAGTCAGATGGTGGATAGAGTGCCTGTCTATAGATTGGTCTGTTCCTCAGGACCCTTGCATCATGTACAGACCCTGGGTATCCCATGCCTGATGCATCAGAGATGGCTTGCATTAGGATGGAAGGTAACGACTTGTTGTTGATGTAGTCAGGGTGATGCAGATTACCTGGTGTTTGATGCAAATGTGATATCCGTTTAGTGCATCATCTGCATTGCTAGACTGGACTTTGTGAAAGCTTGCAGAAACTTTGACAGGTATTGGTAGTTCACCTAGAGATGGCAAGGAAATCATGGTGCCCAGCTTTGCCTTGATCTCACCTGCTACTCTGTGGATGACTCAGTGCACAGTGGACCTAGGGACCGCAAATGCCCAGCACACCACGGAGAGTGCTAGGCTGTAGAGGAAGATGCGGATTTCTGCCTCCTGGCCCCAACCATGGTCCCTTGGATTGTGTATCAGCATCTGCAAAAGTGCTACAGACTGCCGGTTGAGCATGTAATCTCCCCTTAGGCAAGCCTCGGGGTTATTACACAGCCTTAGAATAGGCCATACTGGCCTCAGCTAAATGTACAATATTCTACCTTGCTGGGTCAAGACAAGACCTTTTTTCATAGCTTAAATATAATAATTACTACATAAATTTTCATTATTATTGTGCTTGTTGAGTTGAATTGATAATATATAGCCTTCTCAATCATGGCCATGTTATATTTATACATTAGTCGTCTAATTGAAGTTATGAAGTAATGATAGTCTTAAATGATGCCTGACCCAGCGAGTGATGAGTCCTTGGAAAGGGATAAAAGAAAAAAGGGCAAATAGGGAAAGGGCAGGAGAAGGACACAGGGTGAAGACCACGGGTCGAGGTCCAAAGCTCCATCCACAGGTCCAGGGCGTTGTGCCAGGCAACCCACTGGATCCCTGAGTGAGGAGGACAGAGTCTGCATTACCCAGCTGACAGCATAACCCAGATGCAGTCATAGCTATTATGTATGAATCAGAATATATTGTATATATGAAATGAACACACACTTCAATCAAGCATCATAAAACAATTTTTTGATCTATTGCCAGACGAAGCTGCATCGACTGAGCCAAGAGGAGAGGGATGAGATCCTCCAGTCAGTGGTGACCCACCTCCCAGTGGTGATGTTTGACATTCTGGAATACCAGCAGCAGACACTGGGACCTCATTTGCCAGATAGAGAGCAGCCAGCGTAATGCACCTGCCTCAACTGCTGCCGTATGCCAACTCAGAGAACTTGTGTTGTCATCAGGCTCCGAATGAGTGTCTGAGCAGGAGTGCCCGCATGAAACTCTACTGTCTGGATGAGGGCATACTGCGACTAGTGAGGATGACCTGGGCAGACATCTTCGCTCTCGATGACAGCCAGGACCTGGGTACTGACAACAGGGAGGATCGCTTTGCTGCCTACCACCAGTTCACTATCTGGCAGCATGGATGCTTGGGAAGTGGGAACCGGAGGCCTATACCCAGCTGCTGTGTTCTCCGTATCCGTGCTAAATTTCCTGGCCCCTTTGGCAACTACACTGGTTATAAAGAAGCACCATTTCGAGGGGCTGATTAAACAAGATTTCCTCCTCAAGTTTTGTGTCTGCTGTAAGTGAGTTAGGGGTGGGAATCAGAAGCCATCTGAATGTTATTGTGTAGCTGCTGCAGAATAACATCATTCTTCTGCTTTCTATGGTCATGTCATGGCCACAAAGAACAACAACAACAAAAAATTTAAATAAAGTTTTTATTTGCTTGCCTTCGACAAAAAAAGTCAAAGTGAAAAAAGATATATTATTTTGTAAATTTATATTTTGCACATAGTTGTTTTTCTTATCTTATTTACAAGTCATTTATAATAAACAGATGTTAGAAAACGATTCGGTCCAGTCTCCTGCCTTTTCTTTCTCCTCTGGATCTTTTGGCTGAAAACTTCAAAGAGAGAGAAAACTAGTATTAGAACACACCTGTGCCTTTAAATATCAATGCAGGTAGCTACAGCTCTTCTACAGACCTGATCTAACTAATGGCTTGAGGCTGACTGTTTGAGTATCACAAACAGAATTTCCTGTTCATAGAATGTGGATGGGCAGTGATAGATCAACAAGGTTTATTAGGTTAATTATTTATCACATGGTTGTACATCCATAGAGGAGTCTATTTGTGCCAGTTTGACAGAAAACTGGAGGCCAATTCTGAAATGAATTTATGGTGCTTTATAATCGCTGGATTGGAGACAGTGTGCAGAATAGATAAGCGTGTCTACAGCATTGGATACAAGTGCTTCTTGCTTTTACAGGGAATGACTTTGCAGAATGAATTCTGATATCATAAATAAATTTTAAACTCTTTTCAAAAGGGATTAGATAAAAATGTAGGATGTAGCTTGTTGACATACCTGTCCTCTGCGAACTTGTGTTTGGACCAGTTCAGCCATTGGCGGGGGCACAACTCCAGCAAGATTGCCAAGATGCCTTGGGTCTTCTGGCCGGTGTTTTGCCTTTCTTGGTAGCCAGCCTCTGTCCATAACCTTCCTGAGGATTCAACACTGCAGCTCAGGGATGTAGCTATAGTCCTTAGCCACCTTCACTGTGTGAACATGGTAATGCTCGCTCTTCTTGCTGTAGACCATGGTGCCTGAGAGTAAACAATTTCAAAATGAATATAACATCAACGCATTGATGGGGCATCGCGGTGGCACAACATGTGGAGCGTGTATCTATTGTGGCACACTCCTCCCTTTTGCCTGGTTCAAAACTGACTTGTGGTCAATTGCTGCATGCAAAATTCAATGGATTTATTTTTTTATGAATTGGCAGATTGCGCTTAGTCAACCCTTTTCATAAATAAATTAATCTAGCAGGCGATCAATCAAAATTGTGACTCACAATTTCTTTTTATTCTGGGTGATGTAATCTGGTCAGTCTTTGTGATGGTTGAAGTCTAATGCAGCAAGGAGACACCGAGCTTCATAGACTGGAGGAGAGAAGGCAAACCTGGAAGGAGCGTGGGGTGGGGACAATAGAGGTGGAGGAGGTTAACCATTTGAAATTGGAAAGGGCTCTTATCTCTTGGGCACAGGGCTACCAACAAAACAAATTAACAAATACCTTTTTCCAGCATACATCAGGATACAATTCTGGAAATTTTCTAGGTCACGTTGACCTGTAATGGAATGGCAAGACACAATCATACTGTTAAATTATTGCATGAATGCAAACAGGAATAATGCAAACAACAATAATATCACAATGCGATACTTTTGTCCCAGTCATTCAGTGCGGCACTCTTCCCAAACAGCTGTCTCTCCAATAAAACAACGCAGTACTGTTTTCTCCAATGTAGTTGCATGGCTGGTACAACAGCACAAACTGAAGTTAGATAAACACAGCCTAAAACTTCTCTTCATGCGTCGCAAGTCACAGCTAACAGCAATAGTATGTTAGTGGCTAACTTGCTAATAGCATGATGTTACACACAACGATTTGATATATAGCCCATGACAATGCTACAGTTAGCTGTTTCTGCATGTGAAAAACTTCCTTTTGGCTGAAGTCGTGGGCACAAGCAGTGTGGCGGAGATTAAATCTGCGAAATTCTGCTCTCGAACTGCAATGCTTAGAGGCGAATAGAGACAGAAATAGGCAATGGAAAAGGTGTGGGTGGGTGTGTTTTTTCAGTCACAATACGCTTCATTCACCCATCAACAATACAATTTACAAAGTTCATGTTTATTTTTTCCCCAATTCTCCCTCCAGTCCCTTTAAAGAGAACTATTCATGCAACACGGAAAACTATTACTTTATGCGCAACATACCTTGTTAACCCATTAATCTTACTTTGTTGTATACCCCTTAGGCCTGTGCTGGAAAGCAAACTTTTAAAGACGATACAGAAAAAGTCAGTTGTGTTACATCTGCTACTTTTCGCCATTTGATCTTCACATCCTTACTTTCATGTCTCACTACAATAAGGCCACACTTCACAGGCATTTAGGCATAAATCACAAAGTGCAAAATCATCCACTTCAAAAGCACTTCCATGGGACACTGGGCTGACACAAGCATGACAGTACGGACTAATGCTAACAGTGTAGAGGGTACAACAACAGAGTGTAGCTACAAGCGTGACGAAGTGATGATTGGTCTCACTGGTGTCACAGCAAAGTAAGACCCCTCTGTGTCACAGCAGGGAGCACAAAATGATGACTGGGCATGACATTGCGCTGTTGCACTCATTTATTTCATTTCTCACACGGCTGAACAGGGCTGCTGATGCTATCCGTCTCATACAGTAGAGTAAGCCTTTGTAACCGGCAGAGGTGTCTCAGCCAGTGAAATATCATCACTAAACCAGTGACGGAGCTTCTTTTTTAATGGTTTGTTCATACGGCACACATACAAAATGCTGTGTATGCTATTTTCTGTGTATAGCATGCCAATTCACTCACACACACACACACACACACACACACACACGCACACACACACACAGGCACTGACCATACAATGTCTCCTCATTGCCCAGGGTGTTTGGATGCAGCCAGCTGAATCATCCTGGACCTAAAAGAAGCATTGCTGTTAACAGGAGTCAATGATTGGATTGTCTGAGTTTAGTGGCACCCAAATCCCATTTCATCACAACCAGCTGGAATGGATGGGCGCACAGCTACCACAAACTCTCCTCTGATGTTGTCGCCAGCGGTAGCTCTATTTTGACTGAAAGCAATTGAAGAGAAATCTGTTTAATACACTCTCCACAGATCTTTGGAGGGTGCTTGGAGAACCAAAGGCAATTCTCACCAGGGGTATAAAGATGTGTTACTGGTCAATTCATGCTCTCCCTTTGCAGAAAACCTTTCAGGAAAGGGTGGACAAAAATGGCAAGAGCAGATTGCTCTTATTACATGGGAAATGTGTTTCTTCTTTAGCAGCCACCAAAGAGATCAAATAAACAATTTCGCAATTCACACTCCTGTTTCACACAATTCACTGACAAAACCCTCTTGTACTACACTTCAGGAAGACTGCACATGTTTGGGATTCTTTCAAAATCCTGATGTCAGACATGGACATGGATGTCTTTCCCTTCTCTGTGAGTTTAGAACGTCGACCCCATGCGAGCACTTTTGCATGTTCAATGAAGTGATAGGGAGGCATGTTACCGCCATCTAAAGCCCTTCAAAACATCTACATGTTATGATCATGCATATTCACCACGCTACAGAGGCATTGTCATTGTGGGTGAAAACACAGAGGAACTACTTGTCTATGCATAGTGACACAGTGCCTTGGACATAACGTCACTATGCTCCAGAAATGACGAATTGAAATTATTTCATAGCTTGGTGAATGAACAAGTCATGTGGTGACTTGCACACAACACAGGTTACTTGCACATTCACACATGCTGTGAAATAATACCATTTTTGCCATTTTTGGAGCATAATCATGTTGTGTCTGAGGCACTCTGTCACTACGCATAGACAAATAGTTCCTCTGTATTTACACCCACAATGTCAATGTCTTTATAGTGTGGTGAATATGCACAGTCATGACATTTAGATGGAGTGTGTTGGAGATTTTTGGATGGCTTTTAGAGTCCTTTAGATGGTGATAAAGGTGTCTCCCTATCACTTTCATTGAAAGTGCAAAAGTTGCGTGGGGCCTGCATCTAGCGACCAACTGAACACACAGGAGGGAAAGACATCTATGTTCTTGTCTAACATCAGGATTTTGGATGTATCCGATACACTGACCAAAAAAACCATACAGTTTTCCTATAATAATTCCCATAATAACACATTCACGGGCACATTAGTTGTTGACACATACATTAATAAATGGCAGTACGGATTACGTGACATGGATTTAATTGTATTACAGGATGAAGATGCAAATTATTCAGTTTTATTTCAAATCCTGCTATTTTTTTATAGTAAACGAGAAACTTGCTAAAAACTCACAATCCTGCTTCATTGGGTGTTTAAAGCTGCAGTAGATAACCTCTGCAAACGAGCTAGCAATCTAACGTTAGCTGTAGCATGAGACTCGTTGGTTTCGTTTCTCGTTCTCTCTTTTAAGTCCAGTTTGAACTGAGATGAAATGGTTGCAAGGAAAGTTTCAGTGGAGTAAACTGATCTGTCTCAGTTCAAGCTCGAGCTGACTGACGGTGTGACTTTGCAGACACTCTGTTGTTGGCAGAGGCGAGTCAGAGAACGGTGAGCTAATCAGCTCATACCGAGGTTACCTAAGAAGCGCAGTGTGGACCGACGAATTAGGACAGAGTGTACAGAGAGAATCCTGTTTTTTAATTTTTCCATGAAAACCCTTGTCCCAGTGGCAAAGAAAATATCATGGTAAAACAGGACTTTTTGAAGAAGAATTTAACAGCGAATGGTGTCATTTTTCAACCACTATTACACTGTTTAATCAGATCAGACATCATAATGATAAAGTTAAGCCACAAAGTTGTCTAGTTTACTTTAATGTAACAGGTGTTGATAAACCAATAGAGAATAATCACCTGACTCTGCAGTTCTCAGCTCTGTAAAACTTTTTACAGTCTGTCAGCTTGTTGTACTTTTACTGTCCACAACTTTATTGAGCCCTGAGAGAGAATCATAACAGTAATCTGGGTTGCACCTGCAGCAGGCAGCTGTTCCCAGCTAAGAAGCTCTGATGAACTCGCCATACGCTACCTGCTTGGCACAAAGTAATTAACTAACTATTGAACATTTAGCAGCTAAAGAGCCAGATGTATCTGTTGGAGCTGACGATGAAAACAGCTCTGAAAGAAGAATCAACACTGGACTTAAAGCTTTGAAGACAGTATATGTTTATAATTTTTTGTGTCTGCTGGATGAGTAAATTGGTATCACTCAGTTCTGTGCTGTCCCCTAACTTGCAGTATTTTCCACTTTTTTAGAAGAGACCGAACAATGAGAGGAAAAGATTAAATGGTAAATGGTTTTTATATAGCCTCTTTCTAGTCTTTTCAACAACTTAAAGTGCTTTTACAGCAACAGTTAAAATTCTCCCATTCACACACTAATGTGACTTCTCTTCAAAGAGCCAACCTACTCATCAGGAACTCATACACCCAAATTCACACACCAATGGTGCAGCCATCTGGAGCAAATTGGGGTTCAGTATCTTGCCCAAGGACAATTCAACATGTAAACCAGAGGAGCTGAGGATCAAACCACCACCCCTTTCATTGGTAGGCGACCCGCTCTACCTACTGAGCCACAGCCGCCCCATTAAAGCACCAAGATGTAACTCCGACCGCAACCAGGGGCTTCGAAAATGAAATATAACGATGCATGTTAATATGTCGCGGAAAACAGCAATTTGCAACAGCAAAAAATGTCCTCTAGTTTTCCCTCTGATGTCCTACGACTACTCTGCCACAACTTTGTGATTCACAAAGGTTCCTGAATGCAACATGTTGGCTGCCTGCAAACCGAAGCTGCAACTGCAGCAGTGGGTAGTTGTTGAGGACAGCTTCGCTAAATAAAAGGCTGCAGCGAGAGCAGAGCAGTTGTAGGACATCAGAGGGAACCCAGAGGACATTTTCTCCATCAAACATGACCTGGTTTCACTGAAATTGCCATTTTGTGCAAAGTATTAACGTGCATCTTTAAGTTTTGTTTTTAGATGCCATGGGTCCCAGCTACATATTGTTGCTTTAAAGGTTGAAATAAATAACAATATGGCACATATGCACAAGATTTTGACTTAAATTCTCATGACTGTTCAAAGTATACCAGACACTGGAATATTTTCTGCCTTCGCTGTAACACACTGAGATAGATTAACATTTAAAGCTATTATCCGCATCCTAATAACAACTTCTTGGTTTCCAATAAGATCCCACCAAGCGGAAAATCAGTAATCATATGAGCTTTTATTTCTTCTCACTGTGGAAAAAACATTTGCAAGCTCAGAGAGCGAGAACAAGACTGAGAGAGTGTGTTTGTTAAAGGGAGACAGACAGAAACAGCAAGACAAAAGAAGAGAGAGAACGATCAAATTCACATTTTTATAATGTACTGTATTAGAAAAATGTGGAGACGATTCTTAAGCCGTTAGAACTAATTAATGCCATCAGACATGTGACTGGTATGATTTTACCAAGCAAAAACACAGCAATCTATCTGAGACTTTATTAAGACCTCCTTTTTCTTTCAGTTTGGGTAATGCATTCATGATGACAGTGTGGACTGTAGGTGATGCAAAGAGTAAATAAATAAACAATAAATAAATAAATGCAGCAGCCTTTTGACAAAATAAAAAAAAAGTTGAAACAGAATCAACTTAGGGAAGTACACAACCTGACATTAGGCTGCGATCAGACTGAAGAAGACGCACATGGAGGAAGAAGAACCTTGTTAAGCATGTAGCATTCAAAACAACAATGATCTCCCTGTTGTCATACTGCTGCACAAAGCTGCACTAATTGCAGCATCGCCCCACTTGGTCTGAGTACAGCCTGAACCATATCACTTAACTCATACAACCTTCACTATCTCTTTTTAAATTCTTCTCTTCACTCTGGTTTTGCAAGACCAGAAATTGTTTGTTTTTAATAAAAATTGTTTAAATGTAAAGTGGCTAAAGAGAAATAAACAAAATAATGATGACCACAGTAATAAAGCTGCTGTCGTATCAATTAGTAGTGCAAAAGACTAAAAACTTGCCCCAGGGTATTAAGACTCCACATGGATGCTTAAGCAAGCCATTGCTCGTGTGTGACAGAGCTCTGCCACGCAGCCGGGGAGGACAGCTTTCCTCACTTAGAAACGGATTTACGTTAGCAAAGGGATCCACTGGATTTTAATTCAGCAACTTGTTGAGAAAATCTTAGTTCTCAAATTTGTTTGGAACAAACAAAAGTGAGTCATCAGTTGTAAAGCTCAACAAATCACTGTGCAAAAACACACTTTTTAGATTCTCAAACTGTCAGTTGAATCGTGTCAAAACAGCTGCCCTTTCTGTTTATTATACCGTATACACCCACACACTTATGGTGAGACTCTTTTGTTCTATTTTTAAGCTTTTATGGCGGTCAGCACCCCTGGAAGGCAGCATTTCCTTTAGAGGTGTTCTCTGGATTGTCACATCCTAGCTCCTGTACCTTACTTCTTTTATCAAGTGATGTCTTTTTCTTTGAGGTCTGAGCTGTCACATTGGATGAGCAGAAAGTTACCGTAAAGGGAGAAAAACATCCTGACCTCTATGAGCTGCTAGCATGGTTGGGCACACAGACACAGAGTTCTGGCACTTCTACAATTTACCCTTTTTTGTAGTGTGACTGTCCTTGACACCGACAATTCTCTCAAACTGCCAGCACTCTTTTTCCCTCTCCATATCAAGCTCTTTGGGCATTTCTTAATGGTGCTAAATAAACGGTATTTTAAGGAGCACAATGTGAAGAGAAGATTAAGTTTCCAGTGATTTTGCTGAGAATACAGCAACTGACTAGCCTGGCACATTCAAACTAATTCACAAATGAGAATTAATGTGGTCCCTCTCAGTTCACCATTCTTTTCCAAGGGGCAGTACCAACAGACGCAGTCAAAACTGTCTCCGGACGCAAATGGACAGACATTTCCCCTTTCGAGCTAGTGCCATCTTTGTTCTGAGAGGAATTTCAGGTGAGCAGACACCCCCTCATTATTGAAAACTACGCAGTATTAAATAAAAGGAATGTTCGGGAAACGACCTCTGCGACTGGACAAGGACTGTTTTTTGTGATTATCACACATAGGGAGGAAAAGGAGCCTTTACTAGGAATACTAGGAATCTTTCTACCGATCTTATTTTAGAAGTCCTGAGGACAAAGTATAAGTTGTGGGGTGATCGGGCTTTTGCTGTCATTGCCCTCAAAATGTGGAACAAGTTACGCCCCAAAATGCGCACAATCACAGACCCAGCACTTTTTAAAGCTTAACTCAAGAGTTATTTATTTAGAATGGCTTTTAATTCCTGGTAGTGTCATGATATTTTACACCTGTTTTATGTGTTTTTCTGTTTCTTGTATGTTTTATCCTGTTAATTTCATTCTTTTGATTGTCTTGTAAAGCACTTTGGGTACCTTTTGTTGTAGTTAAAGGGCTGTCTAAAAAAAAAACACTGATTGATTGATTGAGCTGCGTGGTGCGGACATGAGACTCACGCAGCCTGGAGTACAACACAACATTAAAAAAACACCAGACAAAAGCACTGAAACCGATGTTGATAGCTAGTATAACATCGCAATAAAACAACAACCAAGTGGCCTGAGTATTTATCAGGATGTCACCTGTCTGTAGGCTACCAACAATTCAAGTCAGCTACCAGTCACACAGTCCCAAGCTGCCGTCTTCGTCTCCTTCAGTGAGCCATCGCATAAATCCCCCCCCCCATATGAGATAAACTGTTGCAACTGGCCTGTCAGGTTTTCAGACAGATGGAACTGGCCGTGGATGGGAGGGTTCCCAGGCCATTTTCACAAAGCAAATTACTTCACAAATTGAATGGGTCTAGTTAACCTGGTTAGAAACTAACGGCATCCTGGCCTGATGGTTGTCTCCCTTGGCTAACTTTTGTGTTGTGAATATCAGCAATATGTTAGCATCTTTTATTCACTGCAGAATTCAGAATACTTGATAATTTGCAGATACGATGATGCACACCGGCAGACTGACTATGCCGAGAGCTGGGTGGCTTGAGGGCGATGTCTTGTGAGTCATACCTGGAGAAGTTTAGACTTCTTTAAGAGGAAAGAAAACTAATCTACAAACAACTCATAGTCTGAAAGCCTTTCAGAATCACTCTACATTTATACTCACATAAAGCCCCTACACCTAATTTACATCAACCCAAGTATTTTGCTTGTATGCTGCCTGATTAGACCTCTTCTTCCAGCACATGCTCACACATGTCAACAACTCAAACCTTGTTAATATTACTGCAAAGAGTTTATCCTTCATTATTTCCAGCCAACTGACTTCAGCAGAGGTCTAATCAGCCCCTGTAACTAAAAATACATGTGGGTGAACAAGACTTTGAGCTTACTTAGGCGGGTTTGTTTATAGGGAAATATAATGCGTCATTCTTTCGCACCGTCGTTCATAGTCACTTTTAGAACCTGATCTGTAATTATCTGAAAAAGTTTCACAATAGTTTCTCCACATCAGCCTTCCAGCATCATCAAAAAAGTAAATAATGACTTGATTTAATTCACAGACATCAGCCAAAGTTTTCTGTCTGTTGTCGTGCTCTGTATAAAAAAGTCAATTTACATAATTTTGGAAGGGAACTTGGAAGAGACAAACTAAAACAAGACTAAGATTCACATCTTTTGGTCTCTGAGACTGTGCTCAGGGTCAGTGTCAGCATGCTAACATTTTCTAATTAATAAGAAAAACAAAGTGCAACCAGGGCTGATGTGAAAATCATTATTTTTCCAAGTATTTGATCATAAACTAAAGAAGATAAAGAAGTTTCAAATTTTGACCTGATGGTGGTGCTAGATGAACAATCAAGAGGACAACCACCATTATCACACTTCAGCCTGTGGGGATCGTCCGCATCACATTTCAGGGCAATCCATCCAGCTGCTGAAGGTTTGGAGAGTTTCACACCCCTGTGACACACGGGATGCGCGAGCAGTGTGTGTGTGCGCTGGCCTTCATTTCTGCGTCCATTAAAACAGGTCAGAGCAGCCACATGCATCTCTGCTGCGCCGTGTCATCTGAGATTGAGTGAGTATTGTCAGTTTTTACCACAACATGCGTGTGGTTCTGGGTGGGTCAGTACATACCGGTTACTGCAGTAAACCTACTTCTAGACCTCTCACAAGTTCCCAGCACTCTTTCCTGTCATTTCTATATCAGAGCATCTCTTGGCAATTCATAAAAGACACTTAAATTACGAAAGGGTTTACTACGTGATGCTTGTCTCTATGTTTTCTTGTGGACTACATTAAGTTTGGTCATTTGTTCTTGTGGAAGTGGAACTTCACATTAACGCTAGCTAATGAGTCACAACAGTGCTGGTTAAACAGGGAAAAACAAAGGCCAGAAATTTTGCCGTGGCTCCAAAAAAGCACAAAGAGAACGCGAACTGCAAAGAATTCACTTGATGATTTGCTGAAACTGGCCACAATCACATGCAAACACGTGAATAAGGGAAGTAATGGCCCTTTTTTCCACTTAAAGCACTGTCTGGGCAAAAATAACATAATATATTGTAAAAAGGTAGGGCTGGCTGTTGCAGCACTCTGAGAAGCTGTAACAGAAACATGCGAGTTGAATGAACGCAGCAAGGCCACGCGCTCCCCACTCACCATCCTGTGTGTCCTGGGGGTAAGAAATGCATGAACCTGGAGAAAGAGAGAACTGTCTAGAGACAGGAACACAATGGCAAAACGAGTTACATAAAAACATAACTGAGACAAGTGTTGTGAAACATTCATTCACCCTAAAATGATGCCGCGGTGCGAACCGGAAACATGTATACAGCCTCAGCTTCAGTCTGCACAGCTGGGCAGAGCAGCGGCATCTAGTCTCAGTGAATGCAAACTGTTGGAGCTCGGCCTTGTGAAAGGAGGAATGAACAACAAATTGATCAAAGTGTCACATCGTCTCTGCTTTCTGTTGTACCTGCAGTGTTTCCCTGAACTCACAGTGTGTTATAACTGGAGTGGAAAGAGACACAGACTGTTCCTATGGATCGCAGGGTAAAAAGTTATTGCAAGGCAACACAAAGAAGAGACCAACGACACTTTGGGCGTGCTGTAAAAATGAGTGTCTGTCTTGAATGTCCATTTTACTTCCAAGACTTAGGCAAAACATCACTGTATTCCCGTCATTAGCTCAATATTAACACCTGAGCTAACTATAAAGAACCACTTTGTTTATTTCCATGGACCTCCCTTTTCCTTGTTCACAGGATTAAGAATTCTCCAGTGGTCTCTCTTCAAAATGTTGCTGTACAGGCGGGTTAGAGATCAGCTACAGAACTGCATGCTGGGATTCAGGAATTCAGTGTTTTGTTGAGAACACCTCAGCAGGGAGAGTGTATTGAACCCAGTCAGTTGTATTTGTTTGATGTCTCATTAATTATTCTTCCTTTGATTTGCAGTCTCTTGTTGTCTTTGAGTAGATTGTGGCACACCTGTTTAAAAGGTACTCTAAATACTCTCCCTGTGACATGAAAGACAGACTGTGGGAATCAACAGCAGAGCTAATGTCTGCTGACTCTTGATAATCAATCCTACCAGGGGTCATTGTTTACCAAGGAACTGCATGCATAGTGAGTGTGCTAATGTTATGGCACAGAAAATCTAAAGTGGCAAAAATGACCAGAGAACGAATGGAGTACGGCTAAAACCAAACCGTGTGTGTGTGGAGAGTAAGATAGATAGAAAACGTAGTAAAAGGAAACATCATTTACTTGTGCCTGTAACGCAGTTGAGTTAAGAGAACCCAGATGGAGAACCCAAGGGCTGAGACTTGAAATTGGAGTAAAGGAAAGTAAATTGACAAACTGTTATGAAGCATTGGCAGGGGAGCTGGCTGAGGGAAGCCAGGTCGAGAGTTTCAAAAGAACCAGCACAACTGGGGGGCCTTTGTCATGCTGATACAGGATCTCTATTTAAAAGAGTAATAGTAAAAGCGAGAGGGGGAGATGCTCTCCGCTCTTCACTTGGCTCAGTTTTTCTCTGGATTCAGTCTGGCAATGAGGGTCATTTTTAGAATTGCAGAGAAATCTTTAGCCAGACCAATCAGCGCCTAGGGGGAGTGGTTCGGTTTGTTGACGTAGAGGTCAAACGCTTGTCTACCATAGTTCAGTCATGGTGGCGGTCATACATGAAGTGAACCAGGCTGCCCAGAACAAAACAACACACTAAAAAACACTCAACAAAAGCACTAAACGGACATAAATAGCCAATATCACAACACAATATTACAACTTTTATGTAATTATTTTACAACTTGTGAAAAATGATTGTCAGTTTTGTCACTCATCTTCAGGCTGCCAATGTCTGAGCCACGATCTCCCCTACCCCTAACCCAGGGAGCAAAAGCTAGTGGCTGCCGCTGTTAGCAGTTATTTCAGGCCTGTCGCTGCATCTACTTGATGAAAATGTGGTTTTATTTCTAATGAAAAACATCTAATTGTCTCTTTCCATGATGCATGGTGGGTCAAAACCTCAATCATCACAACACAATATAATGGCATTAATGTGAATAATGAACAGATTCGACATTACCCTTCCCACTGGTCTTGTCAGTTTAGCAAAATAGCCAGACCCACAACGTACTGTACGTCATACAGTCAGTGTTAATGCTGATTGGTTTAAGGCTGCTCCAACAGTTTTACACTTGACCTGATACCACATCTACTGGGATTCAGATTCTGCAAAGAATCCCCAATAGTGTGGCCAGACCCATATCATGAAATGAATTTATTGGCGAAGCAAATTATTGGTCTGGTTTACAAGAAGCTCCTAACCAGGTGTTTAAAAAAGATGGATTTGTTATATTATGTGTTAAGTAACAGCTTTAGGCCAAGAAATAGTTAATAGTTAGCTCAATTGTTTTTTACAGATATTCATGGTGCACAGAGGATGAATAGGCTACTGGCTTTGGTAATCAAAATCAAAAATTCAAAGCTTCATGTACCCCCCCCATGTGTTGTTCTATGTGTTTGTGTCTTTTCTTTTTTCACCCACTTCTTTAAAACCTGAAAAATCTAATTTAAAAAACAACATATACCCAGCGAATAAAATATTTGCTTCTGGCCATGAACTGCACCTCTTGGTTTCAGGTGGAGTTCAGCAGAGGTGAACTCTGACAAAATCATAGCCTAAACTAAAAGCACGGATGCATGTCTGAATGACTCCATTCAGAAACCAACCATTTTTCATATTCGCCTGTTCTTCACTGCTCGAGAGAGGCACAAATCATGTATTTTGCCACGACAGACGAAGGTCACTTGCCTGCATTCGTATCTATATAACTATTGCCTTACATGATTCCGTTAATTTTCCTAAAGCACAGTCCACAGGTTGATATTTGCAATGATTTGTCCCAACAGCTGATTGGTTTGCCATAATGTGTGGTGGAGAAACATTAGTGTTCCCTGAAGGTCTATGTTTTTTTCAGTATGTAACTTTATTAGCCTAGGTACAAACTCTTATTTTTCCTCACTGTCAGTTATTCCTAATTTCTGTTTCTTTAAACAAAGTCACACAATTAATCCCGAACTCAAAAACAATTCTAAATAGACGGTTGCTTCCACACTATTCTTTCCCTCGTATTGGGAAACCAAGCAAGTTTCTATGCTGAGCTGGAAACGCTGTGTTTATATTTTCACAGCATTAAATCACTAAAAAAAACTATTACAAAGCAAAAATGTACTAAGGAAACAACTCAATTTGGAGATATACTCAGTGCAGTTCTCTTTCTCTCACTTAAGGAGCAAGTATTTTCCTTTCTGTTTATATTCAGTTTATTTCATTTTTTTATAGAAATTATATCAAAAATGGTCCTGAAAAGCTCAGTAACATTGCGATCAACATTATCTGCAAGGCCTTTCATCTTCTCCAGAGGTGAGGGACGAGAGCTTTCTTTATACACAGCTCCACACTGACATGACGTCGGCTGTGATTCTGCCAGAAAATAATTCTCAGTCTAAAAGCAGAGATGAGCGCTGAGCCACATCTCTGTGAAGCAAAACAGCCCGAGCAGAACTACATTTATTTGAGCCGAATGAATGCGAGTGCAAATGGCCTCACCTTTACAAAAGAGTTACCTTGCATTCACTGAAGCGAGTAATGCTGCAATCATTTACGGATTTCTTTAGAGTGCAAGAGTGAAGTAAGAAAATAAATACCAAGTAAAATACTGGCAGATAGAAGTGCAATCTGGCTGTTGCTCCCTTGAATCTGGGCTCAGGTCTGGTATTCTTAACTATAACAAACAGAGTAAACATAATTAAAGTTAGCAATGAATAGAGAGTTAAACTCTTGTTTCCTTTGGCAATTAAAAGCAGATTTCTGAGCTCCATTCTATAATTACCAGTGTGATATTGTTTTATTTTTTTGTGCTGAAAAGTGAAAAGAGACATGAAACAAAAGGAATTCATTGTACTTCAGGAATAAGCTTTGGCATCATTTGAGAGCTTTTGCTGTCTATTTGTTTATTTTCACTTCAAACTTCCTCATTTGTTTCTGCCAGATAGCAGCTCAAGAAGACAAAACTGCATGAGCAGTAAAATTTGTCCCTTAAAACTGTGTGGGTGCATAACAACACTATGTAGAAGTAATTGGTAGCAGCGGCATACTGACAGATTCGCCACTTTGACACGAAGTAAAATGCAGCAAAGTAACACACTGTCCAACTCATAAGTTGGAAAAAAGTGTGGCATCTGTCTGAAAACGGTGTTCAAGTGCGAGGATGGAACAGATGTACACAAAAACAGCTGCATATGACTAATCACATTCACTGCCGACTCCCAGTTGCACAACAGGGACATTCTCAGCTGATTTCCTTAACATCATTAAGCCCTTTATGCAATGAGTCCATTACACTGCTCACTCAAGCAAACCTCGAGTTGTGCGCGTTGTGCGAAACTGTGTGTGCGAACTTGTGAGTGAGGGGCATCGGTTTGTGTGGGCACGCGGATGTGCTTCTGTATGCATGTTTTGCTTATTTGACATGCTGTAATCAGACAGAATTAAACACAAGAAGACAGATACTGGGACGTTTAATTTAGAAAATTATGTGACTGCAAGTGTGTGTGTGTGTGTGTGTGTGTGTGTTTGGCTGTGTGTGCACATGATTCCTCCTGATTGTTGTAAATGGGTGGCAGGGGGGTCATTATATTGTGGAAAACATCTGCGAC
>JAQLOL010000026.1:3034876-3056529 GCA_029783665.1 Naso thynnoides | reverse complement strand
ATTAATAGTTAAACAAAGAGAAAAAGAAAGTGGAAGTAGCTTGAAAGTAAAGTTTTAGAATAAGTGAGGAGGCTGTGTTGGCTGTGCAACACCATGCATCGTCCCTCAGGGTCTAGCGAGTTATCAGGGAGGGTATTTAGTTCGTTAATAAAAAACATTACTGGGTTCCAGGTGGAATAGAAGAGGTCTTTCGACCCTCTAAGTGTGTATTTGATTTTTTCAAGACTTAAATGGAGCATAAGGTCACTCATCCACGAGGAGGTGCTGGGTGGTGTGGGGAATTTCCAGTGCAACAAAATCCTTCTACGAGCAAGTAGAGTGGCAAAAGCTATAATGTCTTTTTGCTTATTGATAATCTGCTGGTCAGGTGGCACTATGCCGAAGATGGCAGAGTATGCGTTAGGTTGCAGATTTAAGGATAGTGCTTGTGAGAGAATTCTGAAGACTGCTGACCAGTAATCCGAGAGGGAAGAACATGACCAGAACATGTGTGTTAGTGTTGCCGGAGCAACATGACATCTGCTACAAGTCTTATCTAGTCTGGTTCATGTTGGTCCAAAGTATAGCAAGTTTGAGCTGGCATGGAAAAAAGCCATTTGTGCTGCCTGTACCAAATTACCAACATGGCTGAACCTGCGCTTAGACCTTCACGCCCATATGAAAATACAGCCCTAAGAGTGAATGGGCAACTTAATCCTCATCAGAATTTTAAGGCCTGTCTGATTTAAAGCAGGGTCAGCTAAAAGATTCAGCCCGTGATGATGAGTATTTTTGAAAATGTGGTCTTGATATGCCTGACACAGCCGGAGCATCTCCAGCAGAGGAAGATGCACTCAAAGCCGGAGAAAACGTGCCACAACTGGGAAAGCCATGAAGTTCTATTCATGGAACGAAATGTATAAAAAAAGATGAAATTGGACACACACACACACACACATACACACATACACACATACACGGAAAAAGCTATATCTGACACCTACTTGAAAAAAAGCAGAGGGTCCAAGAAGATGAACACAGCCTCTAAAAAGTTATTGTATGATTGTTAAAGAGAGAATTAGGGAGTTTCCAGAACATTTTTTCTTATCTTAAAATATGCCATGTTCAAGCACTCCTGACTTTTAAAGGGGATGAGAGATGACACCCTGGTTGGTTTCATGCATATTACGAAAACACAGTTCTAATTAATTGAGAGAGTAAATTAAAATTTGTCAAGTAGATTTGGACACACCCCAACTGACCCTAGAGCTGTGTGTGTTTCAGACTGAGCCATAAATCTTCAAAATACATCAATTAGTCAAAAACAACTCGTACTAATACTTATTGAAGTGCTCCAAATCGACGATTCTTGGCTTCTGACTCAAACACTGAAGGTGTACATGAGGACCTAATAAATCAAAGGGACAAAAATAAAGAGACGATGCTTCTATGGACAAAAAGGAATGTGAGCTGTGTTTGCGGCATGATGTATACAAGAAGACCACGGAGAGAACAGTAAGGATGCGTCAGCTCCAAACCGTTCACGCTGCAACAGGTGGAAAAGCCGTCGCAACAACTCAGCATCACGAGACTGATTTTTTTGGCCCCAGGTTTAGGCAGGAGGAGGACAGAAGAGACAGCGTCAGCCATCAGCAGTGCAATGAAACCTAAGTGTGACATTAACATGTGGTATGTTGGCTGGACGATTGCACTGCACAGAACAAAAACTTTAGTGCTGCTGAAGAAAGTATCTCTCTTATCAACTCCTCCCCTTCTAAAATGTAAAAATAATTTAAAAAAATTAAATTATTTTACATTGTTTATTTTTCAGCCACTAATTCCAAGTTTGTAATTAGGATTATTTAATGTGACTGAAATATTTTGAATACAGAACAGTGGTATTTATCAAAACTGTCAACAGAGGGTGTAAATGGTGATGATGGCAATTACACAGGATGAATAATGTCTAACTATTAATTAACTCTATGTACAGTCATTAATTTTGAATGGCTAAAAACTTAAATACTTTTTGAACTGTTATGGATTCGACTAAGGTTTTTGTCATTTCAGTGTTTGATAACAATGCGAACATGCATTTTGTTGCTCAGATAAATCCAAAGAGACAAAAAAAAGAAAACTGTTTTAGTATGCAGACAGTATTTTTTCCTTTGCATGTCTCTTATTTAGACTGAAGACTGTAGAAAAGCAGAGTGCAATATTTGCATTTTTATGTCTTACATAATGTCTGAAAAAAAAACCAAAAAAACAAAGCTTTTTGGAGTAGAACAGTCGGCCTCTATCAATTTATTACACAATTGACTGGCAACTCCAAAAACTTTAAACCTTATTTTTCAACTTCACTCTCTGTAGTTTCTTTTTTTCTGCCTGAAAAATACCGACTGATTCCTGGAGCCCAACCAGCTACTTCATAGATTAAATGTCCTTTTATGTGGTATTTCAAAGACATAAAAGCTTCCTGTCGATTTGGCTGCAAGCTACCCAATGGAAGAGGAAGAGGCAGAGGATTCGCTCATATGACATTGGTTGGTATCAGTTTACAGTATGGATTGGACAGCGAAAATCTCCTTCACGGTGTCCTTCAGGACATTTTCCTGCTCTGCATCTTCTTACACACACTCAAAGTGACTTTCCTGCCACACTGAAGCATTTGGTGAATTTGTCACTGATGTAGAAGTTTTTGATACATTACATTTTAATTATCAGATACCTTTGTTTGATACATGACCCTGATTGGTCAATCACAGCATTCTAAGGTCTGTTGTTTCTGTATAACAGTTGTCAGGGACGCCGTTGAGACCCGGCTCATCCTCGGGCTGTGGACGTTCACGTAATATCATATCAATCTGTGGAAAGAAGTCCGCTGTCTGTGTGTCTATCATCCGTTCATTGTGTTTTGTGAAAAGGTGAAGCAACAGACTGAGGATGGCGTGTTTTCAAAGCATTAATCAATGTCACAGTTTCACTTTCTGCTGGTTTGGGAGTTTATTCTTTGAGGACAGAGCTTGTAGTCGACTGTTGAAAGGCTAGCGTGGCTCCTTTAAGAGAGTGTGGTTAAGTGAAGGTGAGAGATCGGTGAGTTTTGCATGTGTGGAGCGATTGAAAGTAAGCAGGCAGTTAGCAGTTAGCTTAGCAGTTAAGCAGCTGTTTTGTTGAACTGTGCTAACTTAAGTTGTTGGTAAATAAAGACCGCAGCTTCTCAAGACCAAGGTGGAGTCTCCCGTGTCCTGGTAAAGTGAAGCAGAAACAACTTCGGCCACGTTTCCCAACCATGGTCTGGGTCTAAAACAGGAAACAGAAACATTAACACTCCGTTTCTTTGCAAGCAGTTCCAACTGTAGAATTGAATGGACTATTTTTTGGCGGAAGACATGAAATTGTTTTTAAATCAATAAAATAGTATTTAAATCAATATTTTGTGTCTTCTTATTTTTTTTTTTAAATAAATAGCCATGTAATAAGTGGAATAATGTCAAGTGAGTCAGTCATTCTTGAACAAACAAAACAAAACAAAACAACAACCAAAAAAACCCCTTTGACTGATGCAAACCTGATGGGGTTCTTTTCGCAATAAAAATCTGCTCACTCGACATTTTCCCTTACAATATGCATTATAAAGACAGGCTTCATAGAAAGTGTTACCTACATTTTTGCTTGTTTCCCAAAAGGAGCTATTGTAACAGTTCTATATTGTAAACTGTGGGGATATTCAACTAAATGTGTTTCGGAGGCAAGAGTACTTTAGCCTTGCAATCCCAGAACACTGTTATAAACTGTTTGTTAGTCTAACACACATAAAGTATCATGAGATTGGAGCCAACGACAGATGTGAGGTAAGAAAATCTCTTTTGATCTCCAAACTTGCAGATCTGTCTTTTTCAAACTTGTAGTCTTCAGACTGACAATGGCATCACTTCTGGATATTTAGCTGAGACCACCCAGCTCCCATGTTCGAAAGACCCTATACAATTTCACTTTTTTATATATGCATCTGTTTTATACTTAGATTTTTGAGGTAAGCTAATTAGCGGTGGGCGAGCTCCGCCGTCCCTTTCTGCACGCAAAGTTAAAAGAATGGTATCTATCTTCTTGTCTAAAACTTGAGAAGGAGGCAATTAACGAAATCAAAAACCAAACCTTTTAGAAGTATAATGTTTGTTCTTTTCCATGACTGCTAAGGAGCAGGAAACTAATGCAGCGGAGTGACTAAGGGTGTATTGAAGGGACAAAACAGCAGCATGAATTAACGTGATAAAATAAAAATATATTATCTTTTAATTGATTGCGATTAACGCCTTAATGCTAACGGCCCTAATTATAATTATTCAGATATGTTTCACACAATTATGTTGACAGATTTTTTTCATGTAGGCGATCATTATCACAGACAGAGCTGGATCAGTGCTTTTCTAGTTCAGGGTGCTGAAAACAGGGCTGTAAAACGTGATGAAGTGTCCTCCGCGATGGCCCAGAGTGCAAGAAAACTGCTAAAGACCTTCCAGTGGAGATGTTCCACAGTGGCGTATGTGTGTCGTGCTTGAATATTAGCCGGTTAAATATTTAGTTGAATACTTGCCATAAAATTGTAATCATTGTTTTGACCTGGCAGTTTGACACTGCGACTGATAACACCTGACATCTGTCACATATTTACTGTTCATAAAGATCATAAGCAGAACGATATGCAGCTCACTGATTTGTTTCATTGTGATCTGAATTATCAGCATAACAGAAGCACTAAACTGCATTTGGATTGACAACACAACCACCTGCCCACAGCTGGCCCAGAGCTTTAGTTGTTTGCCTCGTCACGTTCTGTGTTTTCCCCCTGAAGGTAAGCTGGCAAGCCAGGAAGCAGCAAGAATCAGCATTTGAGCAGCTCAGCCAATCTGCCGAAGACGTGGGGGAGAACGCTGACTGCACACAGCGACTAATAATTAATGAGGTGCAGCTGGTGAAGCAGGCAGCAGGTCTCAGGGACTGACGAGGTAATGTGCCACAGGTGTGCAGGGATTAGACACCTGGCGGACAGGTGAGGAATGGTAAAGTGAAAAACAAACACATTGCATTCATGTTTCTGGTTGATCATATGAGGGGTCATCCAAAACCACTTCATAGAAAGAAAAAGTGGACTATCAAATCCACCAGCAGTGAATGTGCACAAAGGCCTGTGGTGGAAAACGGAGGAAAGATTGTCTACATGTAAGATTTAAGTGAGGCCATTTTCTGCACTTTTCCCTCAAAGCTTTTTCTCTCTGCTTTTATACAAAATACAGAACATGTAGAGAAGCACACAGTGTGTCTCTGTATCCATGGTGACGGATGTTTCCATCTGACAATGCAGAATGGTAGGCGGCGTCTCCTGTTGCCTGATATTTGCTCACGGAATGCAAAGTATGTTCAACAGGAATGAGTTAATATGCAGTTAGTGTGACCACACATGAACAGACACTCACAGCACAATCCACCACGAGAAGGTTACGTAAACTGTGCTGCTGAACTGAAGGGGATTCCCTGTGAGTCTGGAGAGTTTTGATTAATGAGCAGTGAATCATTGAAGTTGTAGATGGCTGATTGTCGTTCTGCCCTCTCAAGCTGTGAGCAACTCTTACTCACTCCTGGTCTCCCTCACAGGTTGTTTTTGTGCACAGTATATTTAAACTAATAGAGTTACACACCCATTAGTCATTTCTCTTAAAGCCATTTGAATTTTTTTCTTCAGATTAATACACATATAAGAGTATATACATAAATACATATACATGTATACATATAAGAATGAGTAAACCCCTAAATCACTTTTTTCAGCTGAAAACCAATGCTAATAAGTATGTATTAGTGTTTTTAATTGATTCAGGTCTAAATCTGGACATTTCAGTGTAAATTAATTGAAGCGTACGTACTCCGTTATAAATATGTGCAGAGTCTGCCCTACGCTGATTGTACCCAGGCTATTGCTACAAAATTTTGTTTTTTGTTAATCAGGGGACTTGTGAAGCGTCTGGTGCTCGATTTTGTCACCAACCAAGCCCTGCCTCCTCTAAAAAAAAGGCCACGGCTCATGATTCAGAAGACTGTTGTTAGAGAAGACACACCCGCTCACTCCAACATTACTCTTTCCCACACCCTCCCACACATCACCTAGGAAACAGTACACACATGCACGAGCACTCCAGCAAACACACACATGCACTGCCATAGATTAACGAGATAAAAGCTAAAGCCATGCTCAGTCTGACTTTCCCGAAAAGGAAATCGCATGTACGAACCGTTCTCTGAAACTGAAGCGCTGAGTTTAACTCAGATACGTTAAAGAAATGAGGGATTAACCAACCGGAGGAAGTTTCTCTTTCTCTTTGGTTGTAGAGCTTTTGTGTGTTGGGGGAGTCCACTGAGAGAAGCTTGCCGCTTATTAAATGAACTGTGGACACATGCAGAAAACTAAAACATGCTTACAGCTATGTCTATCTGTCACTTTACTCCAAGGACACAATTCTCTTGGTTAACACTCAGTAAAGCCCCGCCTCCTAGCGCTGCCCAAATTAACACATTTTTCACATTTGAGACGCATTTTGGAATTTCAGGAAGGATGCACTTCAGCCAAAACTGCGAGGGTTTAGTTACACTTTAAATGCACTCAGTTATACTAGTGCGCACACACTCACAAACATCCCTGTTAGCACATATAGGTGGGTTGCACAAGTGGCAGATGGGGGGCAGGAAGTGATTTCTGCATTGAGAAGTAATAGCAAAAGTTTTGTGCTGTACTTACAGTTCAGAAAGTAGTTTTCACATAAACGTGAGAAATTTAAAAAGCTTACAGCTTGCCATAGAAGACATGGATTAAAAACCTCTGTCCAAATGTCTAAAGTCTAGAGCAGTGGAGTCTGACAGCGCTCGTGTAGGCGATGACCACTTCGTGAGAGGAAAGGCTACAGTCATGGAGCTACTAAACTTTACATTTCTGGCTAAAATCAAAAGAAATACAGATCAGAGTGTGGCAAAGTGCTCAACACATACAGTCAGCATCAAGGAACACGTCACATCTAGTTCATGCTGAGGGGAAATCAAACCATTAGCTGCAGTGCTGAGAAGTTGTACGGCTTCCTGTACCTCAAATAAACAAAAGAAGTCAGAGTAAAGTAAGTTTCAAGTTATACTGAATCAAAATACGGAACCAGAGAGGAGAACGAGCTCTGTAGCTTATGGAATCTGACCTCAAAACACGTTTATGTGTGTAGCTGGCACCAAATACCATTTAACAAGACTTAACAGCTAGCATAGCGATTTAAGTGAATGTAAAATTAATGGTGGCTTACTAACGTTAGAAACTTACAGAATGTAATGTTACATTACTGCTTTAGCTCCACTATTTACTTCCATGTTTTACACTGTCATACTGTAGGTTTATAAAATTAGGATGCACATCATCTGGACGACACATCAGATAATACATGACTACAGTTTTCACGTTAATTTTAAGAGTAAATTTGTGCTTTGCTCAGCTTTAAAAGTTTATTTTCTGAGCTTTCATAGATGAAGGGAAGGATTGTTTTTTCCCACAATGACTCCACCCACCCACCGATGACAAGACTCTGACTGTATCTACAGCGTTCTTCACTTCATGCCCCTCCATCTGACTTACGTGCGTCCTTGGGATGACATGATGCGACCCACCTATAAGCTTTACTTTACTGGTTGCTCATGTTGAGCTGTATGGGATTGTGATGAAGGAAACTCTGAATTTTCTGATTTTGCAGCTTCATAGTGAAAACTTGCGAAGCAATTTATAGGAGATGATGTGTATATGTAGGGCTTTGTGGTTTAAAAAAAAGCAAGTCTACTCATAATGCATGAAGGCAGATTTGAAGCTGAAACAGCCACGGTGAGATGTCAGATGCAAGGCTGCGGAGAAAAGGCTCTTTCTGCAACAGTTAAACAGCCTCTTTCACCTGCCGAGGTGTGTGATGGAAAAACACTCGGAGCAGAAATACCGATCGATTTAAGAGTGTGTCATCAGATCAGGACCCACCCTCCCTGTCACTTTGATGTAATAGAAATGCAAATGCTGACCTGAAGCGACAAGTAAAACTGAGTGAAGCCCGGGCAGCTCATGTGTATGAAAAAGACCTGCAAGTGTGCACTGGGATGGGAATGAAACAGACCGAAGAGAGCGGGATTATGAGATTTACAGATAGTATCTGACTCTGAAAAAAACAACACGTTAAGTAATTGAAGTAGGTAATTGAATCCCATATTCGATACCAAAACTTGATGCTTATGAAAGCAAGAGAAAGTCTCTGCCAGTGGGGCGAGATAATTCAATTTGTTTCCAATACTGCTGAGCTTGTTTTCCCGAAGCAAGCACAGCAGTCTCACAACAATCAAACTGAAAAGCATTTCATTCTATTGCTTTAAGAAACTCTCACCGGAAGCAGCGAAATTCTTCATACAAGTTGACGTGCTTTTGGATCAAGTTAGTCACCCACAGGTTTTCCTTGCTTATGGTCAGAAACTTTTAATTGTTTTTTTGCTCCATGTGAAGGACCAGTTTATCCAGTCCCTACTTCAGTGGCAGGCACACAACTCTGAATGTACAATCTGAATGTGAAATGATGAAAGATGTGTTCATATTAATGCATGTGGTGGCTTCAAAAAAGACTTGAAAGGAAGTCGTGCTCTGTGTCTGCGTGGGCTCTGAGAAAGGTGTGTGTGTGTGTGTGTGTGAGTGTGGGAGGAGAGGTGGGCTGTCAGTAACTGACGATCTTACCTTAATGTCCAGCCTGAGCGGAGAGAGAGAGAGAGAGAGAGAGAGAGAGAGTGGAGGTGTGTGGAGAGGAGTGGGTGGAGGGAAAGGCCTTGAGATTATGGAAGGATGAATGCGGGGGAAGAGAAACACAACGGAGACAAGGAGGAAAAAGAGTGGAGGTGCACCTTGGTTCACATAAAAGATAAAAGAGTTCATCTGCTCATTGGCTGTAAAGTCACACACGTCCGTGTCCAATAGTTATTACAAAGGCCTGGGTGGTAACGTCACCTTTGGGTGATTACAGCTCTGTGGCAGGAATAAAAGCTCTTATATGCACTGAAAAAAAAAAAAACAGCCATGATGGAATATTCCATTTTTTACACCTTGGATCATCTAATTTATTCCATTGTTTCGTTCCTGTGAGTTATGCCCTGTCATGCAGAGAGGAAATCACATCATTATTAGCATTTACGACCACTGGTGTGTCCTCCGTTGTGTCACAGCGTCTCCATGTGTGCACAGAGCTGTCATTAACCCACTCACCACTTGTGTGGCACCTCAGATGTATGGTCACATTGTTTTGTTGGATTTAATGTGTTTTATGTGAAAAGGCCACATTTCATTAACATCGTTATAGGTCTAAAATCGCCCATTTTTCTGTGAGTGGGAGTATTTGGTAATCGACACCTGGTAAACAGGTATATGTAATGTATGTTATGTCATTGCACTTTATTTCAAGGGATTCCAAAGCTTGATGGATGCTGCTGTGATGACGTTAAGTAACTATAGCAATAAAGTTGAATTGTGGATGTAGTTGGGACTTTACTGTTTCTAGAAAAGATGTCAAGTTTGAAAAAAAGCCTCTCTATCATTCCATTTACACCTGGCATTAAAATGCGATCTGTGTCCGCATAGGTTATCCAGATAAGAAAAAAATGCATGTTAATGCGAGGTGTAAATGCGTCGCGATTGGACTGTGATCGGCTCTGCCAGACCACTTCTGAAAGTAGTCCGGCTCGCATTGTGTTTGGATTTAATGTGAGAGTAAATGAAATTCGTACAACTTGTTCACATTCGGCTTGCTGAAGCCTGCAGTTGTCAGTGTTCCCAGTGAGCAGCACCGGCCCCACCGTCATTTTGCCTTTTGAAAAAATCAACACCGTCAGACAGACAGACTCGACCGTTAACATTACATCCCGCATCCAGCTGAGCGACTGCACAGAGCTGCTGAAGACGCAGCAACACGTCACTTAAATATGGTGAGAGTAAGGAGAGTTGACCATTAGGAGGATGGATAAGCTGTCAAAGTGAAATGCAAAAAGCACCTCACCTGCTTCAAAATATTTCAGACTCTAATAGAGAACGTGGTAAATTAACTCAATGAGGAGTTTGTTTGCTAACCTTCTGCAGACAGCTTGTCATCTACACTCCGTTCTTGTTCCATTACTCTCACAGACTGTATAAAACTACTCCCAGACATATTTAAAAAGAATCTGATGCCAACAACTGAAAATGACCGTTGTTTTGCTCCACAAACACGTCGTTAATGATTGATAGCATTAAGCTAGCTAAGCTAACGGATCATGTCTGTCTTACAAGCTCCTTATATCTTTTGATACTCACTCTGAGATTTCAGCCACTACCTCAGTACAATAGGAGTGACTGAACTGGTGAAGTGCGGTGAAATAACACTACCTCCATTCTCTTCTTTCCTCTCTTTGTCTCCCTCCTCCACTCTGTATCATCCTCCCTGCACAAAAGCCAAAATCTCTCTGTGTAAAGATAACCGTAGCGGGTGTGTGGGAAAGAGACTGCAATTACAACAAGGAAATATATTAATTAATTGAACTGTAAAATCAATTGTTACAGCACTCAAGAAAAAAGCAGCAGCTGCAATTATGTTGATGTCGAGCCAAAAGGGATTTTAGGGTCTGGGAACACTGATAAAGAATTGATCTCTTTTCTTTTTACTTCCCTGTTCATCTATTTTTCTCTCCTCTGTAGAATTCCCTCGTTCTTTTGGAATTCTGTCTCAGTTCGTGTCCATCTGTCTTGCCATCAGTCAGACTTCACTGGCTAGGGCTCTGGCTTGTTGTGAATCTTTTGGGTGCTTTTTAGCTTACACTTTTTTAGCAGGGAAGAAGCAGTTGCACAAGCTGTGTTCGAGTGACTATGAGGAACTTTTCAGTATTTATGAAACAGTCTCATGATTTTAAACTTCCTGTAATGGCAAACAAGGCCCTCAGAGAAAACACTGCTATTTTTATGTGGTTACTGTTAATGCTTGTGATCGGGTCCAAATCCCTGCAAACTCAGACGAAACAATGTTTTTTTTTAAAATTCTGTTGTTCTGTGCAATGACAAAAACATAATGATATTCTCTGCCTACGGCTGCTAGTTTGCACCTTAGCTTGTAATGTTAATGCAAATGGCTGTGTAACATTAGCCTACAGACAATAGAGGTAACAGGTCTCAGGAGACATTACTGCCATAAAACTGGCTTATGACTTATAGCTCAGTCACATATTAACACATTACCTCATCATGATCCATCCTGTGGTCTATCTTTCACTCATTTCCAAAACAAATGCATGTGTCACCAGTGTTATACCAAGTTCTTCCTGCCTGGCATGCACTAGCAAAGATCTTTAGGAAAGTAAATGCTTGTGTCACTACTGCGCTAGAATCAACAAAAACTGAAAGTTCCTCTGAGTAGTCACTCCAAACATTAATGTGGCTTGATGCCAATAAATAATAAAACTTGTTATCCGAAGTTTTTTCTTCTACATGAATTGTTCCTGTAGCTCCTGCCCTGTCTTCACTGTCTCGACTGCCCTGCTTCTTATCCTGTTATTCATTGCTTCACTGAGAGTTCCAATCGTTAGATTTACTGTGTGCTTCCATTTTAAAGAGTGGCCTTGTGTTTAATCACTGTCTCTTTGTGCTTTGCATTCCTTATTCTCAGTGCAAAATCAAGGCACACTCTTGCCAATTTCCTTCTTTGCCAGGCAAAACTAGCTATCAACTCTACACACAAGGCTACACAGGGAGGCGAGGTTATTGATCTAAGTCTTTTCCATCCCTTGCTAACAACAAGAATTTCTGTCTACCTAATGTATCATCAGAGGGACTAAAGAGAAAAATTAAATGCTGTTGTCTTAGTTTCTCTTGTCCCACCTCACACTCATTTGTTGTATCAAGGTTATCACCTGCATGCACTAAGTGTTTCCGTCTGTATAGTTAGGCTGTCACAATAAACAGCACCCTTGAAAGCACTCGAACAAAACAAAAAAGTGAAGCACCAGAAAGACTTGACAGGAAAGTGATAAAAAAAAAGTTACATTTTACTGGAACATTTCGCTCTTGAGCATGACTGCGAAAAACACAGTGATGCAGCATGCAGCTTGTACATTTAGCATAAATCTTTTAGGACTTTTGCTTAGGTTTCAGTTCTTTGTTCACCATCATGTTCAACATCAAAAATAAGTCAAAAGTCACTAAAATTCTCTAATTTGTGCTCCTCACAAGTTTCTGTCTTTTTAAAATCAACTAAAAAGAAAAACACAAATAAAAGAAAATTAGATAAAATGGGTGTTTTCTAAATTTCTGGCACCAGAAGTCGACTTTTTATTTTTAGATTTATTTTGGATGCTTTGGAGGAGGAACGCTAATGACCAAACATTGTATTTGTCACACTGTAGTTTAATTTGATGCTGTTAGTGTTAAGAGATTTAAACAAATGCAAACTCATGCAGGGAAGAACAATTAAGTGCAATATTGATAATTCATTGCAGGAATAATGAGGTATGTGAATAAAAGTCATTTAAACGTGCTGTGATATGTTGATGAACAGCAGCCTCAGTGCACAAAGTTTGGAAAACTATGATGAAGCAACACTTTAATGCCTCCTTAGTATTTATTCAACAGCGTATAAACATTAAAAAAATGATAGATAGACTATAGTTTATCTGTAAGCAAAGAATTCATAAATGTATTTGTAACAACTACAATTCCTCATGTGGACGTCCATAAGGGAAGGCTGCTGTATACAGATAACAAAAAACATTGAGTAAAACCAGCATAATCTTACTGTTTTCATTGTGCACTTCGAAAATTTCCATGTAACTGCAGATGAGACATTACAGTGGGTTTTAGTAGTTACAGCTTATTAAATTTACACTTAAATGCCAAATAGGGTGATGCAAGTTTTACCATTAATATTACTGTGATACTGGTCCACCAGTGGGAAAACAGGCTGGAGTGTGCTGACATTTCAAGTCAATTTGAGTTAAATTAAGATTTTATCTCCACATGGATGGATACGGGTTTTTCAAGATCAGTTACACTTGTAGAACCAGAAGTTAATCAACCATAAGGCATATTTTGATTATGATTCGTTGGAAACACAGAATGATGGTTTACATCAAATATTAATGCGTAGCATATTAATTTTTAAAGTTCCATTGGGTAAGATTTAAGGATCCACTGGCCGAAGGTAAAAAACACTTAATATGATATTCATATGTTTTATTAGTGTATAAACACCAGGAGGTTTTTGTGTTTTCTTATCTAAAAATGAGTCTTTAATATCTACAGGGGGAATGGATGTTTTCCACAGAATCGGCCATGATGATGTTTCTATGGTAGCCCAGAACGGACAGACGGAACACTGGCCTTTGGCTCCTTTTGTTGCAAGGTTTGCATCCATTGTAGGTTCTCATGCATACTTGAAAAGGAGGGTGAGGTGAGGGATGTTTAATTGTTTGTAATCTGCAAACTCACCGATAGATGCCACTCAATACACACCGGACCCTTTAAAGGTTATAATCATCCACCTGTTATAATCATCCATCACAGACACTGGTGGACTCAGGGAATTTAAATAGTATCATGCGGCTGCTTTTGCAGAAATAGTAAAGGTGTCCCTTTGTGTTTAGACTCTTTTAGAGATTAGTTTGAATGTACTGAAGTGAGTTAAACTCAGTTGTTAAAAGAGGGAATGAGCTGTTCTTGTTAACAAAACAAATACATAGTGTTTTTTACGGGCACTTACTTTTTGGTGAACTCGTCTTGTTTCATCCCACTACAGATTTTTTCTCCATCCTCCCTCTGCCAGCTTCCACCCCCTCCTCCCCCGTGTCTCCCTCACCATAATCCAGCCTGTCGTGTGTAGCCACCGACTCTCTAACTAATGAACAATTGTGTCTTTGACATTCACCTCACAGCATCGAGGCCATAGGAAAGAACAATGTGGCACTGCCAAGTTCTTAGTCAATTTCAAACCTCCCAATGTCAAACGTTGGAGTGCCGCTTTAAAGTGTCCGGCAGAGGCAGGGAACATATTAAATTCTAAATGTTCAGGCACAGACATAGTATCTGGAAGAGATTATGGGGATTTCATTTGAATTTCCTGTGCTTAATTCAAACTCCTGGGCTTGTGGACAGAGGGAAGAGCGTGAGAGGTGCAAGTGCAAGTTCGAGCTTCAAGCATTTTCTCTACTTATCTCTCACTTCTGAATTTTGGTCTCGTTATTTTTTCTCTCTGTTTTGAAGAATAATGAAGGAAATGTCGGTAACACTTCACTTAAAGCATGCATCTATGACGACTTATGAACAGATTGATAAGCAGGGTTAGGGTTAACCATAACCGTTACCCTTCTTATAACCCTAATTGTAACCCTAACCATGACCACCTTTAATGCATTATAAGTATGTTCATATTGTGTTATCATGTTATATGTTCATAATTTGTTACGAAGCATTATAGATGCATGATTTTTGTGTAATCTCACCAAAATGGCTTCATATTTCCAAACCAAAGTCAGATTTATTGGTACTATGATTGATCAGGTGGCCCTGAGGTGGCTATTTTGGTCAGATTCAATAGGCTACTTTATGTCAGTTGTTGATTTGATAAATAACCCCAACACAGGCTTACATAGGTAGTGTTTTGTTAAATATTTTCAACAGTATATTTCATACATAGAGTGTGTTCTGAGACTCTTATTCGCAAACTTATCACGGCCAGCGCTTCCACAGCCAGAAGAAACTTCTCAGAAAGACATCTGACTTCCTTGTAATGGAACTTTTTTGAGCTAATTAATCCCATTATATAATTTTAATGTGATTTTCTTGCATAACCAATTCACTTTAAATTTGCCCAATAAAAACAACTGGATGCAGTCACAACTACCCTTGCAACATAATTAATCACAGTATGATGTTATATCTACAAAACAATAAGACACAGGAAGGAAATGTACAGCAACCATCAAGATAACTTCAATGACAGCACAAAGTCGCCTTTTAGAACAAAAGCACATTTCTTTGTTTGCTGTTGGTTGAAAGCTGTACTAGACCTTTATTTTGTTCAAAGTAGAGAGGCTGCTTGAAACCCGTCCAAACTTTCAGCCACAACAGATCAATACTGACAAATTACTACAGGACACTCTAGCAGAGATTATAGAAACCACCTGGAGAGCACGCACTGCTTGCAATACAATTAAAAACAAAAACAAAAAAGCCCCCGAAAGTTATTGTAGGTGACGTAAAGTGAGAGAGGTAGATTTCACCAGGACACTCTTGACTGCAGCTGTGTCTGAGAGCGACGTCTCTGTATGGAATTTCATCAGGACCAGCTGCACCTATGCATGATGCACCAATCGTCAAAGGTCAGTGAAAACTTTCCTGCATGTATAAGACGCAGCTCATTGTCCGGCTTATCACAGATAGATACTAAACATTTACGAATGGGAGCTGGCTAGTAGGTTACTAGTCATTACTGGGTGTTAGGTATTAAACAGGGGGTTGCTATGTAGTTATTGAGGGTTTGAGGGTACTTGCTAGAGTAAGCAGTTGGTTGTTGGATGGTTTCTCAGTTGTTAGATGTGTTATCTAGATGGTTGCTAAGCATTTGCTTTGGTCTTACTGGGTGGTAATGATGGATTTCAAAATAGATTCTGACTTTATGCTGCCAGTTTGTCAAAATGGTAACAGTGAGGTATTGCCTTGACATGATCAAGGCCGCTTTTAACCTGTCAAAATTCGATTATCTTAAGATTAGAAATCATTATTATTTTTAAGTGACAAGTTTTGTGTCCAAGATTGTGATTTTCTTTTTCATCTATAATGCAACATATTGCAATGTGGGATTGTAAGCAGACAGTATACATGCTATGGACAATGCTACCATCTTTCCCATTGAAGGACTCTTTGAGGGCACTGCGTGGATCATACATTTACCACTTGGACACTGACATAGAAGCAGAGTCTGACATTGGGCGGGCAAAGAGTTCAGGGTAAATTCCAGGGAAAGAGTTTAGTTTGTATGGTCACACAGAAGTTACACTATTAACTATGTGTCTCAAGTTGCCATAGTCAAACAAACCGTTCACTACTCACTATTGTGAACAGTTCGTGTATGACGGAGAGTGGTTGAAAATGGCGTCTTCGTGTTGTTACTCCAAAGACACACGATTTCCCCATTCTGATGCTTTATTAAAGCTATTGAAAATATTTTTGTTTGTTGCTTTGGTTACACGTTGACGTTTTCTGCCTATCAAAAGCTTTAGGTACATCATGTATCTTTTCAAGAGTACCCTTTACTGCAATTAATATTATTTTGTCTTTTTAGCAATGCTGACACCCAAAATATGGATGCTGAAGTCCACGTAGCCCTCTATTGAGGGTGCCACTCTTTTATTCTAATATCCTGTCATTCTGCAATAAAGACAGCTTTATCCAGTTGTCTCTCTGACATCTGAGCAACATTCATGCTGTGATCCTCAAACATATGATTACAATAGAGAATTTCCGATTCTTTTGCTCCCATTCTGAATTTACTCTTTTGTGTCTCTCAAAGTTTTGTCTAATCCGTCCCTTTGTCTTTTGATCTTTTATCCATCTCTTTGCCCCCTTTGTCTCTTTTCCCTCTTTTGCTGCAACATCATTGCGCTCAGCAAGAAAGATGTCGCCATCGGGAGAAAAGTAGACTTTCTGTAGCTGTTTTGAAGCATCACATGGCTTATAGCACAAGGGCACTGCTATGATCAGAGGGAGATAGTGAGGGGGAAAGATGAACAGAAAGTGAGAGGCAAGCGGAAGAAGATTGACACGAGGAAAAGAGGGGGAGACAGAAAAAAGAACAGTACATTGCTTACTAACATTGAAATGACTACACAAGAAGTAAAAGTTGGAGAAAACATGCAAGAGAAATTCTGTATATTGCAGGATGAGAAAATGAGGAGAGGGGGAAGGAGATCGGGGGAAAAATGAGAGACTTAGAACCTCGGCGAAGAGGGAGATCATAGGGTTTAAGATTTAGTGAGTAGGAGAGGAAAGACCCTGAGGAGGGATCTACCTCTCCCACCTCCTTATCTCCTGTTCCCAGGGTTTATGAGGAGCCTAACAGAAGATCCAGTGACTCTACAGAACATTCACAACTTCATACAAGAGTGAGACAAACTAGAGGAAAAAGAAGGTGGACTGCAAAACAAATAGGAGGGAAGAAGGAGAAGGTGTATGTTATACAAGAACTAAGGGGAAGACAGGAGGTAGAATGGATTAGGATAGAATTATACATGGGAGGGAAGAGACTAGTTAACATTGTGTGAATCACACCTTTTTTTTGAGAGATGATGAGACTTCAAGGGGAGCTATTATGCTCATTTATTTATTTATTTATGATTTTGGACTCTCATAGAGCAGCTAAACACAACTGACTGAACAGTAAAGTCTGTAAATCTTGAGAGAACTGTGACTCTGGCTTCTGTTTATTTATTACTCCTCCCCCTTTCCCTCATGCGCGCCTCCTCACTCCCCTGTACATGCAACCTCTTTACACAAAATAACACGACTAGAACAGTGATTAAATGTTACTTACAGATTGCGCTTCCACTCTTCAACAGGACAAAGTAGCATGCGGTCCTTTAGCAGCAATTTAGCTGTAAATCCATGTGCTCATGTTAAGGAAGTAAATAAATCCACACAGAATAAATCCACAAGGAGCAGGAACGTTATCAACTTTTGTCTAGTGCTCGCCTCTTCAGGAAAGTTTAACAAAGTTAAAAAAACAACAACAAACAAACAAAAAACACTTTATTGGAGCCATCTCGAGCAAGGGGCTGACAGTAATCCCTGAAGAAGAGTGCAGTCGTGTCTGAGCAGAGCGCGGGAGGGGGCAGGCACAGCGCTGTGTGCACGAGCTGACATGCCCATATAAGGAAGTCCAGCACGCCACTTACACCACTGGAAAAACACTGTTAATAAAACACTGTAAAACACAGCGTGCAGAGCCAACTGAAACAGCCTGCAGGATTCACTTCCAAATGCATGAACCTCATTATGTGACGCTTTGGCATCATTTAACACAAGTATCCAACATTGTAACAACATTTATAGGTCAGAAAAGATGAAAGAGCGTAAAGGCTCTCTTACAGAACATCAATGTCATGTGTGTTTAGTGGCCTGAAGTGGCTGAAGTCAAGATGTGTTAAGCATAACAGCATAAAGAGTGAAAGCAGGAGGAAATGACTAGCTTGTCTCGGTCCAACATGTTGTCATCCAGCTGCATCAAAAATCACTGCTTTAATCACACCCTTTGGTATCTGACAAAGATGCACAAAGTATTCATCTGTGTCTGATGTGAAAAGTTTTCCTGCCACAAAACCCTTCTGACATGTGGTTTACCTTGTCAAACACTTACAGTTTGTTGAAGTTTAGGCAAAAAAAAAAGACTTTACTTGATAAAGACGGAAAAAAACATACTGAATTAATTTTAAGAAAAGATTGTAGGTGTGACCTGTAATATTCTCTTTCAGTTTTGACCGGGTCATGACGGTTGTCATGTGTGACCCATTTCTCACAACCTCCACTGCTCTTGAGACGTTGTCACGTTTTCTACCGTGTGAGGTGGAGCATCTGCTATGAGCGTCTAATACTGATGTTGCTGCATTTACATTGGAGTTTGATGATAAGTCCCTGCTTCTCTTACAGACACTAAAGCTCACCGTTTCATTTGTATGAGATGTCACCGGTCATGACCAAAGAGTCAGTATTTGACAAGTAGGCAATGAGACCGGGTTGGTTCAATTAGAATGAGTCCACAGCCACTCTTGTGGCTCTTTGAATGACACGCTAATTGAATGCTAATGAAAGTGGGCCAATATGTCCACAGTTTTAGTGTTACTGTGCTGACCTTAACAGGTGTATGTTATCTTATCTTAGAGTGTACAGTTTGTTATGACTGGCTAATTAGCATTAAACAAAAAGAACAGAAAAGGCCATTGAACACACTTGGTCATAAACTAAAACACACACAAAAAAAAAGACATTTCCAAATTAAACCAGCAGATGGAGCTAAATTAAATGTTACTGCATCACTAAAGTAATTACAATTTATGTTTATCTTATGGGGACATCAGTGTTTGTTACAATGAAACGGCAATCCATTCTGCAGTTGTAAAGAAATTTTATTTAAAACCACAAACATCAACCTCCTGGGGGGAGATAAAGAAAAAGTCAGATGATCACAAATGTCAATATGTTTGTCTGGATATCTTGTTCTTCCTTGTATTTTAATGTTTTTTGTTGGGACATAATTTACAGACAGACAGGCAGGCCAAAAACAAAACAAAACAAACAAACAAACAAACACCTATATCATCTCTAAGGCTTATCTTATAAGTGAGTCTTGTCCTGTTTTTTCATGGAAATGGTCTTCTTTTTATTTCTAGAGATTTTTGATAGGTGTCTTTTTTGACTTTGCGCAGAGGAAGGTTGATTAACAGTCAAGTATTTCTGCCATGTTAGGCTAAGAAAAAAAGAAACTTATAATTCCATGTAAGAGTATAAAAATAAAGTACTGTTAAGTTTCAAATAAAACAGAGAAAAATGAAAAAAGAGAGAGCCAGATGAAACCATTATTCTCACTCCCACTCTCCTCACCACGTTCGCTGTGAAACAGGTGTAGCCTCTTCTCTCTCAGGCATTCAGCTCTGACATGCTTGGCCTCAAACAGCACACAACCCTCAGCTCATCCAGCCTCTCATGCCTGTCCCTGCCTGTTCAACACTTGGCAGGCTCTCCAAACAGCTCCTGTTGTACTCAGACTACCTAATTCAAAATGTGGCCAGTATTTGTGAGGAAAACATTTCATGGCTGCTGTGAAGAATTCCTCTGAAAGAGCATTCAGACCAGGTGACACTGAGAACAAATACTCTTTTTGAAGATACCGAGCTTTGTTTGGGCAGGCTGGTACGCACTCTGTTCTCGTCATTTTAAAACACAGTCACAGGATTTATAAAGCAATATCAGGTGGCATTTTTTTGGTAAAAAATACAAGAAAATCAAACTCATGATAATTGTTACATGGAAAAAGGCTTTTTTTTATAAATACAAATCCAATAGATTTAAACTTAGCTTTTTAAAATTGTAATTATTGTGATTTTTTTTTGTTATAGGGACATAGCTGAGAGCTAAGTTACACCTAATTTGTTTCTGTGAGATGACATTTGTTAATGGCACAAAGAATTCTTGATCAGCTCTTCTCTTTCATTACAAGGCAGTTTGGGGTTTTTATGTTACTCATGAGGATCTGAGCTGAAGTTGAAGTGAAACTGTAACATTAGCAGTAATGTATGTCGCATTTTTTTCAGGAAACCTATATTGGCTTATAATTAAAGCTTATATTTATAAACCCATATTTAGTGTTGCTCAGCGGATGGCGTTGTTGGTTTGTCAGTCGTTCTGTCCACCAATGTGGTACCGAGGGAAATATCTCTACAGTTATAGAATTGATTTGCAATAAAAACTGTGATGAAACAAACATTGATGTCCTTGCAGAGGACGAATCCCATAGACTGATCAGACGCGTACACAGACCTACCTCTGATACCGTTAGCGTTTTACTGATCCCTTAAAATATTTCAACATCTACAAAACAAAATTTGTTATGGACAATGTTTCCCACATAAGGTCTCCAGCTTATTTCTGTGAGCTGTTTCACCACAAACACAAATTACTCGTTTGTGTCGACCTCAGTGTGTCTTGAACTCTGGTCATCTGCCTGAAGTCACCTGCCACCATCCCCTCCTGCCTCCTGTTGCCTGTCCTACGAAACAGGCTTTGCAGTTAGTGAAGTAACTTTGGATTTAACCATTTTCAGGGTCGTCAGAATGAAAAGCTGCTGTAACACAGAACTTTACCTTTTGGAGCTTTACCTTTGGATACTCAGAGTTTGCCTGCATGGATATGAGGCCTGAATTATTAAAGGTCATTCCCTTTAAGCACATACAGGAATATTTATACAGCACAGGAGTCACAGCTGGACTTTCTTTCCTTTAAATGCATTACATGCATGCTACTGACCTCTGTGCTGTCATCCTGTGGAAGTAATGTTAATTCCAAATATTTTGAAGATCATTTGTAATCATCACTACAAGATCCCTGGCACTGAGGTGTTGGGATCCACAGATGAAGACGTTCATTTTAGGATTTCAACAAGACTGTTTTTGAATAAACATGTCTCTCATCTGCCACAAAGGAAGCTATGGACTGAGCTCATCCCCCACAGTCCTCCAGGTCTTTACGCCTAGGTGTGAAGACATGCCACAGACCCAGCTGTGAGTTGCCATTGGTCAGTGGGATCGACACCCCCGACCAGGCAACAAAACCCAGCTCCTTCCTTTGTTCCTTCTCTTCTCACTCTCTTCTCTCTTCTCTCTCTAGGGACCTCTCCGGAGGTCCTCCTCGCTCTTTGTCTCCAGTGACCTCTCAGGAGGTCCTCTCTCCCTCTTGTCTCCTCCGCGACTCAGGGACCTTTCCTGAGGTCTTCTCTTGGAGCCTCCAAGACGCTCCTGAGCTCCAGCCGGAGCTCTCACCAGAAGTTCTGAGTCCTCAAGGGATCTCC
>JAQLOL010000026.1:2922673-2938471 GCA_029783665.1 Naso thynnoides | reverse complement strand
ACACACACACACACACACACACACACACACACACACACACACATATATATATATATATATATATATATATATATAACATATATGTAGTTATTCCACAGTTTATGATATTAGCTGAGCTAATCTTTGGCGCTAGCTCAGGTCAGGCCTGTAGCCTCCTCCTTTTGCAGCAAGAGAGGCCAGAGCCCCGCTAGCAGCTAGCGTTAGCATTACTGTCCTCTTTATCTACTCGGTTACTGTTACACTGTTTTTTAGGGTTAAAAAAAACATCTATTTGTCTCTTTCTACAAAGCATGGCAAGTCAGAATCCCGATCACAACACGATATAACAACATTTATGTAATTATCCAACAGTTTATGACGTTATCGTTGGCGCTAGCTCCAGGCGGGCCTGTAGTCTCCTTGGGCAGCAAAAGGCCAGAGCCCTGCAAGAGAGTAACGTTAGCTCTGCTGTCGCCAACAGCTACTGAGTGACAATGTGACAATGTGATGTCATTTAAAGTGAAAAACGTTTATTTGTCTCTTTCCACGATGCATGGTGGGGTCAGAATCTTAACCACAACACAATATAAGAGCATTTACGAGATTTTTGAACAGCCTCTGATGTTAGCCTTCCTATTAGTTTGTCTGTAATGCTCCTCACTCCCTGTGGTATTTTATAAAGGGGGTGGGGGCAATCGGTTCCAAAGGGAGGAAGTTCACATGAACTAACATGAACGCACGGTCGTCCCGGCTACCAAACAAAGAAACTGAAAAGCTTGATAGTAACACAAAGAAAGGGCGTGTGACATCACTCTACATTTTAAACATCAACACGCCACTAGGTCTTTAGATAGTAAAATATGATTTTTCTAAAATCTAACAGGCTGAATTTTGTATTTAGCTCCTTTAAGACATAAGGAACATTCTCCGACCGTTACTTTTGTAGCTGTCTGTCTGGACTGTGAAAAGAAAAAAAAAGATTCCACCATTTTACAGCTAATTATCTCATTCTCTCACACTGTAAGTGTAAAAGAAAAGATCTTAGGCCAATTGTATCATGTGATCTTATAATTACAATTATATGGTTTGGCCACAGAAAACAATAAAAACAAAAAACAAAAACTGACTTAAAAAAACAAAGTAGGTCATCTGGTTCTGCAAAAGGTGAGAATAACAAAGGATCCCTTGGATATGAAACTAACAACACTCTACTTTCGTAGCACTTTTGCAATGACTGAACTGTTTAATGAAGGTTTTATGTTCTCTCACTGCTGGTGTCCATACTTATTCTTTTTCATCTACAAAAACAGTTGTTCAAAGCAGTGGATATACCTCATAACAAGTCATGAAACATGCTGTTCTATGCTATAAACTAAGCCACAGTGTAAATGATTCCTCTACATGCAGGATTTCCATTAAAGTATCAGTCTAATGACTTTGCTTAAATGTGTCCATGTGCACTTTCTATAACGGGTATAATCTGCTCTCCATTTCCATTTTCCATTATTTCTTCTGTCTGACACTTTTTAAGTGTTACTTTCTAGTCCGCCATGTAAATTGCTTAAGCGCTCCAGATGAAAACCCAAAGCAGATCTGCACCACTGTTGCTACACTGATAGTCATGTTTTTGCCTGCAATGAAATGTAGCCAGACACCACTGCTGATTGGGAAATGAAAACCATGACAGGCTTTTCCAGAAGATTTAAAGGTATAACTCGCTGTGCTTCTGTGGATGTCTGTGGACTTAATTTTTTAATGTAACAAGAGCCAAACCATAGCCAGCTGAACCGAAACGCCTCAGCTTTCAAAATAATCCGCCCAGACATTTTATATCCTACCTAAATTTAGTTTCTAAAGTGTCAAGATTTCTATGCAACATCAGATACAAGGAGAGATAAGAAAATCCCCAATGGAGAATATTCAGTGAATAAAATATACTCACTTTTGTTGAGAAACCAAGGTTGCTTTTAAATCAGCCAAGTCTGGTTTTTGGTGCAAACCAAACGACCAAACTGAGACCACTTTCAGGAGCTATATACAAAATCGATTCACCGCTAGTGGTCACAGTTCAGTATCAGCTTTACACCAAAACAAACCTGTGTTTTGGCCACACCTCCCCTTTCCCCTGGCACTCCACCCGTCCCACCCCCTGTTCTCGGCAGCTCTGCTCTGCCAGCGCCATGTTTGCTTTGGGAGGATTTTAAGGCTCTGGCGAACCAAAAACCCCTTTGAAACTGAAAACCACATAATATTAAATAAAGGGAATAATTCAGTGTGACGGATTACAGCCTTGGCAACCAGGCAAGCACTGTTTTTCTGTGATTACTATATATAGGGAAGAATAGGGACCTTAAATAGGAGTCTTTCTACCGCCCTGCATGGTGCGGACCTGAGACTCAGCTATGCAAAGACACTGGGTACTTACCAAGCTGAGTGTCACGCAGCCATGGGTACAACACAACAAAAACATTTAATTAATTGTCTTTTTTAACGATGCATGGCAGGTCAGAATCGTAATCACAACAGAATATAACAGCATTTACATGCATCTCGAACAAATGGTGACATTAGAGCCCCGCTAGCTGTTAGCGTTAGCACAGTTGTCCGCCATATTAACCATGATGACAATGTGATGTAATTTTGTGAGGAAAAACATCTAATTGTCTCTTTCCACGATGCATGGTGGGTTAGAATCTCATCCACAATACAACATAACATTTTTGAACAGGTTGTGATGTTAGCCTTCCAACTCCTCTGTCTGTAAATATAACTGGTTAAGTATAAAAATATGCTCAGCTGCTCCTCACTCGCTGTGGTGTTTTGTAAAGGTGATGTGGGCCAATGGTCCTGAATAGAGGAGGTTCATACAAACCGACATAAATGCTGATGTCCTGGCTACCAAAACAAACAAACTGAGAAGCTGGATAACAACACACAGGAGTTTTGTTGAACCCAAGTCCTGTAAAGGTACCCTGTAGATGTATAGCTCTGTTTGTCATATATGTCATGCATAAAAATATGATGGTGTATATGCACTCACAAGCAAACTGTTCAGGTTTTTAATCAATACCACTAATTGGTGATCATATGTCAAGAGGTAAATTGGTGCATTAAGACAAGGATCTGAACATGATGGGATTTTTTTTTAACATAGCTTTTCAAATGATCAGGAAGAAGGAAAATGCATTAAGTACATCTGTTGGGCCTCTAGGATACACACAGTGCTTCTAGGTGAGAAACTGAATGCAAATGTAACTTTAAAAGCTCCACAGGGTACCTTTATGCCCTTTTCAATCAATTCTGAATTCAGCTTTTCTCTAAAACATTAGATATTCATGACTAATCATGCAATCAAAGTTAGAGCTTGGATTAAAACATCCTAATGTCATATTTATTAACAGTTGAACATTCAAAAGTCGGCTGAGCTGTTAAAATCGGTTGGAAAAAGTGTTTGTGTTTGTGCATTGAGTCAATGTAATTGAAGGTTTCCTGGCAGTACAAGCAAACCCCCCCTCACAAAAGTCATGACATTTTGATTTGAGCGTTTCTAACAATGATTGTTGCACACAGATGTGTGATGTTATCGTTTACAATTTAGTCCCACCCCCTTAAACCAGTAAGAGAGGCAAAACATGCAGATGGCTTCATGTTGCAAAGATCCAAATGTTTTACTTTTTGCAGAAAGTTGTGTGATCACGTGGAACCCTGAGATGTAAAGTTAGAAGTAGATTTCAAAAATACTTTTTCTAAGACCTTTTAGTCCTGCTGCTCATTCCGAACAAATTCGGAATTTTTCCATCTGTTTACACACTGTATATTTATCATGCAGGTCATCTCCTAGCTAAACATGAATAGTAGCATGTCAAAAAAGTAGTTATGATTAATATGTGTTGTGCTTGTGTTCTCTGTGTCGTGCTAGTCAAATTTTAAAAAGTGATTGAGACAGCAGCCACACAGTGAGAATCTGTATAATATTAACCAAACTACAGGTGTGAAAACAATCTAAGACAGCACAGGGCTGTTTAAATGTTTACAGGACACTTAGGAATTCTGTCGGCATGCTGTGTTGTCCTTGCTAGGCATGTTGGGAAAGCAAAGATTTGATGCTTCTATTTTGAGGATGTGGCTTTTATTTCTGGTTTTGCAAACTCTGAGATTAAATCCGTCATCTGTCATGTGGGTTTTGACAATTGAAAAGAAGCTTATTTTGCTATTTCCAGGGCCAATGCAGATATATGGTGTGCACAGCATTTTATTACCAAATAAATTCTGGAACAGCAGGATGACATCCAACAGAGTCAGTGACTGAGCTCTGTGAGAGCATTGCTTTGAGTTCCTTTACAGCTTACATATTGACTTGGTCATAAACTGGCCATAAATCCATGGGCATTTAATAATGAGTCTATGTCATCAGCTGACAGAAGCATATGTCTTCTTATACTGCCCAGAGAAACCAATGGATGTGGTAATGGTAAATACAATCACAAGTATTGGGACAGTGGGCTTAAGTCTGCCTCGATGTTGACAGTGATAAATTTAACCTGGAATAGTAAATGTGAAGCAAAAGACCTGACTGTCAGCTTTTGATCACAGGTCAAAGTACTGTAAATCAACAGCTCCCTGTCCTCACAATGAACTTTACTGTCCCAAAGATTTTACAGACTTCTTGCAATGTACAATCAGCACAAGATGCACCCTCATGAAAACATTTTCTTGTTTCCCTTGTTTCCACTCGCTGTGTTCCATTTTCTAAAAATGCATTTTATGAATGTATAATAGTTCCCTGAGTTAATGCACTTATTATATGCCTTCCTCAGAACACCAGAGTTTTAATGAAAGTGCTAAATTGTAAAACGAAATTTAAACCCATAACCACTGAGAGGCAATTTCATAATACTTCGTCTTGGCATGGAGCATCAGCAGGCAACACAGCTCATCCTGTTGATTGAAAAGTCCCATCAGAAATATGGGAAGTGTTGGTGTATTTGCAGAGGAGCCAAAAAGAGAAAAAAATAGTTTCCCTGTTTCATTATTATACAATTTTTCAGGTAAGTCAAAGCTTTTGGAATCAAAATTTCACTTAGTGTGCCTCAAGAAAATACAAAGAGTAAGTTGTCTTGGTAAGTGATGGATAAATCTCCCCAACATTTATATCCTTATCGTGTAATAAACTTTTTTATTTTACAAGACTTGCAGTTGCAAAACACATACAATTTGTAAAAAGCAAAAACATTTTTTTAACTGCTTCTTGAATTCAGAACTTAACATTTTATCTTCATAGCATCATACTATTGTGACTAAGCCAATAAGAGATACAGAATAGTAACAAATCCTACAGTCCTGCACCTTTAATTGTTCTTAAGACGTAGATCTTCGAAGTCTGTAGATATTCAGGAAACTGTGACTCGGGCCCTCTATCTTCTTGTATTTTTTGCATTCTTTCAAATGGTCTGTGTAGCTTCCTCCTCCCCCTTTCCCTCCTCCATGCGTACCGCTGCACTCCACTGTACTCAAACCTTTTTGTCTGATGACTGACACAAAATAAACACAGCTAGGGCACTGATAAAATGTTACTTACAGCTTGCACTTCTCTTTCTACAACACCACAAAGTAACACGCTGTTCTTTAGCAGCAGTTTAGCTATTAGTACCGCTCATGTGCTCATTGAGGTAGTAAATAAATCCACAAGGAATAAATCCACAAGAAACAGGAATGCTATCAACTTCTGTCTGGTGCTTGCCTCTTTAGAAAAAATTAATAAAGTTAACTGTCCTTTATTCACCTGAGGAAAAACACAAACAAAAAACACTTTATTGGAGCCATTTCGAACAAGGTGCTGACAGTAATCCATGAAGCAAAGTGCAGTGGTGTCAGAGCATAGCGGGTGCGGGGGCAGGCACAATGCTGTGTGCACAGAGCTGGCATGCCCATGTAAGGAAGTCCAGCATGCTTTAACAACACTGGAAACACTGTGAAAAAAACACTGTAAAACACAGTGTGCAGAGTCAACTTAAACAGGCTGCAGGGCTCACTTCCAAATGCATTGACCTCATTGTGTGACGCTAGCAACATTTACAGGTCAGAAAAGATGCAAAAACAAAATAGTTCTCTTTTAAGTTCCTCAACCTGGGACTCTCTTTAAATTTCTCTAAACATCCAGGATATTGTCCTCAACACTGGATTTCAAAGTGAAACAGAAAATAAAAGACTCACCCATGGAGTCGAACCTAATGGGGAAATCCAAGGAACTGAGACCCCAAGTCATACCCACCTGGGCACACAGTCTGGTCATCTGGGGCAAACTGTCCAGGTAAAATGTATGTGTAACAACATTTAGGGTGGGTTGGAGCGGAGGCTATTGTTTTGCTCTGCCGTGTAGGTTTGTTCTTGTCTTTCCAGGTAAGGGCAGTGCATGAATGTTTCTTACAGAGATGGAGTTAGACTTAGAGAGAGCAGCTTGCTGATGCTGGACCAGTGGACATGGTGACAGACTTTAAGGGAACTGTTACCTTTAATCTTTTTTTTTTCTTTTTTTTTTTTTTACAGGTCTTTGTTTTGAGTGCTGTTAATAATCTTGCATGATGTTTTGTAGTCTATTTTGATAATTTGTGAAGAAATTATTCAATGTGAGTTCTGTTTTTTCTACTGTTTACCCATGTTAAAAAAAAAAAGGAAAAAAGAAAAACTTGTCCTAGGCTCTCTCCTTGGTGGCATTGTCTAAGGCAAACCCGAATCCATGCCACAAATCCCTAATTATATTAAAGAATATTGTTCATTTAATTTGGTTGGCTGTCAGTGGCAGTATATCTCCTTTACTTCCTCTAATTGCTAAAGTTTCCAAGGAAACACAGGTGATATGTCAGAAAATGAAAAAGGCAAATGTGACTAAATGTAACATGAATAAAACAACAATGTTAAGGACTGGGTTGTGGACTCAGAGGGCAGAGACAGAGGCAGAAGCAGATGACAGTCCACCAGTGTTTATTGTAAAGTTGTTGTGGATGAGGCAGGTGAAGGCAGGTGGAGCTGGGCAGATGAGTGAGGAGTCCTGGGCTGGAGTGAATGCAGGCTGGAGTCAGGGCTGAGGGAAGTGCGAGAGATTCTGGATAGGAGACAGGAGCAGGTTAGTTAGAGCAGGCAAATCAAGCAGGTAAAAGAGAATACTTGCATAGGAGCTGGAGACTAGACTGACTGGTAGCAGGTCTATAATCCAGCACAGACTGTGTGTGGAACTGGAGCTTATAAATGCAGAGGCTTGATGACAGATGACTTGCAGCTGTGAAGCTGAGGCTCCAACTCCAGCACACCAGGTCCTCATCCTGCAATTAAGCTCACTCACACACACAGAAAGCCTCTGGAGCAGGGGAGGCAGAGGGCATGACAGTAGCCCCTCCCACTGGCGGCCCCTGGCGCCCCACGGAACCGGTCAGGGTGGAGATGGTAGAAGTCCCTGATGAGCGACGGGTCCAGGATATCTCGTCTGGGGACCCAACAGCGCTACTCAGGACTATAACCCTCCTAATCCACAAGGTAGTCACGCCCCTGACCACAAACATCCAGGATGCGTCGCACAGTGTAGACAGGACCACCGTCCACCATTCCGGGAGGAGGAGGGGCAACATCAGGAGGAGAGAGAGGACTGGACTGAACGGGCTTCAACTGGGACACATGAAACGTAGGATGGATCCTCCGAAAGGAGACCGGTAACCTCAGACAGACAGCACAGGAGTTAATAACAGTCTCAATTTCAAATGGTCCAACACACCGTGGAGCAAGCTTCCTGGATTCTGCTTGGAGAGGCAAATCCTTGGAGAGGAGCCACACCTTCTGTCCTGAGGTTGTAATTGGGAGCCGGAGAACGGCGGCGGTTAGCCTGGGTCTGGGTCTTGGATGAAGCACAGAGCAGAGCAGAACGGGCACGCCTCCAAATGTTACGACAGCGGCGCATATGAGCCTGGACAGAAGGAACAGCAATCTCCTCCTCCTGGTCTGGGAACAGGGGGGGTTCATAGCCAAGAGAGCAGCGGAGTGGAGACATACCAGAGGAAGCATTGGGAAGTGTGGTATGGGCGTACTCTACCCAGGGCAACGGAGTACTCCAGGATGACAGCTCTGCTGCCGAGATGCAGCGGAGAGCAGCCTCCATTTCCCGATTAGTCCACTCCGTCTGACCATTAGACTGAGGATGGTATACAGAAGACAGACTGGCAGTCGCCCTTATGGCTTTACAGAAAGCCTTCCAAACCTGGGAGGTAAACTGTGGGCCTCTGTCAGAGACAATGTCTGAAGGCAGACCATGGATCCGGAAAACATGTTGTACCAACAAATCAGCAGTCTCATGTGCAGAGGGAAGTTTGGGCAGGGCAATGAAATGTAGAGCTAGTAGCTTAGAGAAACGATCAGTGATAGTGTGAACAACAGTATTACCTCCAGATGAGGGAAGGCCGGTCACAAAATCCAGGGCAATGTGGGACCATGGATGACTGGGAATGGGCAGAGGACAAAGCAGACCAGAACTGGGCTTGGTTGTGGTTTTATTTTGGGCACAGACAGAGCAGGCTGCCACAAATGACTGGGTGTCCCTATCCATGGTCGGCCACTAGAAATGCCGTTTGAGGAACATAATGGTATGATGGGACCCTGGGTGACAGGTAAGATGGGAGGAGTGGGCCCACTGTAGGACCTGAGAACGAACAGAGTCTGGGAAAAAGAGGCAGTTAGGAGGTCCGTTACCTGGATCGGGCTGAATGGACTGGGCCTGACGAACCTTAGCCTAAATCTCGCAGGTGAGAGCAGCAATGATGCGGGAAGGAGGCATGATGGGCTCTGGTTTGGTGGAGGCCTCCTCTGCAGAAAACTGGTGTGACAGGGCATCTGGCTTCACATTCCTAGAACCTGAACGGTAAGTAATGGTGAAATCAAATCTCCCCAAGAACAGGGCCCACCTTGCTTGATGTGCATTCAGACGCTTGGCCGTCTGGATGTATGAGAGGTTCCTGTGGTCAGTCCACACAATGAAAGGGTGCTCCGCACCCTCCAGCCAGTTCCGCCACTCCTCCAAAGCCAGAACCACCAATAACTCATCCATGAACATTTCTGTCTGAGTCAATTTAGACTGATTTTTTTTTCTATGGTTGTTTACAATGGAAACAACAACCCTGCAGCAGAAAATATATACTTTTCAATTAACACATTCAAATTACACTCCTTACAGCATCTTATAATGATATGCCATGCCACCACGTATCACAGGGGATAAAAACAAATGAAATACAACATGTGTTATTTACTCTTAGAGTCGCTGATGGATGGGTTTTTTTTAACTTTTTTTGAAAAGCCAGGCTAGCTCCTTGGTTTAGTTAAACTGCAAACCTGAAGCAAACTTTAAACAATAGACTTCTAAAGGCTCAGAAACGTCTTTTAAGAGCTTTTAACTGTTAAGCTTTGGGGAGCTGAGCCAGGGTAGATAATGGATAGTGGTAGGCCAAGGATACTGGAAAACCGCCTTGACAAGCAGATGAACGAGGTGCTGGGTGGTGCATGTAGACTAGAAGCAGTAGGGAACGATGAATCTGTGGCACAGGCAAACAGAATTTAACCAAGTTCAGGCAACACAATAGAAGTAGAAACAACCTGAGTAAGCCTCAGCGTATAACCACTGTGGCCAACTGTTGATTTGGCAAAGAGCCTGGTCATACAGCTGGAGCTTGACTGGTTGCACGTGATTTGTAGTAGGAAGCAGGTGACTGATGGCAGGAGGGACAGCATCACACAGAGAGAGATAAACACAGGGACAAACCTGGTCTGGCCTGTAGTCTATTTTAGACACAATTCTCTTTAAAAAAAGAAAAAGAAAAATTGTATCTTGGAAGATTCAAATCTTACAAGGACATTTACTTGGAAAGTTCAGTTTAACAATGAAGAAAAAAAATCTGATATAAAAAAAATGGTCATGGCAGTACATAGTGTTAATCCGACTGTTGACAGGAGCATAAAAGATGTTCGAAAGAGATATGAAAAAAAGGTACAAGATGCAAAGAAAGAAATTTTAAACTAAGAACTCTGATAGCAGGAGGACAGCCACAGCAAATAAATAAATAGATAAATAAAATCAAGTAAAGAGAGACAGAAACAGTGCTGAAAATATGTGGTGGGCAGTCACCTCTGTTTTGGGGGATAAACGGTGGAGAGCGGCTTAAGTCAACAGCAGGGAGACTAATGGGGCATGCCCCCACACACTGCCCAAAATGCCAGCGCTGACAGCAGCCCTCTGAGACAAGAGGGATAGACAAAGGCCGACAGCCAAGAGAAGAACACAGGTAACATTAGGTTGTAATGTATTTAGTGAATGTAATGATGACATCTTTTAAAAGAAAAAAAAAGTTTTACTTTCTCATGGTGCTTTGGTACGCTAAAGTTGAGGTGGTAGCTAATGCTTTAATGATAGAGCCTATGAGAAAGCAATAGCCCAAAGTTACATTTGAACCGATGCTACATGGGCTTCAGATTAAAGCAGAGCTATAATGATTTTTTGTCTATTCTGACCTTTAAATGCTGTTAAAATGTTGGGTACTCATGTTAAACGATGCCAAAGTGTCACAGAATGAGGTACATGTGTTGAAGTGAACCTCTCGAAGTGGCTCTGCAAGCTGTGTTTTACAGTGTTTTTTTCACAGTGTTTTTCAATGACATTAATGTGTGCTTGACTTTCTTATATAGGCATGCCAGCTCTGTGCACATAGTGCTGTGCCCGCCCCCTCCCCCGCTCTGCTCAGACAGACTGCACACTGTTCTCTGCTTCACGGATTACTGTCAGCACCTTATTCAAGATGGCCCCAATAAAGCGACATTTTGGGTCACAATTAACTTTGTTAAACTTTCTCAAGAGGCAAGCACCAGACAGAAGTTGATAGATATGAGCTGGATTACCGGCTAAACTGCTGCTAAATAACCACACCTTGCATTGTCACGTTGAAGAGTGAGAAGCACAAGCTGTAAGTAACATTTTATCAGTGTCCGAGCTGTGTTTATTTTGTGTCAGTAAAGGGACCATGAGTACAGTGGAGTGCGGAGCACATGAAGGAGAGGGGGAGGAGAAAGCTACACAGACCCTTTTGAGAGAACGCAGAAAATTAGACCAATCAGTGAGCAAAATTCAGACAGACTTTATACTACAGCCCAGTCTTTGTGACACCGACCTAAGACCGTTTCTTTTTAAGACGTTGATCTAGATGCTTTCATCTCTAACAGGCTAGATTACTGCAGCCCTGTGTAAAATGTGGTCTAAAACAGTGGTTCCCAAAGTGGGGGTTGGAACCCCCCCAGAGGATCACGAAACACAAAGTGGTGGTTGTGAGATGCCTTCCAAAAAACAAATACATTTTTAAAATAATTTAAAACAAATTAAAATTGCGTAAATTTGAAAACCCATTATTGGGTTTTTAAATGTCTGGTTATGTTTTTTCTTAAATTCTTTCTTGAGGCAAATAGTGTGTGCTTGGCTGTGCAGAATGTTATATGCCACCTCAGGGGTCCATGGGGGTCCCCAGTCTCTGGCACTGTTATTTTGGGGGTGGGGGGCTGAAAAGTTTTAGAACCCCTGGTCTAAAAATGATAGGCATTACTCAGTTTCTGCCTGTACAGAACATAGTAGCACATGTTCTGATGGAACAGAAAACATAGAGAAAACCCACCATACTTCTAATTTAAAATTTTTGCATTAGCTGCCTTCTTGTCATAAAATTAATTATACTGGTATTTAAAACATAGTTTTGGTTTCTTCTGTAGCAATACTATTTTGTCTTTTCTTTAATTTAAATTCCTCCCTTTTTTCATTGTTTACTATCAATTCATTGTCACAGATTGGGATGGTCTTCTGTTAGAGAGGAAGACCATTATCCATAACTGCTTTGTTTAAGGTTTTGTTCAAAGATAAGGGTTGATTTGGAGTAAAAAAGAGACTGCAGTCTGACAGAGGGTAAAAAACACACTCTTTCACCATATACCTTAACCTTTTTATTCTGTCCTGTTTCACTGTCAAACTGCTGCTCATCCGAGTCGTCCGTCAAGTGAGGGCTGCTTCAGACGGAAGGCTGAGGAAACGTGTGGCAGGTCTCAGCCGAGCCACTGGGATGTGTTCGTTTCTCAAAGGGATTTTTAAAAAGCAAATTAGGTATCTGACACCTGATGTGATTTTAAAACGCCTTGGAGAAATCAAATCCTTCAAGGAATCAGTCTGAATAATGAGGAGCGTGTTGTGGTATGACAACACAGAGAATGTGACATTAAACTAATAGTGTTGAAGATGGCCCTTTTCCTCCTGATTTAGTCCCACATTCAATGGCTTGTTTCTATTATAGTCCTTATAACCCACCATAAAATGTAAATTAACCGGCCAAGCTTTTATTTTTTCTGACAGCAAAGGTCATTCAATGCTTAACAAAGGCAGGCATTTATTTCAAAAGGCAGCTGGCTGTCTCTCATGGTATATCCATGACAAGCAGTAATAAAATTGGACTCTGTATCTTTTAAAGCTCAAGCATTTGCTGCAGCTCCTGAAACATGACATTTCCCTTGTGATTATAAAAGACACATTGCTATTTGACACTCTGTATTTAATGGAAGTTTAATGGTAAACAATTTTCACCCTTTTCAGACTACAACACAAACAGCAATTTGGATCAACCAAGCTGGCTAACTCTGTACCTAGAAAATTGGCGCACGGTGGATTAGTGGTTAGCACTGTTGCCTCATAGCTAGAAGGTCCTGGGTTCAATTCCCAGCTGGTGCAGGTCCTTTCTATGTGCAGTTTGCATGGTTCCCCGCTGTGTTCGTGTGTTTGTGTGGGTGAGGGGTTTCCCCCACCATCAAAACATGTATTGGTCTATCTTTAGTCAGTACCCTTGACCAAAGTACTGGCTTAGAATCTGGAGATCTCTGAGCGTTGCGCTGTGGCTGCCCACTGCTCCTCAGGGACGGGTTGAATGCAGAGAACACACTTCACTGTATATTGTATATGTGACCAATAAAGTACCTTTCTCTTAACCCTAGAAAAATAAGACAGTGGACTGCTGGTTAAGGCTAAGACCAACTGACAGGGAGTCCCCTTTCTCTGGGTAACTAGTTATGACAGTCCAATTTTAACTTAGGTGTGAAGGTGAAGTACTAGTAATAGGAAATTTTAAACTAGTTCACCACTATGTGTTTTGGATTTTGTACCTAAATCTCTGTGGCCCTGTTCTGATTATCTGTGGCACATAGTCTAAAGCCTGCGGTGCAATTCAATTAGAGTGTGTCCGAGTCAACTTTGCTGTTTTGATGGCGCATAATCTGGGTGCAAAGGAAGGCACAAGGTGCAAAAGAGATGGATTTGCTCCTTTGATTTATCAGTGGTGTGTTTTGGACATAACCAGGATGAAACGAATCAGTGTGTCGTCTCTCATCCCCTTTAAACGCCAGGTGTGCTTGAACAGGGTGCACTGCTATTTAGATGATGGAGACAATCGGTCACAGAAATCTGCCCTTTAGTGCAAGGGGGTGCACAATTTGAAAGGGCAGCAACAGATAATCTGTGAGAGCATCAGCCGTTTAATGAAGCTCCCTGAGGTGAAGCAGGCATAGGAGGAGAGTATTCTTGTCTTCTGGCATCACCAGAGCAGTGGTACAGAGTCTGAAGAGGTATCATGATGTCAGGGGACGAGGAAAGCAAAAGCTTCACTGCGTGCACTGACGGGATGATAGGCTGTGTTGCTGCACATGCTCATGCGTCACAAGCAGAGTGTGTGCACCTTGTAAAATGAGAAATGTGTCAGTTGGAAACAATGACACTTACACTGCACCCTGCGTTGCCTTTGAGGCTGATGAAAGATGGGGTCCATAGCTTTTCGTCAATGTGTTTTCAAAAGTTCAAAATGTTCTTTTATTTCTTGAAATTTTAAAGCTAAAATTTTCAATAATTAAAATTAATGAAGGGAATCAGTTGTCTTACCATAAAAGAATAATCTGGTTTTAAAGCCAGAAATACCTCGGCACATTTTGAGTGTTGCTGAGGAAGTGCCAGTTCCTGTTTTGTATATGAAAGGTAGTGTCCCTCGGGTGCTGTGAATAGGTTTGAAGAAAAACATCAGTTAGTCAATCACTAACAATTTCTCATAACCTGGACAATGAACAAACTCTGACTGCTGGGCTCAGAAATAATTAAAAGGCAAGAAACAAAAGAAAACTTCAGAAATTTAATTTCAGGCTGCAGTTAATCAAAAAGACTTTGGAAGTCTCAGTGGAGACATTGATTAATGCTCTTGTCTTCTTTAACCACTTTCAATTGAGTGCCCTTGAGCAAGGCAGTTAACCACAAACTGTTGGAGAAACCGTTGGTGCCTTGTGGCAATTATTGGCATGAACTTTTCATACTGTCGACCTACAATCATGTTTTATTTTCTTTGTTATTGATGTTATACTATTAATATGAAGAGGCAGAGCCAGCAAACAGATTGAATAAGAACACTTGGACCTGACAACTGACTTCACTTTTTTTTTTTTTTTGTACACATTAGCATCCCATGCGCCCATGAAAAATATGAACAACTATCAGGAATTGCTAAACTAATAAAAAAACACAACCAAATGCTATGTTAACATCATTTGCTAGACAGTCACCACATGTGCCTGTGATATTATACTTAGAAAAATATCAAAAACCCACTGTTGGCTACAATACGACTTATGTTACATGATAAATAGATAAAAGATATACAACAACACAAAATGAACATAAATATACCATTCATAACTTGAAGAGAATTTATATTGAGCTTGTGTGTTTCAAGTTGTTGTATGAATAAAAGGACTTTTACAAAGTTGAATTTGATTCAGATTAACCAGTAAATGAATTAATCAAATAAAACACCTTGTGTAGGAAACAAACCATCAAGCTCCTTTAATAAACAGTTTGTCACAAATGTAACGTGTACATTTGTGTCAGAGGAATCCTAAGCATGCACATGTGCACAAACATCCGTTGATTAAAAAAGATGAGTGAGGCAAATGTCTGAGCACTAAAAGTACATGAACAGACTCATAGTGTCACAGTGTCCTTGGATGAAAACTGGGGCTTGTGGCCAAGTGCCTCAGCCCACAGAGTCAGGAGATTAGCCTAGTTTTCCCTGAAACAAAAGAAAGAGGGAGAGACGAGGGAAAGCATGAAAAAGAAGATTGATTGCTGGAGAGAGCAGACGGATGCAGGATTCTTTGCTTTATTTACCTAATTTTCATATTGAATGGTTATTAAGTTGGCTAACATTGTGTTTCGTGACCTCAAAAGACTCCAAGGATTAAACTAGTTTTCTCTTTGGGGAGGGGGAAGAGATGGAAGAGGAAGGGGAAAAAAAAAGGAATTGTAATTTGGAGATTCATTATTTCTTTGAAAAATCCTGGAATTACAATTTTAAGTCACTGTTTGGGCTGCTGTCAGTTTCGTTTGAAAAAATCAGAATAAAATAAAGCATCATGACTTGCTCTGCTCAAGAGATTTGCACAAGAAATGACTGCCTGACGTTAGTCCTTGACACTCTACATTACTTCTCTACAGTAAAGGTTAATGTTAGCTAGCTTTAGTGTTAGCCCAGTACAGTCACTGAGCAGAGATGTTAGCAACTGAAACATCAGGAAACTTCTGTGTCTTTGTGAATCAGAGGGACGGTGAACCAAGAATGGGGAATAAGCACTAGCCATCGGCTAAATGTTGTTAAACTATTAATTCATTATTAATTGGCTTTTTTTTTGGGGGGGGGGGGGGTATATTTCAGTGCCTGGTGTTCACAT
>JAQLOL010000026.1:2900755-2911475 GCA_029783665.1 Naso thynnoides | reverse complement strand
GTGTGTGTGTGTGTGTGTGTGTGTGTGTGTGTGTGTGTGTGTGCGTGTGTGTGTGTGTGTGTGTGTGTGTGTGCGTGGGCGTGCGGTTTGTAAGAGTGAGTGCACTTGAGTACATGTGAGGGGTTAAATCACACGGAACAATTCAGAGGGTAATTTATTTATTTTCTCATCTTATACTTTAGTAGCCGCATGTCTCTGTGTCTCTGCCTCTGTGTGTGTGTGTGTGTGTGTGTGTGAGTGTGTAATTTACTCTCCCTCTCCTGCTGGCCCTGTGCACAGACCTCAATCTCATTAAGACACCTCTGAACTTTCCAGAATGTCACGGCCCTGTTACCTGAAGTTGCTGTAGTCGCACACTGTAAGGTTTACTCAACTTGCTGCAGCTTCCTGGTGATTAATTTCAGTTAGAAATATGTGTCACATCCAGACACTTCCATTTGTTTCCACAGTCCTGGGTTTTAATTATTTTTTCTTAAATTGTTACTGTAAGTTATTGTATAATCTTTTTTTTGCCTCATTAGTATTTTGGGAATATGTCCTGTGTTGGTCTCACACTCATAAATTCAAGAGTATTTTCTAAGTCATTGAAACTGCAAAAAGGTTTCAAATGGTTATTGAGTCTAATTTAAATAAGTTCACCTTCCATATCTTTTTCAAAGGGAATCACGGTGGCTTAGTGGTTAGCACTGTCGCCTCATGGCAAGCAGGTCGCGGGTTGGTTCCCTGCAGGGTCTTTCTAAGTGGAGTTTGCATGTTCTCCTTGTGTTCGCACGGGTTTCCTCTGATTCTCCGGTTTTGTCCACCGTCACAACACGTCTGCAGGTCTATCTCCAGCCAGTGTTCTTGACTGAGATACTGGCTCAGAATCTGGAGTTGGTCGGCGGGCGCTGCGCTGCGGCTGCCCACTGCGGCTGCCCACTGCGGCTGCCCACTGTGGCTGCGGCTGCGGCTGCCCACTGCTTCTCAGGGATGGGTTAAATGCAGAGACCAAATTTCACTTTACACTGTATGTGTGACTAATAAAGTACCTTTACCTGAAGCAAGCAGTGTTGGAAGTTTGCCTGTACTCAACCAGTTTTTGTACAGGTACTGGTGTGGTTTCCAATCAGCACCTCCTATTTTGCTGAAACATCAGTTTTAGCATATTTGACTACACAACCAATAAAAATTAAGTTTGTTTCTTGCATCCTGTTTACAGTATGGTGATGATAAGTCAGTTTCTTTTGAGCAACAGTGCATTTTGCGAATGCCACATGCGAGCAGTCCCTTTCTCTTTCACTCAGAAGAACAGAACTTTGCACTCACCAGCAGCTTTAAATGTAGATTAAGATTAAAAAAAAAAAACATGGCAAAGTAAACAGTTTGCTCAGGTTTGTCAGAGAAGACGTCTTGAGAGGCAGGAGGTAGGGATTTGTTTTTACAGTGAACACATACGTTCTCATGAGAACGGCTGCTGCTCGCTTGCCTCTGTCAGACCTTCAGGACTTCGTCGCTCAACCCATCAGTCCTGTCACTGCAATAAAAACAGGCATCACAGCATGAATGTCGCTGAACTTTTTGGTCCCTACTCTGCTTTGAAAGAGAACCGACTCCTGATGAGCGCACATTACTGCGCTGCCCCCCGTCCATGTGCTGGAGGAACTGCCCCGAAAGGTTTAATCACCAAAAACATTCTGAAGCCTAAAAGTTTAGTCATGCATTGAGATTTAAGTTTTTTTCAAAACCTTTATGAGAAGCCAGGCACATGTTTTTTTAACCCATGTTTCCCAAAACCTTGGGGACCTGAAGGTCTATTGGTCACTGTTGACTTTTATATGTCCAGCCTTTAACATCAACAAACAACAACAGCAACAAAATACCTGAAGCCAAAAAAGACACGACCGAGGCTCTCCTGATGGGAGGCAGTTAAAAAAGTCAGTGCTCATTCATGGCAAAGATAAAAACAAAGGTCTTCGTCAAGGCGACTAGCCAAAAGTGAGAGAGAGAAAAAAAAAAGACATATTTGGTGACAGGAAATGACATTAGAGGCTCACAACACATTCGAGAGAGTATCTGCTTAATTTAGAGGAACTCATCCAATTTTTATTCTACTTTATTTTAGATTTTTATTTTCATGCACACTCTCAAAAGATGCACTCCTTTCTTTGCCTTCCACAACAAATACATCATTTCTGCAGGTGCTTGTGTGTCAATGTGCAGACAAACTGTTTTTATCAACAGCAAATTGCAGTAAAACAAATTTTAAAGGGAAAACAGGAACAGATTCACATAAGAATTTGACTAAATATTCTCACCAAACAAAGGAAATTTGAAAAAAATACAAAACACAATCCCACCTCTCATACTGCCTCATTCAACTAGTCACATTTGTCATGTCTGAACTATTATATTATACTACTATTATAGTTTTTGTTGTTTTGTTGTTGCTCCGCCTCTTTCCCTCTCTCTGTGTCTCAGTTGTTTACAATAAAAAGTTGCCACCTTTGAGTCGGGTTCTGTTCAGAGGTTTTCTGCCCGTTAGAAGGGAGTTTTTCCTCACCAAACACTCACTCATGTGGGAATCAGTTTCAATTTCAGTGTCATTACGTTGTGATTTGGTGCCATATAAATAAAATTGGCTTAACATTTGCTATAAAGGTTTGGCGCCCCTGTGACGACTGAACGCAAATTTGTTTTTGTAAAGTCATTCATCAGAAGTTTGAATACATTTTGCATTTGCTGATGAGTATCAGGTTTTTCTGTGTTACCACTGAACAGGGTGCATAATACAAGTGATTTGTAGAATTGGCACTTTGAATCCTGTTTCAAAGTCCTTACCAACAGTGACGGCGTCGGGTCTTTGTTGGGAAGATAATGTGTTGCCCTCCTTCTGCTGATAACATTGTAGTTTTTTGTGTACTGCAGACGTTTCAAACAGGTGAACAACTCGAGAAGAAAAAGAGGCTGAACTCCTTTGCATGCTCTCGATAAATCTCAGCGCTTGGAGGAGGAAGACTTTTTATAAGTGCTGCTGTAGTCTTTTTATTCAAAGTGGGGGATGAAGGACAATGTTTTCAACTGAATTATCTCTGAACTTTACTATTTACCTACAGCCTTAAATTGCTGCAGAGTTTCTCAAAATCTGACATTTTCATTTCTGCATTGAGTGATTTTCCTTTACTTTGCTTTTGAAGTTTGCCAGTGTGTCTAACTCACTCAGTCGTGATTTGCAGAAGCAATTTGAGATTTAAAGGAAGCTGTGCGGCTCGTCTTTTAAAGCAACACAAACACACAGAAGAGATGAAGCCTCTATTCTGATGACAAATCTGCTGAAAGATTAAAAGATTCCGAATGTATGTTTTTCCCACAACAAGTTATTTCAATAAGTAGAGACAGGGTAAAGGCACGGAAAAGCATGGCTGCACACATTTACACACACACACACACCCTCTGTTTTTTGTCCTTGTCTTTTTAGAGCAAGTTCTCACACTGAACTGCACACACGTGGCTGTGAAGGTGATCAGAGGCTCCACATTGTTTCACAAAGTGTCACTTTGTTCCTGACACGCTGGAAGCCAATAGATCAAACAACATCACTTTCTTCTCTTCGTGCTCATCGCGATGGGCCAGTCAGCACTTGCCGGTGTGAGCAAGTTACTTCTTCTGTTGCATCGCTGGTCAGGCCTGGAAATATCACAACGCCTTACAAACTTATTCACATGGGTTCCATAGAAAACGAAGAGGGAAAAAGTTTGTGTTGTGCCCGACTGCATTCTGTGACTCGTTATCCTTCATCTCCAAATACTTTTGCAGAGAGATTCATGAGCAAGTCATCGATTGTTAATCAACATTTTCTTCTTTTTAAAAAAAAAAAAAAATCAGTTTCCATTCCTCAAATTTGATGATTTGCTCTGTTGTTGGTTTCTTAAATGTAAATGAAAACTTTTTAGGTTTTGGACTGTTACATGGACAAAACTGAACATTTGAAGACATTAGCTTTAAGTTTGAGACACACTGTTTAAATGCACAGTTACGACGAGCTATGGTTAAAGCGCGATTAAGCCATTTAATTGCTGTCCGTGTCACTGTATACGTGCACTGAAGGAGCATCGATTTATTGTCCGACTCCGCTACAGTAGGCAGCGATGTGCCTTGGTCCGCTGGTTGCTATTGGACCTTCCTCTGGTCAGCCAAACAAGCTAAACAAGTTAGCAAGCGGCTAGCCGAATCCATGTCAAACGGTGAAAACATGGACAACTTTACTGTGCTGTACACTTCATATCCAGTGTTGGGGAGTTACTAGTTACATGCAATGAAATAACGTCATTTAATTACAAAATACACTTTAACTGTAATCAGTTACAGTTCCTCAGAAAGAATGTGTGATTAAATTACAGTTACTTATGAAAGTGTTAGGGATTACAAAGGGGGTTACATCTAAATGTTTTCTTTAAAAAGCTTAGTCTATATGTTGAATAATATTCATTTTGTTGCTCTAAATGTTTTTGATGTGCACAGTGTTTTCATTTGCCATTTGCAGTCAAGGACTTTTTGCAAAGTTCGATGTTATTCTGATGCTTTTGATCGGTTCTCATTTGAATTTGCAGCGCCCCACCTCTGCCATTAGCACTGCCTGGTTTGAATATCTGAAAATGATTAACAGTTAAAAACATCCGTTAGAAATGCAGAAAAGTAATCAAAAGTAATCACATGTAAGCTGTATTACTTTGATAAAGTAATTGAAACAGTTACATTACTTATTACATGTTAAAAAGGGTAACTTGTGAACCCTCCCAACCTCGTTCGTATCTGTGCTTTACTTTTGGTACAATTTCGATGCACACTTCGACTCGGGTTTACGGGATTCTTATTTTCTTCCTGTTTTTTTTTACAAATTTATGCTGGTCGAGTTCTGGGTCAAAGACGATGTGGGGACTATTGGACATGCACAGATTACTTGGGCCAGTCCCAGTTGGTTAAAGTGTACACATGCAGAAGTAATTTGTCTTCCAACCGCATTATCTGGATGTGTGAGCCCGACTATGAGAATTTTGATTTAGCACGATTTTAGTAGGACTAAAATGTTTACATTCATTCTTAAAGTCCTGTTTTAGCCATACTAATGTGATAAATTAATTTTAGTTTGCTCTAACATCATGTAAATGTTCTGACAGTGCATATTAATTGACTAATCCACACACACACACACACGCACCTCCTCCCCTGTTCATACTTAGAAATAACCTGAATGTGCTGCTTCTGGCCTCGCTGTAGGCCTCTGAGCTGCTTTAAAGCCAAAGCCGCTGTGAGTGAGTCATAGCAGGGTGAGAGACCCTGTAGGTGTTGATCGTTTGACAGTCGGGTGACATCCGAACACGCTGTGGACTTCAGTGCTGCGTATCCTCCATGGCTAGTTCAGTCGGCTGGCTCGGGGGAGATGTGATTACAGGCCTCCACAACAAGCCTGCAATCGGTAGTGGAAAGTACAAGAGCTGAAGATAAATAATTAATGAGGACTTCACTCTTTGAAGGATTGAGTGACCGAGTGACTGATTGTCTGAATAGCTGTCGTGCTGCACAGAGAGAAGAAAGAGAGACTAAAAAAAGAGAAAAAATAGATTTAAACTGAGGCTCTTTTGTAATTGTTTTTGTTGACTATTGCACTATTGACTAATTCCATGTGTTCATTTTGCTTCATTTTTTCATTTTCTTTATTTTTCTCTTTTCCCTCTTTAACATTTTTATTGCTTTCGTTGACTTTATTCGATTCTTCGTGTGTTTTATTTTGCTTTATTTTTCTCATTGCTCTGTCGTCTCCTTTCCTATCTGCCGTTGTCGTTCCTCTGCTCCTCCACCACTCCTCTCCACTGCTTTGTCTCTGACTCTCCTCCCTCTGCTCAGCTCAGGTGATATAAGGTATGGCGACAGCTATCGAAACCTGAGGGATTAAGTAAAGCTATTTTAGTATGGTAGGCTAACACCACAGGATCTCACACACATAGCACAAACATGCCGCAGACATCCAGGTGATGTAAGGTAGAGAGACAGAGCTATTTAAACTTGGGGGGTATGTCTGTTTTCAAGGCACAGGTCTTTCAGGCACGGATAACAAGCATGCACCAAACACACACAGTCACCCACATACATGCACACACACACATCAAAAAGGATAGAGGTGAGCACAAGCTCATATACTCCACCCACACATGAAGAAGAGAGAGAGAGAGAGAGAGAGACAGCCGCTGTTAGGTTGTTCCTACACTCAGGCAGCGAGAGCACCTGAAGTCACAACCAGACAAAGCTAGTTTGAACACATCCTCCAACCCATATTGTTTCACAAGTCAACATTTTGTTTTTTTCGTGTGTGTGTGTGTGTGTATCCCTCTAACTTTGATAATCTCCTGGTTTTCCTCTAACACCACCATGAGAGTGACATATTTGTTTATTAGTCTGGACAGCTATTGAATTTATTGCCATTAAATTTGGCTGAGACATTAAAGTCTCCAGAGGACGATTTGTTAAGTTGATCCTCTGATTTTTCATGTAGCTCCATCACTGCTAATTACCAAATGCTAGTATGCTAATATGCTATAATAGGGTGATGAATGTAAGCATCACATCTACAGAATATCAACGCTGTCACTGTGAATATGTTAGCATACTGATGTCAACACTGATTTCAAAGCAGCGCTGTTTTTTCACAGCAAATGATTGCAAGGTCTTTTTAATTGCCATAGTTTACACTTGAATATCATATTATATTTTATTAAGTTACCTCCCTGTTTCAAGTTGATTAATTTATCATTATTTATCATTTATTTATCATTCTACAACATAATGATAGGTAAGTTGTATAGTCCCATTATGCTACTCACATACAAATACAAATACAAATACAAATTAATGAATAAATGGTCTTAAAAATAAATTAAGAAATTAATTTAATGGAGGATGAGTTAAAAGTAGGGATGTCCCAATCATTATGTAACGCTTTGGCATCGTTTAACATGAGTATCCGACACTGTAACAACATTTACAGGTCATTAAAGATGGAAAAGCATAATAGCTCTACTTTAATAAGTCTTACAGACTAAAGATAAAAATTGTCCTTTTGTCTGGTGGTACATCAGTGGATACTGCAGCCTTCGGCTTCCTGTTTGGGCTGTGTACATTTCATGCCAGTTTGTGATTTTGCCAGTCAGAATGATTTCTGTCAATGAAGGGTAACATCACTGTTTTAAGCTGGACCTGTTTCCTCAAATTCCACAAACTACGCTGACAATGACCCCAGAAAGTTCAACCACTAATAAAATATGCGCCTTATTCTTTGGAAACTTGATCGTACAACTGACCAAGCTGTCAAACTCAAGTTGCCATGGATACTGTAATAAATTGGTGTGTGAGTGATGAGATTGAACATAAAGGAGAAGGGAGAGTCTTTTGACCAGCAATCCACGGCAACACAAAACTCTCTCATGCAAAATTCTATAACAGGAATACGAAAGGTGAAAGAGTTCAGATGATTTGATGAGCTTCATGTACTTAGAGATTTGACAGTTTTTGCAGATTAATATTGATATTAGGGGAGCTGCTTTGTATATAAGTAGTGTTGAACTGAATTAAAATTTGCTTATTTGTGTGAATATGGGCTTACATGCTACAAGCTTTTTTTTTTTACATCACATTACTCAAAGTTAATGCTCTGAAAGAATTCATATTATTTTACAAATACCTGAGTACAAATGTTATGTTACACAGCCACCTTAAAGTGGCATGTGAAAAATGTCTAACTGAGTTTCTTCAACAATGGCCCCTTGTTCAACAGCAAGTAATTATTTTCATGTGTTAAAAAATATATATATATATTATTTTATTTTAGCACAATTTGGCCAGGGGTCTGGATGCAAAAATTTATTTGTTCAAAGCTCATGGATAGCGTAATTATGTACTAATTTGACATGCATGACAGGGAAACATGATTCCTCTGTGACAAAGACCACTGCAAGCCATGACATAGCCCTGAGTTATTGTCACTTCATCCAGGAGATGCACATGATTTCTTTTTTTAGTACTGTGGTTGTTGTTGAAAGAAAGATTTGAAGTGGGGGTAAACCAATAAAGGAAATATTCCAAATCACGCAATCCCCCCCCCCCCCACTGCTCAGTTATATTTAAACAGAGTAAATCACTTTAATTTAAAATTAAAAGCCACTCAAATATTTTTTTTCAGTCTATAAATTAGTGTATATGCACTTGACACTCTAATACTCTTTAAATAAATGGAGCAGTAGTGTGTATCACATGTACACTAATAAATTCTTTTTTTGACCAAAAGTCCATCAATGCAATTTGCAATCGACGTGTGCATTTGACAGAAGTGTCTGCCGTCTAATTTTACTGTTTCTTGTTTTTGAGCAGTCCATGTGCAGCTCCTCCTGGGCACTGGGCGAGGGCTAGCATCGATGGAGGCACGACCAGGTCCTCAAGTCCATTGCTGAAGCAATCAGCAAAGGGATCAGACAGCTCATGCCAAGGCCATCCATTGTGTCAAGGAAGGACAGAGGCCAGAGCAGGCCAGAACAGCTCTGTTGGTTTGCTCTCCATGGCCCGAGAATACATAATGCGGTTGACCTGGAGAGGCAGCTGAGAATTCCACCACATATCACCCAGTTTAATTTGAGACCCGACATCATCTTGGTCTCAGAGGCCACACGACAATTGATCTTGCTGAACCTAACAGTGCCCTGGAACGAGAGGATGGAGGAGGCTCAAGAAAGGAAGAGGGCAAAATACCAAAAGCTGGTGGAGGATTGTTGAAGGAACGGGTGGAGACCAGGTGTATGCCAGTGGAAGTGGGCAGTCGAGGATTCGCCAGTCACTCCAGGAGCAAGGCCTATGGAGCACTTGGCATAACTGGTGCCAACAGAGGAAGAGCCACGAGTAACAACATGCAGGCAGCAGAAAAAACACCCAGGTGGCTCTGGCTGAAGAGGGGGGAGCAGTGGGGGCAGCAGAATGCCACTTGGACGCAGGCCAAGGTCTGATCAGCGTCGGTCGGGTCGCCTGGACGAGGGTAAGACCCGAAACACCCGATGACTCCAGGAAACAACACCGATGATGTGTCCAGGTTTGTGCATCAGAGGATGATTTCTGTGAACCTGCTTTCTTAAACTAGTAAAATGTTGTGTGTTTGTTGCGTTTAGTGTAGAGAAGCTGCAGAAGGGAATGTTTTTAGACATAAGGTATTATTTTCATATCACAAGTAAATTAAACTCAACAATTTTTGACACATCTGAACCCATGATTTGATTATTTTTAGGCTTGACAAAGTTAAAAAACTCAAACTGAGGTAATATAGCAGTATTTTCATGTTTAGAACAAAATGAAAGACACGTTTTTCAGTAGCCTAGCCTAGCAACAGTTACAGTAGTAAACTTTAAAGCAGTAGCTTGTTGCTCACTGTCCTCTCAGCCTCCCTGATGTGATGTGGTCACTGCGACATACCGTATGTGAAACTCAGAAACAGAACTGCACAGAAGAACTTAAAATCAAGCTTTTGCTGCAGATGCTTTATATTTTAATCATGGGTATTTACAGAATAATTATTTCCCTCTGTCAAACTGCTGTCTCTCTCATCCTGCCTTCTCCTCTAATCTCCAGGACGTAGATGCTATTTTTGTCATTTGTTTTCATTAGGATCACAGGCAGGCATAGCACTGTTTTCCTCTGACAGCTACTTTGCTGATAGGTGGCCCATTGCAACAACACAATGATGAGCAGTTGGAGTGGAGAATACAAATGAACGCAATGGCTGTCCAGGCTGAATGTCAATGGTAAGAGTCATGTTTTTTAGTGTTTGTACACTTTAAATACACCCCAGTTTACTTTGGGAACAGAATTTCTGGCCACTTGATTTCTGCTGGGAAACCTGATTTAATGCTTTCTTAACACCTCGGCAGATTTCTCATCGGGATTTTAAAGGTGCTCATGTAAATGGAAAAGACAGTGGGGGAAGTCATCACCAGCTGGCTTTGTTGTGTGAACGATGTGATCAAGGCACAGAGGCGGTTTGGGGATGATGGGAGATGTTTAACTTTGTTACTTCAATGCACAAAGACACTGCAGTGGCAATGTTTTCGGATGTCGGAAGTCATGGTCAGGTTACATGGGAATAGTGTGGTAATAGAATGCTCAAAGGGGTCATACTATGCTTTTTTGTCTCTTTCAACCTATAAATGATGTTACAAAGTCAGATTGCCGTTTTAAATGTTGCAGGAGTATGAAAGAATGAGGTAAGAGTATGTAGTAAACGCTGTGGCTGTTTCTAATGGCTCTGAACGCTCCGTTTTCATCAGTTTTTTTTTAAATCTCAGACCACTAGTGTGTCAAAGTATGCTGTGCTTCTCTAGGTGTGTGTTTGAACTGGCTTATCAGATCTCAGTAAGCCTTGAGAGGTGGGGCAGGAGCTAAAGTAAAGAGCGTCTCAGACAGAAGCAAAAATCCTGGAAAAAACAGGGCTGCTGCGGTCGGCTGTATGAGAAAACAGATGAGGGTTTTTTTTTTATCAAAGCATATAAACCTGTTCAAGCAGTAACCAAGAATAAAATACGAACTCAAAAAATGAGCATAACAAGGCCGTCTTAAAGTGATACACGCGCGGATTTACATTGTAGGCTTTTTCTCTTCATGGACGTTAGTCAAATGTTAGGGCAAAGATAAAATTAAGTTGGTCACGGCTTGA
>JAQLOL010000026.1:2860311-2876635 GCA_029783665.1 Naso thynnoides | reverse complement strand
ACTCTGCCATTCTCAGATCAGGAGGGAGAGTGTTCCATAATTTGGGGCCATAAAAACAAAAAGCAGCTTCCCCATTTATCTTGTGGGATACCTTGGGAACAGCTAAAAGAAGGACAGTGGAAGATCTGAGAGTTCTTGTTGGAGCATAAGAGAAAGGCAGTCGTAGATGTAAGATGGTGCTAAATTGTTAAGAGCTTTAAAAATGAATAAAAGAATTTTAAAATCAATCCTAAAAGAAACAAGTAACCAGTGCAAAGATGCTAGCTGAGGACTAATGTGGTCTCTTTTCTTTGTATTAGTTAAAATCCTGGCTGCAGCATTATGAATGACTTTCCTGGGAGACCAGTAAAAAGCGAATTGCAACAGTCCAAATCGCTAGTGATAAAAGCATGCACAAGAGTTTTGGCATCATCCTGAGTTAAAAAAGGTCTAATTTTTGCTCTGTTCCGAAGATGAAAAAAAGATATTTTTGCAACTCTGTTAAAATGGGAAATGAAATTAAGATCCGAGTCTAAAATCACCCCTAGGCTTGCCACCTGTGATTTAATCTGCTGGGACAGACTGCCAAACATTTCTTGTTTACAGGGCCGGCTCCTGGCATAGGCAACATAGGCGGTTGCCTAGGGCGCCATCTGCTGGAGAGGCACCGCCAGTCAGACCTTGGCCTCGAGGAAATAATAATAATAATAATAATAATAATAATAATAATAATTTATGCCCGCCGGTGCCCTCACGTAGTGTTTTCTGTGTGGAAAAAAAAAATTAACAAATAAACAATGACAAACATGTTACTAAATTGTGTGTGGTCACGACGCGTGTGGTGGACCACCGAGACACGTAAGCCCCCATGCCGCACAGGCAGAGTCCTTGTGGAGCTGGTTTTGGGGGGCGGGGGGGGTTTGAAAACAACTACTAATAACACTCTAACTACTATACTAAAACTAACCTACAAGTTCTAAAAATCTTAAAAACACCGTACACTATGAATCTTAAAACTATTCTATAACTAACCCTAAAAATAATACAGGTAAGAACAATGTTTTTTTGTTTTGTTTTGTTTTTTTAAGTTTGCAGGAACAATGAAATGTGTGAAAACAAAGAGATAAGTAAATAAGCAACTTTATGCAGAAAAGTGACAGAAAAATGTTTTTAAAAAAGCAGGATGCCATATAATGGTCTTATGCTGCCTGCAAAAAAAACAAAACAAAAATAGTCCCTTACTTCTGAAGGGCCAGCCTCTTCTTTGTGAAGGCAGTCAAGGACCTTGCAGGAACCCCAGCAATCTGGCAATGCTGTACATAGTGTGCATATGCTATGGCTTTTTGGCCCTCCAGAGGGATCAGTGCAATTTCCTCTGGAGACCATGGCTTGCTGGTGTTTGCTGCGAGGACCGTGGCGGTGGAGTGTTTAGGAGCAGCTTCGTTCTCCTCAAGAAGCTGCACATCCTCGGGCTCCTGTCCTTGTCCGCAGGGTTTTCGGGCTTCTTCGGTGGGGCAGGTCTGACAGTCTGGGGCCCGACTCTATACGGGATGCCGGGTCCCAGTTGGTAGAGCTGCAGTCCTTTTATATTGTGAGGCAGGGAGAAGTCGCTGAGGATGAGGAGTTGCCTCAACATGCCTACAGAGTACGGAATTGTCAGCTCCAGCTGGAATGCCCTCCAGGATGGGTTGAACCCACCCATGTGGCCATGCTGTGAAAGCAGGGAGTGGAGCTCGCCCAAGAGATGCTGGAGGAAGGCAGTTGTCAAAGTGTGGAGACCCTGACCCTCCTCATCCTTGAAGGGGAGAAGCATAGGCTCCTCTTCCAGGAGCCTTATCAGGCCCTCCTGGTCGAAGGCCTCTCCAGGGTGGAAAAGCTCGGGTATGCCTCTCTCCTCCTCGAACAAAAGGACCACCTCCATGCTGGCCGGCAGGTGGATGGGCGCTTGTGGATGAGGTCCTCCATGTGGCTCAGGTAGCCCAGGGTCCTGCAATGCATGGCCCTGGTCTGAGCCACATTGAGGAGACCACATGTTGAGATGACCCCGCTCACCTGGTGCTTATAAAGGGGGGTCTGGTGGGTGTGAGGAGAGTCGCAATATAGCTGAAGGTGGTTCAGCAGGGGCCTATCAGGTAACTTTGCAAAAACATTCAGCAGCTTATCAGCCATCATAATGGGGTTGCAGTCCAAGTTTGACTGATAATTCCCCGCCTCGTGGATTGACTGGTTCGTGTAGATTGCACCCCAAGGCCCTGTCACCCACTGAAGGCCAAGGCAGGACCACATCAGGTTGGTGAGGCACCCCGTGTTGCCAACAGGGTTGACCCTAACTAATACTGCAGCATGGAGGGAGACTTTTAATATTTCGGTCATGTCCATCATTTCATTCAGATGGACAGGGTTAGGGTTCCTTCTGGCCATAGCGGCTAAGGGTGACCATGGCCCTCAACCCTTGCAGAGGAGTGGTCTTCGATGGCCTGGTCCAGGAGGCTAAGCACATACATCTGGTCAGATGGGCACACAGCCATCTGATGCAGATCATTCAGATTGTTTTTCTGAAACGTGGGCCTGGCCAACAAGGACGGTTCAAGGCCTTTCACTTTTTCTGCAAAGTGGTTTAAGACTTGAGACATGTATTCTTTCTTGGAGGATTTCCCCTTCTCCATTGTGTCCAGGCAGTGGGAAGGTTCAGTGGGTCCTCAGGCACCAGCAAGATGCAGAGGTGAAAACCCCATCAACGAAGCCCCCCTTCATCCCGTGGATGTGGCTCCACTCCTTCAGCACAGACTGCGAATAGTCCATTGTAGGGTTAGGTGATTTGATTATGTCCCGCGCACTCTCCCAGCCTCATCCGCCAACTGGACTGTTAAGGAGAGAGGCAGTCAAGGCACGCACCATACTCCGTATGCAAACCCCATGGTTCCAGCAGTATCATGGGCTGTATGGCCCTGTCGAGTTGGAGTGCCGAAACAACTCGCCTGGTGGTCTTCCTTTCTTCTTTCTTCTGTCTTGCTTTTAGGGGAAGGGAACGTAGACACAATGGTCCCCCCACCTGTCTTGCCACTAGGCAGTTGCTCAGAGAGCAAGGAGCCTAAGGAAAAGCATGGGCCGGCGCATGTTAGTCAAGCTCTCAAAGAACTGAATACCCCACTACTTAGAATGCCAGGTAGCCAAAGTTAGAGTGTGGGATACCCTCTGACGTTAGGTGACGTGGCCTGACGGAAAGTTTGCAACATCCCCCGGGAGGCCGCGAGACAGCTGTGGTGCAGTTATAAATCCTGTCAGGTGCCATTAGCATTGCATGACAAATGCAGAGTTGCAAGTGGTACCGAGCGAAGAAAGTCAGATGCCAGAGGTGGCATTTGAAGAGAAAAAAAGTGGTGGAAATCTTGGAAAAGACCTGTGTCTTCAGTGAGATGTTGAAAGTGCTGCCACTGATGATATATAAAATATAAACTATGAACAACCCTCCACATTTCTGCCACTGTGCTAATGAGAGCACAATGTTTAAAAAAGCCACTTATCTGTGGTCCTAAAAATGTCGCCTGCCAGGAAAACAGTCACCGTTTGGCTTTGGTTGAAATGGACTCAGCTATTTCAAGACTAAAACTAAAACATTAATACAGAATTGTGAGGAACCATAAAGACTATGGAAAGTCCGAAATCAGAGGTGGCAATGCTGTTCAATTTGCTTTTTAAAAATTCTTCATCTCACCTGCGTATGCATACAACTTCACTGTAAAGCTTTGCTTATGTTAGAATTACAAGGAACACATTCCTTTGTAGTCATCAGGTTGAACCATCTGCCACTTAACGATCACTGTAGATGAAATGCATGGGAGATTTATTAACAGCATCATGTTTCAAATGACCTTTTAATTTAACTGAACACTAACACTTTATTATTGCTACTAAATTAGAGGCAATTATCAGGCCAGGGTCAGTTATTCTGCCAAGAATTTACATGTTTTAAGCCTTGTTACAGTCATACATCTATGTGACCCACACTGGTATTAAGACATGCAGGAAGGCTGACAAGATTTATTCTGCTTTATTAATAATTCATCTTTGAAATGCAGCCCAGGAGGAGGAGTAATTGTCATTCCACTCTGAGTGAATGAGCTGATTTCTGACACTACAGGGGCTCAGCGCGACTCAACCTGCACAGGTTTCTCACATCTCACCCCACTGGTAGGAGGGCCAAGCGCCAGGAAGGGTAATGAAGATACCACGCCATCTGTCCTATATGTTGCTTGCCTGGAGCTTTACCGTACAGAGGCTGGATCGGAGCCCAGCATGGGAGAGTAGCGAGATATGGCAGAACAGCAAGAGAGATTTACAATGTGGAACATGCAAAGTTAAACAAGGTAATCACATTAGATGTGCTTTTTTAAAATTAGTAGGAGAATTCTTGTTACTAATTGGATATGCATAGAACTGTGCACACACAATAAAAGGCCAATATGGACACAGTGCGATTATCACAAAAAAATATTTTTATTTCAGGTTAAAAGGTGTGAACATATGTAAATACACTGCAAACTCTACATGCCCCCAGCCAGGAGCGTTATAAGACTTGGCACGAGGCTCCAGCACAGCAAGACCTGTTGATGTGGAACATCAGAAAGATTAATCCACTTACAGAAAAAGTGAGAAATAATCAAGACCTAAGGAAAACGCATGGCATCAGTCCCAAGTGTGTTCCAGGATTTTATTTGTTCTGTCAGTTGACTTAATCTATAGGACCCACGCAAACTCATCATCAACAATTCATCGAGTCAAAAGCCTGCATCGAGTTTAAAATCAGAAATCAAACAAATACTTTTTTCACTGAGATGCAAACTAGTGTATATTTAAACCCATGTTCCTAAATAAGAACATTGTCGGAGGATTCAATAATATGTTACTTTTAGACAGTAATTGAGTAATATAATGTGTTCCTAATATTTTCAGCAATATTCTTACATTTACTGTGTCCAGTAACACTTTATGTGTTCATTGATGTTTTTGCTGAACATTTCTGATATCATTCACGTGACACCCATCAGGATTGATTTCTCTGATACAAAGACCAGCTCCCATGTGGACCCGCTTTTCACAGCACCATGTTGCTTTTATAATTATGTCAAGCAGCTCCAGCTTTCAAGGTAAATTTTTTATTATGTTTTGTATTGATGGATGGAGTATTTTTTAAGGATTTAGGCTACTTTCAAGATTAAAGAGGCGGCTTTCAGTGACATACATGTGCACAGTAATATCATTGCAGGAAAGCAGCAAAATTGAAATTAGCGACATCGCTTTTTGATCCTTCAGTCCTCAGTCCTGACTGATCACGTCGGCGTGTCTGAAGATTTAAATAGCCTTACAAGTTACACATCTGTCCCATGCATAATTGCACACACGGTCTGGAGGGATGAGGACGTCATTGTGTTTTTCTGCAGCAGCAGGATTGATGAATACTTTTGCGCACCTAGTTCGACAGATGTGTAGAAGGTGACCCAAGGTCGACTAAAGTGGAACACAAAACTCCCGCACACTGTTCACCTCACTTGTGATCGGAAGCTTTTTAACACCGTTTTGGTGCAAGTGAGGCGAACAGTGTGCGGGAGTTTTTTGTTCCAAATACTTAAGCTTAAAATATGCTCACATCTCGAGTAGTTTTCCTTCCTATTCATCAGCAGAATCAAAGTGATCAAGTTGTAAAATCAAAGTGCAGCGAGCTGCTCTTCTGTGTGAGACAGAGGAGAATATTACACAATTCCATTTTTAATACTTGGTCATACTTTTGTTTTTGTTTTTTTTTTTTGTGAAAGTAACGCAAAAATAATGTAATCAGCAACATATTACTCTACACAGAAAGTAGTATATTTGGGTAAGTTGTTACTTTCAGATGAAAGTAACTAATAATATCTAATATAATACTTTTTGGAAGTAACTTGCCCAACAATGAATAAGAACAGTATGTATGGACCCAGCTGACCTCAGACAGAGGGCAGGATGTCCTGTATCTATGTGACAGATAGAACTGACCGGATGGATGATTGAGGCATTGAAGTGTGTGTAAGTCATAGAGACAAGAACCAAAGACGGTATATTTAAAAGGCCTGAACGTTTCCTGTTTGATGCAATGACCAACACTGTCGGCTTTGTGCACCTTTGCACCAAAAAGATGGATAGGTGTTAGATGGAAAGGAGACGTGCATTCATATTTAATGAAATGTCATAATTACAGTCTAATGCTCGTGTTAATGGGCTTTCCCTTTTCATTTCCTGCCTCAGACATCGATGTTAACGCTCACAAAGATTTCTCTCTGTTTTGTATTTCTTCCATTTTCCCATGAAAACTGATGTTTTTGTTGTATTTTTGTAACATCTTTTATATTCTTTACTTGTCCATCACTGCAAATGTATTGACTTGAGGCAGTGCAAAATGTGTAAACATTATAATGTATTTTCCCATTAATGACTGAATAGATCTCTAATTTGTTATGTTTCCATAATACTGGACATTAAAAAGAAAAAAAAAACAAAAACTGGGAGGCAAGCACAGTTTGGTATAATATGCTGATTCTTTTTTTTCTGGTGAATGAAGGACAGTTAATTATATTAAACTTTAAAGCACCAGACAGAAGTTTATAGGGTTCCTGTTTCTTGTAAATTTATTCCGTGTGGATTTATTTACTTCCTCAACATGCACATGAGCTGGATTAATGACCACACTGCTGCTAAAGGACTGCCCGTTGCTTCGTCCTGTTGATATTTGTGTCAGTAGAGGGGAGGCTTGATGAGGGAAGGGAGAGGAGTAATTAACCAACACAGACGTTTTGGGAGAATGCAGAAAATGCAAGGAAGAGAGATTTCTAAAGATCGACAGACTTTACTGTTCAGTCGGTTCTGTTTAGATGCTCTTTAAGAGTCCAAAAGTCAAAATGAAAGACCCAGAAATGAGTACAATGACTCACCTTTAACATTGCAGGCATTTAAAGAAATAAATTAATGAGATATCACATTTTAATAAACTTCAACTTTACCAATCTTAAGATCAGGCAGATTTTCCGATCTCCCTTGCTTTCCAATCTCCAGTCTTACACTTTGCTAAGCTAACCAGCTTCTGGTTCAAGCTTCATATTGAGCAGACAGTGGTATTGATCATTTCAGCTATGTCATGGCAAGGAAGCAAATAAGTTCATTTTTCCAAAAATGCTGAACTTCTTCTTTTATCATAACATGCAGCTCAGATTGGGAAGAGCTCCTCCAAAGCGGAGGCAGAATGAGAGACTTCTCTATGGGCTTCAGACTCTGACCAGAGGCCTTTCCCAGAGAGTTCGGAAAGCTCTTTTGATGCAACTGACAAAACTCTGTCAGTAATGAGGACTTTGCATCGGACCGACTGCTTTTTTAAGTCAAAAGTCGTGTGTGTGTTCCCGTTTGTTCTTAATGGACATCTGACTTCCATGCTAGAAGAGGGCTCGCTTTGATTTATGGTTCATGCTTTAAGAAATTTCCTCTTGTCAATAGAAGGATTTGCATCTTTTACAGGGAGGAGGATGTTGTAGATCAAAATATGTCTCTATAAATATGCAGCTATGTGCCCTCAGTTTACCCACAGGAATGAATAAATGTGTTATCTTTGCATTCATCCCTCCATCTGTCTGCCTCTTCCAGACTTTACTCTTGTATCTTGTTAAACTAAAGGAACTGAATACAAAAAAAAATATGTGTGGAAATGTTCGGTATACTTTAGATCTGCGTAAAATAAAGATCTGTGGTTATACGCTGCAAGAGGGGGTGCAAATAGATTAAAAATGCAATGCATGACTCATCAGAATAAAGGAAAAACAGATCAAACAATGGGAAGAGAAAAATGAGAGGTCGAGGGGAGGTAAATGTCAAACGAGAAGCTGCTTAGTGCCAGCTTGCCAGACTGTGATGGATGGACTGCGGTGGGAGGGCAACCCTTCTTTTAAACTGGCAATATCTACTATCTACAGAGCAAACGAGGAGAAAAGAGAAAGGGAGGACAGCTGAGCTCCCATTGTAACTGAAGAGAGTCAGAGGAAGACAGTGTTCCAACTAGTGTGAACAGTGGGAGGCTGCGATGAAACTTTTAGCACAGAATTAGAAAGTTCTGTGTGACATTTTGCTCATTAAACTGGAGTTAAGGCCTGTAACACCAGCATTTATTTTGCACAAAACTGAAAAATTTGCACCAAACTGACTTTATTGAAACCATCACATGAAATGAATGCTGTCACATTAAGGTATCACTAAACTTTTTAAATGGAAATTCATGTCACTGAAGAACAGCGAACCGTGTCTCTGAAGAAAATCATTTCTAATCTGAGTGTAAGAATGAATAAAAACCTTACAGCCTGCTTTATATTCAGTCATGATGCAGGATAAGAAGCTGTAACTGTGTCCTTAAGTGTCTCAAATTTACACTGCTTCCCCTTCCAATGATTTCAAACTTTTCCAAATCCATCAGGAGATACTTGACTCTCACTGTCATCAATGGTATGACCAACACTGAATGAAGAGTGTTTTGTTTATTTGGATTCAGTCTCAGATCTGCTCAGCCTTGGACTGGAACACACAAACTAAATTATATGTGCAGTCACTTCATTACACCATCTATTGATTCTGATCTCCGACTGTAGTGTTCATTTCAAACATTCTGCCTCTTTTTTTTCTTTTTCCAGAGAAAACACTGTAATTCTGTCTTCCAGATCCTAGTTTTGAGTTTGAAGATAGTTGCTGTGTATACCACCGACTAAAGGTCACAGTAATTTCTTAAAAAAACAGCATTACATAAACAAATAGAGGGAGAAAGGAGGACAGCTGACAAGTTTACATGGATGTTAAGGTAAAAGGTTTATACACTTTAGATTCAGATTTAGTTTAGATGGAACTAAAGGATGGAACTAAATTAGACTTCTCCTCTCTCTGTGTGTCCTTCTCTTTCTCTTTGTCTCTTGTAAGCAGTGTTGGGGAGTAACTACTAACATGTTCAGGACTTACATAATTTAATTACAAAATAAATGTAACTATAATCAGTTACAGTTAATGAGAAAAATATGTGATTAAATTGCAATTACTTATGAAAATGTTACTGATTAAAAAGGGGGTTACATCTGCATATTTGCTATAAAAAGCTTAAGCTTTATGTTGAATAATATTCATTTTGTTGCTTTGCATGTTTTGATGTGCACAGTGCCTTTTTTTGCCATTTCCCGTCAAGGCCCTTTAGTGAAGTTTGATGCCGTTCTGATGTTTTCGACTGGTTCTTTTGTTTAAACTTGCAGAGTTTCACGTCTGCCAATTAAATCAATCCACATTGCTGCTCAAAGCTGAACAACCTGTCTGAGGGTTGCCACCATGTCTACGGATAAAAAACATGGTCCAGTGCCGGAAAATTAAAGAAACGTTTTATTCAGAATTTAGAGAATAACTCAAATGGAACACTCGCTTGTTAATTCATTCATTTTCGTCACCACTTATCCTTTGCAGGGTCACGGTGGGTGGGGGGTGGAGGGGTGCTGGAGCCAATCCCAGCTAACACTGGGTGAAGTTGGGATACACCCTGGACGAGTCTGTAGTTCATCGCAGGTCTGACATATTGAGACAAACAACCATTCATACTTACATTCACACTTATGGGCAATTTAGAGTCACCAATTAGCCTGCATGTGTTTGGACTGTGGGAGGAAGTGTGCCGGAGAGGCCCACACAAACCGGGGGAGAACATGTAAACTCCAAACAGAAAGGCGACTCTAGGACCCTCGTGATGTCAAACAAGAGGACCTGGATTTGAACCCAGGACCTTCTTGCTGTGAGGCAGCAGTGCCACCCGCTAAGCCACCAAGCTGCCTTGAACAGAACAGTGCAATGCAAAATATGTTTGCTAGCTGTTAAATTGCTGCTGGCATCAACATTTTCCATGTTAAATCAGAGGCAACATCTGCAGGTATGTAGCCAATTCAGCGTTGAGTACCGCTGTAAGGTTAACACTGCCTGGTTTAAACATTTGAAAATGGTTTACAGTAAAATGTTTGTTGGAGTTTTAGAAAAGTAATCAAAAAGTAGTCAAATGTAATGAGTTACACCCCTTAGGTAAACTAATTGAAATAGTAACATTACTTATTACATTTTAAACAAGGTAACTAGTAATCTGTAACCTGTTACACTTCCAAAGTAACCTTCCCAACCCTGCCTGTAAGTCTCTCTCCCTTTCTTAGCATTGTTCCCAAATCGACTGCCACGTCTGTTGTTGGCAATATGTCACTCCAATTAGGACAATAGTCCGCCGACCACGGCATCCATCAGATACCTCTCCAGCTTTCTCCCTCTCGTTAAGCTCATTCTTCTGCTTTTTGTCTCCTCTGCCCTCTCGCAGCCTCTTCCTCTCTGCCTCTCAGCTCTTCATCAGTAAAACACATGAATAATGGACTAAACTGGAAGTGGAATACTTTCTCTTCCTGTTGAAGTGACACTTGAGTTGGTGCATGAAAACAAGCTGGATTGACGGTGATTAATTGAGGCTGTTTTGTTCTGAAAGCATTTTAGGGACACTCTCCCACTTTGTGCGTGTGTGTGTGTGTGTGCGCGCGCGTGTCAGATTGCTCCATTACCACCCATGACTGCTTTTATCTCGTTTATTATTGTCTCTGTGGAACGGCTGATAAAACCCCCTCTGTGTGTGTGCGTGTGTGTGTGTGTGTGTGTGACCATGTGCAATAGCCTGTTGTGTGTTTATGGATTCATATCATGCACTGCAGCCTCCCTCTCCCATAGATCTCATATAGAGAAGACATTATAATTTTTCCCAAACAGAAACAAGTAAATTGGTAGAACAAAAGGGTAGAGCGACATTAAACTGACAGAATGAAAAGAGAGATTGACACTCAGACCTACTCTGGAGAGCAGACGGAGGCATTCGTGTGGGAACCGCATTCTGCCTTTTTGTTCAATCTGCTGATTGAGCAATCATGAGATTTGACTGGGAATAGACAGGAAATGCATTAAAATGAATTGGCAGACAGACTGAGCAACAAAATCGGACGGAGTGACCCAGAAGGGAGGGCTGTCCGGAGTGCAACATTCCTGGAAACAAAAATGACAAATAATGCACATTACTGCTGAGTAGGAATACTTGTGCTTCACTTCTGTATTTATTACTTCAGTTCTTTTTCTTTATTCTGTTTTTTGTTAAGATTTCTTTTTTTTTTTCCTTTGGATAATAAAACAAATGTGACAAAAAGTTTTACAGGATGCCTCTTTCTCTCTCTCTCTATCTATTTATATATGCATATATATATATATATAGTTAACCATTTAGCTTTCGCAAATGAAAATTTCTTGTTGTCCGTGCGTCTCCATTGCAAACTTCCCAGTGTCGTCTGCCCCTGGCGAGGGGGAGGAGGGCTCTCTATGTCAGCTGTATGCTCGGCCTTAACTTAATTCACCCTGACAGCAAATGCAAATAACTTCGGTCTTGTCAAGAGAACCATATGGCAAGGCTCTGAAGCTGAATTTGCCATTCAGAAGACCCTTTTCCTAATTTCTGCTTAAGGAGGATACACACGTACACATGTGTAGAGATCTGTCTCTTTGTGTCCTGTGTTCGCTCGTCTTCAGATTGTCCTGTATGGACGGCTACTGTCAAACCCGTTTGTTCCATTGAGAGTTCACACACACAGCTTCATCTCAGGCCCATCCAGTCAGGCCCCCTGGAGCTTTAATTAATGCATTTCCCTTGATTTCTTTACAACTTTTGAAAAAAAAAAATGGACTGCCGATGAATATACCAGCACTTGTAATTTTCCTCAGAATAGACCAGCTAGACGGGTATACCAATCCTATGCTACCTTGGTTGGGCTAAGATTTAACTTTTGCTGAAATAAGCTCCACTTGAAACTTAACATTACTCAGTACATTGCTACAGCGTTAGAAAACTGTGTATGCCGGTCTAAGATGAGTGGCACACACCTGTTTCCGCTGCATCTGTACTGCGCTGCAATAGCTGCTGACAGCTACATAAAATAATCCATGTAGCACACTAATGTTACACAGCTGATTATTTATTCATTCTTTTTTGATTTTTTTGCTACAAAAAAATGTACTGGTATTTATGTGGAAGGTCCATTTACTCAAAAGTTGTAAAGAAAGCTGGAGAAATGCATGAAGTAAAGCCCTGTGGACAGGAGCGAATGAACCATGAGAAAGAATGGGCTAAACAGTGACCGCACCTATGAGATGCTCTAAAGGCAAGCGAACGCACCGGCAATGAGGCAGCAATCATTTCACTGGTCAACACTTCACCTCGTATTCTCTTTGTTGGGGAACTTTGACAGGATTGCTACACAATAAATCTGTGAGCAGAGAAAAAAGAGCAAAGGTTTCGCAAGCAGACAGGCGAGGCTGATGAAATCTTGGACAGAAGAGGAAATATGTACAAACAAGCATTATATGCATCTGAGCATGAAGGCTTGTGCAGAAGAACAGCAGAACTAAGGGGGGAAAGCATTACACAATCTGCACGTGAAATCAATAAATCATGTTCTCGAACTGAGAGACCAGGAATATACCTCCATACTGTTTCCGTAGATAAAGTGCTCGCACGCTTTCACCTCGCACACAAGCAGAACAGTTTCCTCGGCGCAAAAGTGTTCATTTCTGTGACTGATCGTCTCGGCCATCTAGATAGCAATGCGCCGTGTTCAATCACTCCTGACACACTGATTGGTTTAATCCATATTATTCCCAAAACAAACCTATGATTGATTAAGATACTAAATTCATCCCCTTTGTGCCTTGTGCCTCACTTTTAAATATAGCAAAGTAGACTTGGACACGCGCTAACTGAACTTGTGCCATGCGCCGTCATCAAAACAGGACTCCATAACTGAACTACTCATGCTTCTGTACTCAGAATATTTTGCCATAGAGCACAAGTGCCTGTAATGCTTTAGAGAGACATCGATGGTTTTGTACCTTTATCCTGAATCGTTAACCTGTTTTGCTCTTGAAGTTTTTTTTTTTTTTAGCAACTACACATCAGTGTCCAAATGCCTGGACAAGATGTAGGAGAGGCTCCCTCTCCTCTCTTTTCTTCCTCTTCTCCTCCTGTCCTTTAAAATGTGTTTCTCCTCCTTTCTCTCACGCACTCATCCCTCCCTCGGTCTCTCTCCTTTGCCGGGGAAGAAAATGGAGATGCTGGCCCTGTGCCACACCTGACACTCCAGCCTTAATCTGATTAATGTTTTTAATTTATATAAGTGAGTAGCTAGGGAGAGAAAGGGGGCTGTAGCCTTTACTGATGTCGGGCCCTATATGCGCACACAAACACACACAAACACACACACACACACAGGCTTTGTGTGACGGGTGTTGTATAGGCCAAAACGTGAAAGGGCAGACTGTGTGTGTGTGTGTGTGTGTGTGTGTGTGTGTGTGTGTGTGTGTGTGTGTGTTTGCGTGAGTGGAGAGAGAGAAAATGAAAGAATATGGAAGGACTTTTGAAAAGACAAAAAAAAGAGAGAGAAGGACGGACAGAAACTGGGTGAAGTAAACAAGGAGGCACAGATGAACAAGACAAGAGTGAAAATATTGATGGAGGGTGAAGTGAGGAGAAAGTCTAATAAGAATAGAGTGAAAAAGAGAATAAGAAAAAGAGGAGAAAGGACCTCAGCGCAGAAGGGCTGAGCAGAGAGAGAGAGAGAGAGAGAGAGATAAAAGGTTTTAGAAGAAAAGTATGCCAGTAGCAGGATGCACAGAAAGACAAACACACACGGAGTCAAGGAGAGAGAGTGAGGAAGAGATGAAAAAACAAGAGAGAGAGGGAGAGGGAGGCACAGAGATGGTAATTATGAGAGATGAGGGATGATGAAAAGGCCAGCTTGGGACAATCTAATTGGAAAATCCTGCCTTTTTTTATTTCAAACTATTCATCATAATGAATTTTAAAAAATCACATCTACATGAAATTTCCCCAAAAAGATGAATAAGTCATTTCTACAGATTCCAAAATGGATGTCTGGAAAAATATATTTGGTTTGGTTTAGAGTCAGATTTAATTCCACTGTTTACCTCCTCGTACGTTTTAATGTAGGCGCGATGTATGACACACGGTGCCTCTGTGTGTGTGTCTTTGTATGTTGAAAGTGAAAATGAGGAAGCCAAATAATGACCTCAGACACGCACCTTTCAATTACTGCTCCATCCAATCAATAAAGCCATCGACTGCAGAGGAAACTGTTAAATTAACACACACACACACACACAGAGAGAGAGAGAGCGAGAGAGAGAGAACAGCGCTGGGCATTGCATCAACCAAATGGCCTCACTTGTTTTTCAGCTCCTCACAGCCTGACACAGAAGAAACCGCAGGAAGGTGAAAGGATTGAGAAAGATAAAAGGGTCAGAGGTGATCGAGAGAAACATGATCCGAATAAGATTTGAAGGAGACAAGAGGAGAGAAAGATGGAAGGACTTAAGATTAAGCTAATTCTTGCTGGGGGGGTTTTTTTCCCACAACAAAAATCATGTTCATGCAGCTGTCTTGCATTACCGAATATGTTTTGCAAGAAATGTGCTGCTGCCCATTTTGTTTTTAAGTCCCTATGAGAAACTTTTAATTGGTTATGAAGCAGCACACGCCTCACATCTTATCTACATGTGCAAAGGAGACCATCGCCCAGCAGAGTGGAGATAACTGTCCTCTTACCATGCCTTTGCCCAGTCCGCTCAGTCAGCATTAACGCTACAAAATGCTTTACGGCACACAGACCGAAGGAGACGATTTACTGTTTACGAGCATGATCGGTCACCTCTGTTCTCCTCTTTTACTATATACGGTCGGGAGCAGAGGGAATTTTTCCCCCTTGTTTATATTCAATATTTTTTCATTCATGGCTGAACTTGTATTGTGCGAATAAGTGTTGTGTTTCTTTCACTCTCCTCCAAAACAAATGCCTGTGCTAGACAAGATCCGTAGGGCAGTGAGCAGTTCTGCCTTTTGTCCATGCATGACACTACAGTCAACACAAAATGAAGTTTCCTTGGTTGGCCTTTAAATAAATCAGCATCATGACAAAAGCAATATGTTTTGCTCAGGTCGTTCCGTTGACCGTCGTGGGTCTTAGTCTTATATCAAAAAAAGGCACAGCCACATGAGGCCCAGGACAGAGGTATGTTTTCAATGTCGAACCGAAACCATAGCATCCACACTAAGTCATAATCACAAGCTGACTTTGCTCAGTATTGTACAATTTGCGCAGTTTAGGAAACTCACTTGTCCTGGGTTAGAAAAAAGCTCGGCACTCACAAACTCCAGGCAGCACTAGCGAGCCAAACTGAAAGTGAAATTTTCAACTTCTGAAGTAAGAAATCAAATACTAAACAGATATAGTTTGATTTTTATGGTGTAGTAGCACTTTTGAAAACAATTTCTACGATTTAGTTGCTTTAAATAACGATCAAACGCCTTTAGCTGCCAGGGCAGAGGACAAGATAGAAGTCTTACCTGAACCCTGAGCTCCAACTCTCCTCTGAACCGTCGGCGCACTCAGGCTGAAAGGTGGGAGCCGGGATGACTTTGCATCCTCTCATGCATCACCGACACTGCGAACTGAGGCTTAGCGCTTCATTTCATTAAGTGTATCATATCAACAGACAGATATTAATCCATGCTAGACAGTTTAAGGTTGACAATTGGTTACTGTCATTTCATTTCATGGCAATGTGTCAGTATTTCCTTCCTTCTTTGTCAACCCTTAATTTCACCAGATGTGTGTGCAGTCTATATGTTTCAACTCTAGTCACTTCCACTTGGCTGTGGTGCATTTCTCCTCCACTGCAGCTCTGGCGATCCGGTGCCCTCCGCAGCAGATACACAAGCTTCTATTTTTGCCGGACAACAGAGCACGACACAGCAATCCAGCACAGCGCAGGTCTAGTGGGACAGGAAGTCAGACACAGATACAACGTTAAAACATTCCGTTTATTTTCAGAATAAAGCCCTCCGTGTTGACGCCAGATCATATTTTACTTAACTTAATAAATAAAACATCAGTATGTGTGGAGCCAGGCCCAAAGTCAACAGATCAGAGGTTTTCAGTGGCTGCGATTGTGCGTTTCTGTAACTACAGCAAATCTCATTGGTCTCACAGCTCCAGCTGTCTGCTGGTGTTTGGCCACGCTGTGCTCTATAACGCAGCCGTCAGGTGTTGACACACGTATTAGCACAGAGGAAAATTTTTTATATATTTTTAAGAGGAGGCTCAAGACATACCTTTTTTAGTCTGGCGTTTAACTGATTTTATTTGGTCATTTATTTATCTATTTTACT
>JAQLOL010000026.1:2827641-2838742 GCA_029783665.1 Naso thynnoides | reverse complement strand
AAATTTCAACCTTTATAACTTTATGACAAATTGGTAAACTTAACAACCCCAGAAGGGCTATTTAATAGACCTTAAAATTAGATTATTTTGCCAGCAAAATGAAAAAACAAACCCCCAAAAAACCCCAAAACAATTTGAATAGAATTTTCATCAGGTACAGTACATTCTATTAATTCACAAAATGCTTTGTAGGTCAAAGGCAGAACCTTTAGCCACAATGTGTGTTAATAGAGAGTATCTCTGTAATCTAAAAATGAAAGTAATGAGTCCTGTGTTTTTTGCTTGTTCCTTGTCTATGTGGTAGCACACAGAGGGAGGGAGGCACTTTGTGTTGGGTCGGGGCAAAAGGACAGGGGTTCAAATCTCCTTTGAAGTCTGATCTGTACATTCATAATTCAGCTCTGATGATTGGCTCTGTGGTTGTGCTCAGAGACATGCGCGGTGATCACAGTTGCTGCATCTGTGAAGAGTGACTTTGATGGCTTAGTGTGAGATTGAAGCCAACCAGAGATCCATGTTTAAGACCTGCAGGGCTCGCCCTCCCCGTTATTATCTCCTCTTTCAAGCGAAGCCCTGTATCTTCTTCTCTCTTCCCATCTGCCTCTCATCCTGGGACTTTTTTACTCTCTCTCCTCTTTCCGACATTATCTCAAGACATCAGCAGCTGGAAGTTTGATCTCTGCTCTATCTCATTCTAACACAAATGCTCCTGTCGAATCCTCTGTTGAATCTACTCCAAAGGTGCCTTCCTCTTTAGAAATCCAGAATCCATAACACTGGATACACACCATAACGCCAGGGGCCCATACGAGTGTCGCTCACAGAGCACATGAAAGGTCTCCTCTGTATGTGTAAAGCCTTAGGAAAGGCTTAATTTTTTTTTTAAATACCAGAAATGATCAAAAGCATCTCGACAGAATAAACGGTGGTCGCATTCTACGCATTAAAAATCAGTGGAAACTCCAGTGCAAACTGTAAAGTTCAATTTATCTACATGCAAGCAGTGCACGGCTGCAGGGAGAAATACTTTGCCTGTGTTGCCTTTCAAAGGGCTTCAGAAGTTGCCTAGTGTATCAGTCTAATGAGTCACTGAACAGTGGTATAATATGGCTGTCTTACAAATCCTTCCTTCCCCAGGACATTCTGAGCCAGCATGCAGGGGTTTGAGCTATTGTTGCGTTCAATCATATTCAGCCCAAGGCTTGAGCTTTAACACCGGCTGGAGAATACATTTAACCCTGATATGGAGTTTGGATCTCTGGGATGCATCTTTAACGTTAACTGAAAGAAAAATGATGTAATGTCTAAATTCTTTCTTTCTTTCTTTTTTTTGTCAAGTTAACATCCAGTGGCCTTAACTCAATTTCTGAGAGGAACACATTAAAGAACACATTTTAATTAAGTGAAATTTGTTCAGACCTCACACATTTATATCGCACATGAGTGTGGGTGGGTCAGCGGGATCCAAAGATAATGTAAGTGTTAAAATGGTTTCAAAAATAGTATTAAAACAAGTATAACCAGTGAAATGTTTCATAAGTCCTAATAAGATTGGCACAAAATTCGGTAGAGGCATTTGTGCAAACAAACAATGCATCCGTTAACAACTTTTTATTTCTTGGGTTTACTCACATGCCACCGAGGTTAAAAACTGTGAGGGATCTGTCTGGATATTTTGTCATTAAATGTGGCAGCATCATGCTCCCCGCAGGATATACTGAATGGGTGCTAACAAAAATTTAAAGGTGTCTAACTTCTGTATCTGAACATCTTTCCAGTGTAAACAGGATATACAGGCGGCCCTAAAGGTTGGGAAGAATTTGAATGGACCATTGAAAAGTGGGATCATAACAGACACGGAGGATTACGGTGACACAATGAGCGATACAGAGTTAGAGGCTAGCATTACTCTTCTTTCAAACGTTGAGGACCACTCACCTCCAGCATCACCCTCTGGAGGAGGACAAGGGAGAGAAAAAAATTCATCGCCCTTGGCGTAAGGTCGTTTATGTTAAAGCCTTTGGCCCTTGCTGACAGCCAGTGATACTATTGGTTGAAATTGCTCTGGGCAAGATGACGATAAAGTCATATTTGTTTGTTTTTGTTTTTTTAAAGCAGGATTTTGCTATTAAAATGTAAAGAAACTGAGTTTCTGAGTAACTTTTTCTTTTTTGCTAATGTGATCTAATAGGATAAAAAAGACATTTTTCACTTCAGGTGGGTTTTAACAAAAGTAATTACTGTTGTGACATTCTCGACTGATGTGATTCTACTGAACAGCTCTTTAGAGGAGTTATGGGATCTGAGTCGCACATGGGAACCATTCAGTCATGAGAGCAGCCATGTTGTGGAAGTCCAGGACAAAACACACATTCAGTAACCAACCCCCTTCCTCCATGTCTGGAGAGAGAGAGAGAGAGAGCAGTGGTCGAGTGAGCTTCTTTATTTATTTGCAATTATGTAATACTAGATTTTGTTGTTAAACAACATTTTGTTAACTTATATAGTTGTTTTTGTGTTGTGCTCTGTAATGCCTGCCTCATACTAAAAGAGGAGAAGATAAAAAAAAACAAAAGAAAAAAGAAGAACATGGAGCCGTTTCTTTTGAACGGCTCTTTGAAAGGAACTGAGCCACAAGATCTGGCTCCCTTCAAAGATCCATAATCCCCATCACTAAACTAATCAGTTATTTTTTTGGTGAGGATGCCATTACCTGCAACAACATGTAACATTGTCATTCTGATGATGTGAGCACCCTAGCCTCATGTAGCCACACCTCTCTCTTCACCACACTCAGCAGTGGGGAAAGGTCTGACTCTGCTCGTACACATTCTGGTATAGAGGAAAACGCTCTGCCTGGTTTGTTTTTCAGAGTCTCCATGGATACCGCAAAGCTCCGGAAACTGCAACTGCGCCTCTGTAAAATAGAGTCAGTGGGAAACTTGTTTCAGTGAAAAGATTTAGACATGCGGAAAAGAGCCCTGGCGTTCACATGTCAAAATCCCCGTCATCAAAACTTGCCATTTCCAGTGTGTAGGCGGCTAGGTCGGAGATTATTATTGTTTCCCATAGCAGCAGGGACTTTGAAACGGTAACACGCAGAAAGCGGAAGGGGTGGGGAGTACTGGGCTGCTCTTCCGACATCTACTCAGCCAATGGCAATGTTTATACTCACAGCACACATCTGGTGGGTCAGACTATTGGCACCCTAATGTTGTTCAAAGTTCATCCTAAGGATGGTGCTGTCGTTTTGTTTGCTCCGGTCATTTTGTGATCATTACAGCTAGACTTTATTTCTTGCACCTCTAGTTGTTTGTGACTCAGAGCTTGTATCAGTGCATACTTCATCTTTATTAGGGTTCAAATGAAAATAAATCTAAATCACTGCTTGCTCCAGTCTACTAATTAGTGTTTTGTGAGCCAACACACTAAATAATAGAACTCTACTTAAAAAGAAAAAATACAACAAAAATAATTAAATGGAGGTTTTGTCATCCTTACAAATGAAGATGAGTTTGAATTCGACCTTGAGCAAACAAACAACAGAAACACACAGAGGGAAAACAGTTGTTCATGTAACTTTCATTACCTGCCCGTAAACAAGGTAGAAGTCAGAGAAAATTATGTAGGTGAGGTGTATGAACCGATGTTTATGCAGATGAGCCATCATTTGCAGGATGTAGTTTTCTTCAAAGGGGAAGGAAAACTTCAAAGAGAATGTGCAGAAAGTGAATGGGTCATTTCACTAAAAAGAGACAAGCAGAGAGCATCAGTCCAATGGCAACGTCTTCAGCTACAAATGCTCAGCTTAATGATTCAAGTGAATAGATGGATGCAAATGGTACACTTTTCTCATATATCTAATTTAGTGCTGCTTTGATGAGTGTTTTACAGCAAATAATTCTTCCATTGCGACTGCTGTCATTTGACATTCAAATAGTGTAAATGAGATGCAGTGGTACTCCCACAACCATCCTCCTGGCTATCAGTCTAAATGTAAGATGAGAAAATTGTGAAAAGCTATCTGTATTGTACACAAAATTGCTCACATCTGCGTACAACTTTTATTAGATTTTCTTAAACAAGGATCATTTTTGACTAAAGAAACTGACAACACGACATCTCAAACCCCATACCTTTTAAAATGTCAACCTGTCACGAGCTGAGACAGCCAGCTTTGTGACAGTGCATTGTGCAGATGATTCATTGGGCTTGTTACAGGTTTATTTATTGAAAGAGTTGGAAAATGAATTTTAATGAAAGCATTAATCAAGTGTTGGTTGCAATTAGACATTTTTTACTGAATGTTTACCCAATAAATGTGGCATAAACACACCAACATTTTGCAGCTATGCAGTATTAGTCATTATTATGTTAATAAAAATTATAATCTGACCTGTGTGAATTCTCTAACTGAATGCATTTGCTGTTTCAAGTTGGCAGAAAAAATGGTAAATAATTTTGTTTAGCTCTTGAAAGAGCCCCTTACTTTCAGTAGCTCATTACTTCATGAGTACCTATCTGCAGACCATGGGGGCAGATATGTTTCTCTCTAGCCATGTGTACACCAAAGCGGAAAAAAACAAAACAAAACTGCTTTGCATGATCGTGCGATTATCATCTTTTGATCAAATTAATTTTCGCCCGAAAGCGACAGGAGGAAGAGGGGGTTCGTCTCCTAGATACTAAGCCACACTTATTTCCACTGCCTTGTACCTGCTTTGAAAAGTCCAGAGACGCCGGAGGGCCAAACGCCATCATGTCTGGGTGAACAACATCCTGCAGAGGCGCACACAGCTCGGAGAGTTTCACCGGATTCTCCAATGACACTCCAATGGCACTAACGTTGCCGAAATTTACCGAACGGACTTTGAATCAGACATAGTGGTCACAACAACTGTTGCTGTGTGTGAATATCGTGGAGCTCCGACAACATGACTTTATACACCACAGGATTATGTTATGAACTCAGACATGGCGTTGTCAAGTTTTCCAATGTTTCTGGGACTTCCACAACTGATACTGTGCAGAAAGGATGATTAAACCAGCTGTGGGTCATTTTAGAAAATGGCAAGCCCTCCTTCCTCCTGACGCTACTAGCTAACAATAACTGTGGATAATAACATGGAGCTTTGTGACACAACTTAACAGTCTCCAGATGATTTCGTTACCCTAACCCGATGTAGTTAAGTTTCCCAACCTGTGTAGGACCTCAACAGCTGATATAGTGCAGGAGAGTTTCACCGCCTTCTCCAGGAACTGCGCCTGGATAATGACCGTTTCCAGTGCTATCTAAGGCTGACCAGTGCTCAGTTCAACAACCTGTTGGCTCGGACTAGTGCTCGAATTTGTAGGATGGGCATAAACTACACGTATTTCGTGCTGCCTGCAGAGCACCTGTCCTTCTGTCTCCGGTAAGCGGCGTAGCCCCAAAACGCTGACTGGCGATCGCAAGGCGAATGTGTCGCTGAAGTTGAATATTTTGAACTTGCGCGAAGATGCAGTAAAATTTGCAGCAATTCTGTCGCGCTAAGGGTCTGTCACAGCCCCAAACACGATTTAGCATCATGCCATTGACTTTGTACGTAATCTCATTGCTCCACAAATTAAGTCACATTATTTCCATAGCGGACGTTCGTCTTCATCGTGCTGTTTTTGCCAGCTAACTAATATCTGTAGGACAAGTTCATCTGTTAGTGCACATACTTATGCTAAATGTTACTGGTATATTTTTTACTATTCCCAATTTTATATTTATGTTAGCATAACAAGTTGAGTTAGTGGCAAAAGCAACCAAAGTGGTAAAAGTGGCAAAAGTCGTACACTGGACATAGCTGAAGTAGTGTTTGTGCCTAACATTGTGCTAGCATCTTTGCTTGGTGCTAGCTAACTAGCCACCACAAGTTGAAATTATAACAGTCCATTGCTAGCGCCAGAACTGGCTAATGCTAGCCACAAAGCAGTTATGATATAGTTTTAAAACATTATAATCTTATTTAGACCATCAAACTCAGATTGTGACATGAAACTCAGATCATGATGTGATTTATTTGGGATGACTTTATTAATCTTTATTATTTAATTACGAGTTAAAGAAAGATGAGAGCACGTTAATAATTGCCATATAGGTCCTTCTTCATAACGTCAAAGGTGGTTTTCTGCATCATTCCATGACGTTTTCTTATTGGTTGGTTTGCAGGCATGAGTCATTGCAACTGCTGCTAAAACTGTCAAAATCTAGATATTTTTTTGTATAAATGGGTTGCCAAATAACTTGTTTGACATCGACTACTATTTTAGATAGCAAAATATTTCCTTATGATCCTCTCAAACATTTTGATCTGGAAAAGTCACCTTTACACTATTCAATAGTGACTGTTTTCTACAAAAACAAATGTATTTTAACTCCCAAACCCAAACCCCTGCTTCTATGTTCTGTAAGTTGATTATTTTTAATGTAAAGAAACACAGAGAGACAAAGGGAAAGAGGGCAAAAAGAAATTCTGTTGTTTAGTACAACAATACTTTCATCAGTGTACAGTATATTGATCCGCTCTTGTTTATGTGCAACAGAAACAATCTCCAGTCCAGCGGCAGTGTTGGCTGTCCTCCGCTCTGTTCTGGGCAGAGTGGGCATAATGACGAGGGAAGAGCAAGGCTTGATGCCAGGCAAGAAATCAATACCTCAGGAAATAAGATGCAAACCGAGCAGCTGCTGCAGAGAAACAGATTTGGTGTGTGTGTGAGTGTGTGTGTGTGTGTGTGTGGGTGAGTGAGTGCGAGAGAATGTGTGTGATTCTGCATGTGAAGCGTAACTCAAAAGTCCTGGTTGAGCTGAAACAAATTATATTTTCAAACAAGGTCAGTGCTCTGATGTATTTTTGTGTCAAGAAAGAAAGAGTAAGAAGATGATATAATTCTTAGAGTCATCTGCTAATTTCATCTTTTTGCTTTTCTAGTCATAAACAAGTACGCAGTGGGCACTGACTGGGCAACAACGATGGTACATTCTGTTGTGAACAATTCAGTGCATTGTGTAAAGAAAATACGGTTAATAATTAGCAGAAGGATATTAGTATCCAATCCTTTGGCACAACAAAGGGAAGTGGAATTTCTCTGAGGATGTGTAAAAAATTGAAATATTGTACAATGTATTAAAAGAGACAATTGTGGTTTTATTGACCAATAATTTGCACCGAAGGATACACTGACATGGGCGGCACAGTGGATTAGTGATTAGCATTGTTGCCTTATAGCAAAAAGGTCGTGGGTTCGATACCCTGCTGGGCCAGGACCTTTCTGTGTGGAGTTTGCATGTTCTGCGTGCATCTGTGTGGGTTCTCTCTGGGTACTCCGGCTTCCTCCCACAGTTCAAAGTCATGCAGGTTAACTGGTGACTCTAAATTGCCCGTAGGTGTGAATGTGAATGATTTGTCTCTATATGTCAGTCCTGTAATGAACTGGAGACTTGTCCAGGGTGTACCCCATCCTGGCCCAATGTCAGCTGGGATTGGCTCCACCCCTATCACAACCCTGGAATGATAAAGGCCAATTTATGCTTTGTTGCTCGACATATCTGACAAATGTTTCTCGACAGGAATGGGAGAGTAGCTCACCTTTTTCAATTTATGCTTTGCAAAAGGTTTCAGTTGTCTCTGTAACCATATTTGACACAAACAATGAAATTACAAGAAAGTTCAGTAAAAACTATGTCCCTGGCGATGCTAACAATATTCAGTCTCATTATGTGACAAAATATGACGATGTCCATGACATAACACAACACTCCAGGAATGCCACATGAGATGAAAGTGTGGAGTGATACTTTATTTGTTGAAATAACGACATTTTTGCGCGATACATTTGTCGAGCAACAAAGCATAATTGGCCTTGAGCTGTTATGGATATTGAATTAATAAATGAATGACACACTGACCGAGGGGATTCTAGGATCAGAGTTTTAGGGATGCTCACCCCCTGTACATGTAAAATTGTATTGTGACGCAGTGTTTTTTAAGGTTTTCTGTGTCAATCTTTTCAAATTATAATATGTTAAGAGGTAGGTAGATGGGGGCCAATCCATATCTATTTGTAGCATTATCAATAGTCAATATTCAGTTGTTACAAGCAATGCAATCAGGTAACATTATTTTGACCTCAGCTTCTCAGAGGAAACTGGTTGATTTGGTGAGGGAAAAACAGTGTTCAAAGGAAAAAACAGACCATCATTTACACAATTGAAAAATAGCTTTAACATGGCTAACATCTTCAGCACCTCAGCAAATGCATGTTGGAACAGAGAGTAGTTAAACTAAGCCTATATTCACTGTCCATAAATGTGGAAAATTATAAATTGCAGCACTTGTATACTTCTACTTCATACTTGACCTGTTTAGTGTTAAAAACAAGTTGAAATTCCTTTTCCAGAGTGTCCACTGCTGTGGTGGTTTAAAAACATGTAAATTGGGTATGTCCTCACCTGTTGACATATAACATTATTGACATAGTCTCAGTGATTTCTGAATTTATTCCATGTTCTTTGAGCTGATTTATTACATGATGAAATTGACTATTATAATTTGTTACAGAATTCGGTATTACCAAACTGATCTGTCATGTTGGGGGCGGGTTTGTGTTGCAACTGCCAGCGGCTCTTTATGCACTCGATTGCAGCAGTACACTCCGTCCCCGCTGGTCTCCGCCCGTCACGTGAACGGGAGGGTACCAGGAGATTATTTTTTTACATGAAAGACGGAAGTGGCAGACTTTCATATAAATATATGAAATAATTCATTTTTAAAATTTTTTTTGTGATAAAATTTCAAATTTGACTACAATAAGACCAGGGATATGGTCCAAAAGAGTTGAAAATGCATTTTTGATCTTAGCTTGACTTTAAAATCTAGCAGAATAGCCCAGGTACTTACATTAGCTTGTTATTATAATCTTTGTGTTAGCTTGCAAACAGCGTCAGCTAATTTTAATTCTCTGTTCAGATCATGGACCTTTTGTCTGAGACCTCAAGTCTTTCCCAAACATTCGTCTCATTTCCTCCTTTGATTTCACAAGGAAAATTATAAGTCTCACTGACGCTAGAGAGCCTTTTCACTTGAATGTTTCTCTTCATCAACACGTGCAAAATCAGCTCATACTCTTGCTTCTGTTGAGGGGACAGTCTCACTGAAAGTATTGACAATAGTCACTCCCTGAAACATTGGGCCACTTGGCCTCAACACTTTGCACCCTTTCAGGGGTCAATCGATGTCAAGTCTAGCAATATTAGTAGTCAATCTATCGAAGGTGATTTTTAAAAATGCTGTAAGATATTGCATTGTATAAACAAATATCAAGGCATATCATCCTCTTCCTAGTGGTAACTGTTTCCTTAAACCAGATTTTGTAACTCTCCTGGTCAGTCCCATACTGACTTTGACATTGGTTAAATTTGTTAGATTTTTGGTGGAGGCCTGTTTCTTATTAGGAACTAGTTCGAATTATTTAATTCAGTGATGCTTTCAGCAAGCAAAAAAAATCAGCCTGATTCATAAAAGTTTAAATCTACTTTTTTTCTTCTTCTATTGATTTGTTTCAATTGACTTCAAGTATGATGACTGCAATGTGTTAATAGCTGTGAATGAGACCACATAAAGCTGATATCCCAGTGGGATACAGATTCGGTGTCAAAATGTGTCGCTAAAGGGCTCTTGATCTAAATTATTTCATTAACCGTTAATGAATTCAATAAGGTTGAGTTGATTGACAGCTCTGACACTTATCCCAGTACAGCTGCCACTGTACTCACTACACACTACTGCTTAAATCCAGCACACTTTCAAATAGACAGTACACCGCTGTACCTTTCATTCCCCAGCTAATCACCTCTGGTGCTTCTCAGTTCACACATTGTCCATTTGCTCTTTGGTTGAATAATAATGACACAATAATTTAACTTTTGGGGAATGCAGTCCCTCTTCTGTTTTATTATTCTATCAGCTGTTTGTGTATTCATTTTATTATCTGTCTTTATGCTGTAAAGAATGATTTGAATTTTGGCTGTGACACTCTCTGGAATGGTCCATACCGTACCACGTGCAATGCCGTACAACTAAAGTCACAAGACAAAAGAGATTTTATGTTAATTAATGAATCATACATGATTGTGGTCTCTTTGGGCCTGACTCCACATGTTATGAAGGTTTGTTTATGTCCTGTCCTGCTCAATCTGCTCTGTGCTGAGGTGCTGCGTTGTGCTTTGGCATTGCCAAAAATAGGACACCTTAAGTTCCTACCACCATGCTCGAAAAGGAAGACTATCCATCCTGGTATCCAAAGGAATGAAGATGGATGATGAAGAGGAAGATCCAAGTAGTTAGAAGATGATGATGATTATGTGGGTCAGAACCATGGCCGTGGCATGATGGCGACTCAAGTAGCACAGTTCTGTCTGTAGTATGGTCTTAAACTAAAAGCAGCCAGCACAAAATCTGCAGAGAAATCACTCAGTTGCCACTTTAACAGTTCACATATGTATATTCTCTCAGAACACCAGTACACAATATTCATACATACTACACATATATAAATTACTGTAATTTTGGCTTAGAACCTCATCTTGCATAGGTATTTTACAGGCAACATAACCACCGCACAGAAGGACAGAAAATACATGAACATAGATTGTTTATGTCCGTAGCTAAGTTAAACATCCACCATTAATCATTTTTATCAGGTTATTAGTTGATCCTGACTACTTTTTAACATACATCAAGCAATAAATCCAAAGTTAGCAACAGCCAGAGTTTTTTAGCTAACAGCTAATCACCGGGATATTCAAAATGCACGCCATTTGGATGAGGTTGGCAGCTCTGTGGCTGTTGAATAACATCTCTTTCAGTTTTCGAGAATCTCTTGAGGTTTAAAGTTGTTAGTTTTCTACTTTTATCGTAGTGCTTTTCCAAATCCAACTACCTGCACACAGTTTAGTGCTGGGGCTGCTTGTGCTTGTCTCAAGAGGAAGAAAAATTCATTGGGTCTCGTTCATGAAACATTAGTAAATTTGCAAACAGATTTACACATAAAAGCCTACTCTACTAAAAACCTA
>JAQLOL010000026.1:2790537-2807834 GCA_029783665.1 Naso thynnoides | reverse complement strand
AAAAAAAAACAGATAAGGAATGTCCTTAATTAAGTAAAAGTACAACAAACAATCGCCATTTCTTGAACATGCTCTTGTTTTTGGTGAGTGGGGAACTTTACTCATCTGCAACTATTGAACATGACACTAAATGTCAATAGAGCAAGAACATGTAACTTTGACCACGGCTGCAAAAATCAAAACTTAACCATGCTCGTCGAAACGTCGCACAAAACAGCAATTTTAGTGAAACCAGGTTATGATTGATGAAGAAAATGTCCTCTGGTTTCCCCTCTGATGTCATACAACTGCTCTGCTCTCTCTGCAGCCTTTTATTTAGCGAAGCTGTCCCCAACAAGGGTCTGCAGGCAGCCTACATGTTGCTTTCAGGAACCTCCGTGAATCACAGCGTTGAGGCAGAGCAGTCATAGTCGTGCATCGTTACGATTATGTGCAATTAAGCCACAGTTGGCAGAGAGTAACATATTGCTGCTTAAAATACTGTGACAGTAATACTCACTATGAAAACAGCACGACAGGCCGCTGCGTCGCATTGTTTTTACCAACAGCACGGCCTATGCAGGAGGGCTAGTGAACTGACAGACAGACAAGACTTTATTGTCGCAAAGGGAAATTCATCCTCAGAGGCGTTACATGAACCCCAATACATGTAAACTCCACACAAAAACACACACAACATTAATAACCCGCCCGTAGCCCGACACGATGCATGCAACACGCACACAGAATAAAGTCCAGCTCGTTCCAGGTTATTGTTGGAGGTTGTTAATTGCAGCTACAGCAGACGGGACAAAGCTTTTGCTGAAGCGAGCCCTTCAGTTCGCTCGTGACAGCAAGTGAGACACAGCTACGAGGACTTCATGTGAATATTTTAAATAGTTTTTACGAAAAGGTAAGTAATGTTTCTAGGAACACATCTTTGAACGAGTGACCATAGAGCCGGAGGTGGCGCCTGCCCTGCACCAGCTCAGGTGGGAGCGTATGAATGCATTTATTTTTTAACTGCTGCTTAATAATTTGATTCATGCAGGCTACATCAAATGTCGACTGCATTCACAGTAAACCTTTGCCGCACCTCTTTTTTTTAACTTTCCGCATAATACAACACAACTGAAACATTGTTCGAGTGGTAAAACATTCACACACATTGTTTCTTCTTGGCTTTTAAAGGAAACCTCTATGATCCTTTGGAGGGCTGAGGGGGCTTAGGATGATAGATAAGAGTTTCACATGAACTTATTCATTTTTTGGGTCTGTGAACTTAGTTCAAAATCGTAGTTTGTTAACTTGAACTTGTTCATTTTTATCTGTGTCAAGTCAACCTGGGCTAGCGCTTGTAAAGCTAGAGCCTGCACAACAATGTTGGTGTATTTTTTAAGAAGTACGACAGGTTGAGGTGAAACAAGTACGTATGTTTTTTAGAAACGTTATGTCAGCACTTTTGGCAAACTGATCAAATGTTATGCATTCAACTTTTCAGTTGTACTTGAGCTGTCAGATGAATCTGGTGAAATAAACAGCAGAATATTCATCATTCTCTACATGTGGCGGAGTGAAAGTGAGACTGTATGATGATAAAATACCCATAATGCTTTTATTGTGTAAGGATATCTTTTTAAAACACGAAAGAATGCCTGAAGATGCACGGAGGAGGAAGAGAACACGGCCACCTTCATCACAGATGGATCATTCAGATCCACTCCTGGCTGATGCAGGTGAGTTCTGCCGTGCTGTGCTGCAGCTCGCTGTGCTGCTTTGAGGGACAAAAATCGCCTCTGTAAATAGAATTCACAGAAGCGCTTGAATTTTACTTTCGGCAGAGACAATGATAGTTGCCAAGCAACCGAGATGCAGCTGCCACTGTGCGAAAATGTATCAGTTTAACATTTCGACAAAGTCTGTGGGGTCATTTGGACCGCCTGTGGCCAAAACAGGTAGACGATCACACTTTTGTTTGTCTTTAGTGCAATTTGTATAAATAACTTTTAAATGAAAACACGGACATTTGCAGGAAAAGTCAGGGACCAGCAGCTCTGAAATTTTTATTTCATCAGAGTGACATGACACACAAATGTGAAAACGGTCTGAGTGACCGTCATGGCCTTTCTGGTGATAACAACATGTTGTGTGTCCAGTACCGTGTTGTTGGTTTTGCTGTTATTTGTTGCCATTTAAAACAGAAATAAACAAATTCAGAAAAACACACATGAACACAGTCCTTCAGAAGTAGGAGCGTTTAGCAGTTCTGGGTTCTGGTCCCATTCTGAAACATGACAGAAATAAACTGAAAGCACGTTAGCGGTCCTACGGCTACACGGAGCCCGTTGTGGGACTTCTCTGCTTTATTTCTATTAACGTCTCAGTTTCTGCTGGCTTGTGAGGTTCAGTCATGAGTCACAGTGTGACTCACTGATCCGTCTAAGTCAAGTTAGGTGATTCAGCAGTTGTAAGCTATGTACATTTGCTTAAATGACGTTTAAAACCAAATTTACATGCTCAGTCCAGCAAGGAAAGTGAGGGCACAGTCTGTGAGTAATGCTCCCTTGCTTATTTTAAAATCAAGGTGACTTTGGGCAAACCACTGAACCCCCAGCTGCTCCGCTGAAGCTGCTCACCGGTCAGCTGTAAAAAGCTGTTTGGGAATTTATGCAACTGATAGAAAGGCAAATCTTCAGGTGACCACAGAGAATTGAAACTCTTTGAAACGTTGTTTTGGAAAGCCAAACTTAAAAAAACCTGCGTTACTGCCATGCCCTCAAAAATTCAGTTTAACACTGAACATTAGCATTCTGTTGCAACTCTGCAGAATGTATTCAGTTGCTTAGTAAACTCCACTTTACTGCAGTTGTGCTGTGAGTCTCTGGAGGTGTTTTCATTTAATTTTGTGCAAACTTTCTCAGGGTTAAAGCCCAGTTCAAACCAAGGATTCACAACTAGACAAGCTGAAACAGCTATTTTCCATCTCCATTCCACAACTTTTTGAAAAACCCGACAGTCATTTTGACCCTTTTTCACATTTACATGTCGTATAACTTTGTTGAATTAAAAATTACAGTGCTGCCGGTACCTGACTTTTCCTCAAAGTGCCTGAATTTTCAATCAAAATGGTTATTTTTACAAAATGCACTAAAGGCACACAAAATGTGATCACTTCCACTTACGTCGATCACAGGTGGTCATAATGGCTGCACAGATTTTGCCGTGGTTAAATTGAGACATTTTCCCGTGATGGAAGCTGTATCTTAGTTGCTTGGCAACTATCGCTGTCTCTGTCAAAAGCAAACTTCCAGTGCCAGAGGCGATATTGTCCCTCAAAGCAGCACAGTGCACGGCGGCGCAGCGGAGCTCACCTGCAACAGTTGGGAGCGGATCTGGGCGATCCGTCTCTGGTGAAAGCGGGGGCGTTCTCTTCCTCGTCGGTGCATCTTCAGGTGTTATTTTGTTCTTTAAAAAGAAATAATAACACAATAAATGCATTCCTCTTCATATTGGGCATTAGTCATGAGAGAAAATAGAATTCTGAATCTGGTCAGACTGAGCGGTCAAGATGACCACTCACTGCCTTTGCAGCAGTTTTGGAATTTTGGCCCCTCTAGAGCGAACACCCCTGTGAGAGGGTAAACATATTTTCTCAGTGGCAACAACTCTCTGTGCTGCGGTACAAGAAAGCCTGAAAAGCCATCAGTTTGACTGAAACTGGACATAATTGCAGCACCTTAAACTGTGAATGAGCAAAATGACAGGAGCTACTTACTACAGCTGCGTCTCTACTATGTATAAAACAGCAAATAAAACAGTGTGTGTGTGGAGTGAGTGGTTTAACGAGAAAGAGCGAGTGTAAGAGTGACCGTGTGTACACGCTGAGCGGAGGAAAGGCAGGGCAGTTGTCAGTCCAGCAGCACATTTTCATTTTAAGCCAACACAAGTTGCAGCTTTGTATTATGAGGAGAGCTACATGAGGAAAACATGCAAACCGATCCAATCATCGCACAGACATGCTGCCCTTCCAAATTTGACGACTTTAAAAGTACAGATCCTTGACATCCTCTGGAAACAAAGAAGCTTTATGTCTCGCGTATGTCACTAGAACATTTAAAGCTGGGTGTCCCAAGTCCTAAAATGTCCCACTTTTCAATATTCACAAGCAAACATTCATAATCAGAATAATAATTAATGGTAAGCAGTAATAAACAAGACACAAGTTCATCACAGAAAACTGATGATTTTTAAGAAGATCAGGTCCAAACGACTTGAGAGATTAAAATCCTAAACAAAGTTTCTCTGTCTGTCAAGCATTTACGAAAAAAAAAAGATCACTGCGTGAACATCGACATCAGTCATCGTCACTTTGACGTCAGAGAACGTCATCATGCGTGCCTCAGTTGTGACTGGAATTTGCAACTTTCATGCCAATTTTTAATTTTTCTAGGTCTGTAAGTTAAGATAATTAGTGATGATAAAAATAAATTAGGTTCATTAAAATTGAGCTATTCAAAACAAATGGTATCTCATATTTAGTTTACCATGTAAAATGTGATTTAAAGAAAAGTCGTTAAAAATATGTAACTTAGAAACTGATAGGTATATCAAAACTTTGTAGTACAACGAAGTCCACAGATGTTGCTGACTTAGTTTCAGGGTGACTGGCTCAACCGTTTCCACCAAGAAAATATATAATAATTCAGAAAATTGACCAGAAAAAGCATCAAAGTTGGACACTTTATAAGTGGAAAAACATCGGAGAAAATGTGCTGACAAATTTAAAGATAAAATGAATTTGTGCGTCAGTAGTGGGTGGAACTTGTAACCTTGCTGCCTTTTTTGATGAGGACTGTCCTGGTTGCCTTGACTAAACAAAGACTTTTAGAGAAACAAACAAAAAAAAGCACTTAAGAGAACAAAAACAGTAGGTGTTCACAGTGAGCTACCCTCTCTACACTCCTGATTATAATATTGTGCTTTTCATCGCTAAACATAGACATGCACTGTATTTCACACTCATTACCAGTGATAGTGTTGTTGTCATGGCTGTTACCCTGAGTCATAGAAGGGCATCTTAGGCTATGACACTGCTGCTATAGACAAAACCTGTGAGTATCATAATGGTTAGTTTTCATACCAATGAGAAAGTAAATCTTTACGGTGTTTGCATACCCGTACATGTAAGCATGACAAGGCAAGTTTATTTATGTAGCTCCATTCAAACAAGGCAATTCAAAGTGCTTTACAAAGGCATAGAAACACATTTGAAATGAGAAAATTAAGAAAACATCAAAAGGACAATTAAAAGATGATACGAAACCAAAAAGCGACAAATGACTAAAAGTTTGGATTTGCAAAAGTGAAAGGATTTGCATGTAAAAATGATCAAATAAGAAGAGCAGGGGCGCCCTCGTAGCTCAGTCGGTAGAGCGGGGTGCCACATACTGAGGCTGTGTCGTGGCGGCGGACACCTTGGGTTTGACCACAAGTCGTGGGAACCATAGGAATTTAGGTGTTAAGTGCTAACGAACTTGAGTGCCAGGTATTGAAGTGTTAGTGTCATCGCACATCGCCCATGTTAAAGCGCCAATTATATTGCACATTGCCCTATTGCACAAGTTTGTGAAGATTTCCTGTCCACTCCTCAGCTGTCCTATCAAATGAAGGCACAAAACGTCTTCCTTAAAATGTGCTGATTGGCAACATTCGAAGACACATAATCTGTATCACTGCAGGCTGACAACAGGAAGTACAGACGGCAATATTCCTTTCACAACGCTGCATGAATGTTTTATGTTTATGAAACATGACAAGAGAAGTCTGCACGCTGTAGCTCCCTTGACGTGCAAATTAGTACATCCGCAAAATGAATGGCATTTTAAACCTCATGCTCTTTTATGTTTCCTATTACTAAACATACCATCGAGTGATGAGGCACTGCCGTCATCCCACCTCACTCGCTGAGGTCCCGGGTCCGTGCGCTAATCCATCCGCCACAGACACGTGCAGCGATATAGTCACAGTACACAGGCAGGTGCCGGCCTGCCAAATAGTATGAGAGAAACCGAAGCGGTGCAAATGTGTGGCAGTTTTTCTTTCCTGTTAAAAAAAACCAACAGTAATGGATTACTTCTGTTGAAAATGTAACTAAATAACTTATTACTTAAATTGCAGTCCTAACATGTTAGGTTGCTTGTTTCATCAGAAGTAATCCAAATACTCCACTCTACCCCCAACACTGTATGTCAGAGATGCATGCGTGCGTGACTTAGCGGTCTCAATATGAGGACACATCCCTCACTGTTACTGAATGACATCTCACACACTTTCTACCCAACAAACTCAGGCTCTGTTGAATCATAGCACTGACAAAAATGAAAATGGAGTTCAGTGTGAGTCAGTGTGCCATTCACTGGTCCGTGTATCGAGCCAACACTTCACCCTCTGTGACATATTAGCCGAACATGAAGTCATCTTCCTCCGTCAAAGCCTCTAAGTAATTCAGTTTAACAGTAGAATATATTTAACTCAAGCACATAACAGTGATCTGCCCCTCCTCTGCCGTTGAGCTCATCTTTCCAAGCATGGCGGGCGGGGAATGGTTCGTTTCGGCATCTAACTATGTTATCTGTAATTTCAAAGCAGCAGGGCTTCTGTGCCTAAAATATCTGTCGGAATTTGCATATATGTTCCCTGCGGCAGCAGGAACGCCGGCGTCTTAAACGTGTCATCATTCATTCATTCAGCCCTCTCATCCGGGCCCGTAAATGCCAGGTGCGTTGACCCTTGAGTCCTTGAGTGGGTGAATGTTTTGACTTGATAAATGAAAGCAGCCCAAACTCCCTGCATAGCTGTTTAACCTTTGATTTTAGGATGTATAATTATGCAATGAACACTCCAGCAACACAGCACACAAAGTAATAATTAGGCCCAGAGCCTATTTATGCCTTCTTTTTCCATCTTGCTGCTTACCTTGGTTTATCATCACCTTGCTACTATGGGATATTAACCTCTAACATGGACTAACGAGAGGAAATGGGTGCAAGCAAACAGTCGTTTCTGCCTTTTAAACTGTAGTTGTAATTATGTTTTAGCTTCCTTTGTTTTTCTCCCCCTAGTGCCTTGTTACTGGTTCCCATGTTGATTCGTCTCTTTATAGCTTTCTGCCTTTTCTTGCTATTTTTAGTGATTGTCCTCTTTAATTTTCAATCACTTCACTATTTTTACTTCAACTAATTTCCCCTTTACAAACACAGATCCTCTTGCCTCTGCATCACCTGTTCAAAAGGGAAGAAATTAGCAAAGCAAAATAACTGTGCGGCACTATTTTTACCTGGACTAATCTCCTCATTTCTCCTCTTTCCCTCTCTATTATCATGTTTTGTTCTTTTATCTGCTACCTTTACAAATCCAACCCCTCTCCTCTCTCTATACACCTGTGTGCAGGAGGAAATTAGTCTTAACAAAATAATATTAAAGCGCCAAATCAACCTCCAATTAGTGGGAGTTTGTGTCTCTCCTTTGATGTTCTATATGAAGGTAAAAGAAGAGCTTTTAATTAAAAGACGGGGAGAAAAAGAAGGTGATTGAGACAAATGGAGGCTCATTAAATTCCTGAGAGGTGATACTTGGGCTTGTTTTAAAATTCAGATACAATCTCCTTGAATGCTGATTGACCCCTCACACTATGAACCACACATGCTTGAAACAAGGGTTTCATTTTCGAGTTCCTCTGCCCATTTTCTCTTTTGAATCTTGATTTTTATTTTTTCCATCATTGCTTAACTATCTGGTCTTTAAGTGACGACGTAACACCCTTTCAAAATAAGCCTGTCTAAGCCCTGTGTTTTCAATATGCTACAGTGCTGTGTCTCATGTTGTTTACACAGATCTCAGTCAAACAAACAAACAAACAAAAATTTGAATTCTGCTGTTCCCCTAGTGATAAGAAAGACAAGAGGACATGGCTGCAGTTGTTAAAGGATGAGGAAAATGGTGGAACGTGGGTAGACATGGCCGCTAACGTTAATTAGCCTTAGCACCCATTCCTCCCATTAGACCAAACCAGCTCTTTGCATATTACATTATGGATTTTAGACTGATTTTACTTTAACTAAGCAAGAGCACAGCTGGCACTACTGTTTACATCTAAACATAACTTTTATGAGGGTAATTTCACAAAGTCAGTTCGGTTTTAGCGAGTGGGTGCTAACGTTATCTAGCTAACCATAACATGAACTCCCAAAACTTTTTCTTCATTTGTTTAATGCACTTTATCAACTACAGCCAAGTCTTGTTGTCTTTCCCATCAGTAGGAAAGCGGCAGAATGAAAGTCTGATTGTTTCTTAGATCTGTCTGAACAAAACAGGACAGAGAACTGCAGCATATGGAAAAAACAGACTTGGATACAAAGTGCCTGCGTCACACCCCTCTACTTCTGGGCCAGGGGACCTTTGTTCAGGAAAAATATGAACCGTAGTCAATCTAGAGGGACAAATTATTTTTTGATCCCGTTGGGCTTGTGCCCTGAATTACACATACCATGGTTGACACTTTAAAAGACGATTATTCAAGTGAAGAAAGTTGAATTTTGTCATAAAACAGTAAAGTGAAACAATTTATTTTGTAAGACTGCTCAGTGAACCACACGTCTCGTCTCGGACAATATACGTCATCAGTACAGACATGGCCGGTAGCTTGGCAGATTTCACAGTGTTTTTCAGGATGAGGGGAAAAAGACTAAAAGAGGTGAAGACCATTATAAATGGGGTCATGTCGAGAGCTGCAGCTACTCACGAAGGGAGTTAGTCAGTTCTGTGAGTCAGAGGAGGAAAAATGTTATGACATCAGTTACGAGACAGGTGTCCTCATCTTTATAATTATGTGTTTTCACAAGCCAATACATCAAGCGTTTGACGACAGACATTGACTTTCTTAACATAGAAAAAAAACCTTTTAATTTGACGAACAGAATGTTTGTAATTCAGGGCAAAAGTCAAACAGGATCAAAAAATAATTTTCTTTTCCTCATTGACTACTGTTCATATTTTTTCTGTACTAAGGTCCCATGGGGTCCACCTGAAGGGGCCTGACTTAGGCACTCTATAGAATTTTGAAAGTTGTGATGTTGACGTGATTGTAATGTTGCTACAGCAAATGTTGATTAAGTGGGCCATAGCACCAGAGTTAAATTCCTCTGCAAGCGGTCCCTGTAGCAACGTTAGCTGTGACTCCATGCTTTATTTTCTTCAACCACTTCAAATCAACCCCATTTTCACCTGGACCTCCTCTTAATGCATGCTCAACCTTATATAACTGATATCATTAATTGTGGTGGCTTCCTCGTTATTCATTATAGACTTGGGACTAATTTCACATTCGCCCCTTCCAACATATACACAGAGCCCACTTTTTACGGACAAATTTAAGGAATATGCCCAAATGCAACTGTGGCTTGCATTGTCCCACTGTGAATCCCACCTGCTCTTTAATTAGGACTTACACACAATAGTTTAAGTGCACAGTTTACTTTCATAAACTTACTCAAACCAGACCCCAAAGTTTATTTTTGACAGTAAAGTTTACAGCGCCGACATTCATACGGGTTCCTCTAGGGACTAGTAGTGGGCAGATGACTCGCCCCCCAGCCAAAATCCAACTACAAGGAAAAAACAAAAACAAAAAGAAAGACTGTTACACAGGGCCAAAGGGTCATGGAACTGTCCTCTGAGTAACAGACGCATAATCAGAGGGGAGGCATGTTTAAGAGTTTTAGGTCCAACCTAACCTTGCATACACAACAGACATGTACACATTTACCCCAAACACTATTTTTAATCTGACACTTATTCCTGGGGCTCTTGGTCTGTTGTTCTTTTATCTGTAGCTGTGGGTTAAAATGTTATATCATCGGCTGCTTTGATATTTTCTGTCTGCGTCCTCTTTGTTTTGATATTGTTTGTCTATGTCTTGTTCTGTAACTGTCTATTGTATGATTTGTAGCTGTGAGGTCTTAAAGTCTTCTGTGCCGTTGTTACGTATTTTACCTGCCTGAGCAATGTTTTTATGTAATGGGACTACGGATGGAAATTAGCATTTTTGCCACAATCCGGCATGTTTACATATTTGCATGTTCATTAATGTGCCCTGTCCCATTCAAATAAACAAATAAATACAAACACAAATACACTCTGATACCATACTTTTGTTCAATAGCCTGCTGATGGTAGTTTGTTTATGTGTTTCTCAGTTTAATCAAAGGTGTTGAATCTCAAATCAGTGTTGTAATGTTGTGTTATGGTCTGGTTAAAATTTTAATGTCCATATGTCACCTTGTTGTTGCATCTCAGTTGTCTATTTATGTTTGTTTTTTTTTCCTTTATATGTTTCTAATTCTTCTCTTTTGTTACTGTTTTATTCTTTATCTATTCATTGTGGTTACTTTCTTCTTTTATGTTGTGTAAAGTGATGTTGTCGTGTTGTCTTAGACCCCAGGAAGACTCACTGTTTCCCTTGGCATCATGACCATCATTACGGGGATCCTTATAATAAACAAACAAATGTCTTTCCATTACTTTGCAGACGGTTACTCTTTGTGATGTACTGGGCCAAAACTAAAAAAATCCCCCATACTAAGTCTCGAGTCTAGCCATGCTCTACAATTTGAATTTAAAGCAGATCGAGTGCTATCAGAATAAAATAAGCCCGGAGAGGGTATTTTTAAGAGAAACATTAGAGGTTATAGGTTTGCACAGTGCCTTATTTAAAGATGAGGAATGGAAGTGAATAAGAAGAGTATAAAAGGATATAGAGAAAATAATGGTAATATAAAACACATCAAGGGAGTAAAAGGGACAGAAGGAAGGGGAAAACTAAAAAAAGAACGGAGGTGTTGCAGCAGGGGACTGTTATTTCCTGCGATGTGTCATCTCCGCTCTAGCACCAAGCAGTGGCTGCAGGCCTACAGGCCAGGCTTCATCACACTGAGAATACAGTCCACCTCCACAAGTGCAGGGGTCAGGTTAGCAATGCCAGCTCAAATCTTATCTTCTCACCTCAACAGTTGTGGCGTCTCTGGAAGTACAGTGAGGGTATATTTGTGCTCAGAAGTTCAAAGCAGAATTCTCCAAAATTCTTTTTTTGGGTTAAGGGTTTGTTTGGTCTAAAATAGCCCCACTGAACACTGAAAAGGCAAGAATTACTTGAAAGAGAAGCGGTGGAGGCAGATTCAGATTTCTCACTTGAGAGAGGGCAGCTCCATTTTAAAATACTCTATAAAAAACAGGCCAAATAAATTCTATCTGACGTTAAAGAGGACACAGAATTATTGTGTGAGACACTTTGTGTTATGTAATTATTGCATGAAAAGTGCAATACTAAGAAATTCTGAATGGTGGATTGATTTGTTAATTGACTGTCAGCAAAATGTAGAGTTATTTTGATAGAGAAGGAATGGCCTTAAATGTTAGACAACAACTTTGGTTTCGAAGGAGTTGCCTACTTATTTGGTGCGTCTCTATAAAGGCAAGGAATCTCTCTATGTATGTATGTATGTATGGGATCACCCTGCAGCCAATCAGTGTCGAGATTCTCCCAACATCATGATGTCCTAGCCTCTTGACGTGCAGACTTTTAATCTGTCATGGCGGTGAAAATAACTACCCTTGCGTGTGGAAACACGGACCTGTACGACACGACTTTACTAATCTCCGCATTATGTTATGAACACAACGTTGTTCAATTCTGGGACGTCCACAACTTATACAGTGCCAAAATTATGATTACTGTGTATCTACTGTACTTAATGACAGAAAGAAATGGCAAACCCCCTTCCTTCTGATGTTACTAATGTGCTAACTGTGGCTGAGTGTGGATAACGCTAAAGTCACATGGAGCTGTGCAACACTTGATGCTGTGAATCACGTTGTCATTAAGTTTTTCAGTGTGTCTGGGACCTCCGCAACTGTGGAGTCTGATGTCAAAGTAAACTAAATCACCTAAAGTTGCACTATTGAGGTATGTACAATCTAGCTTAAAGATTGCATGCAGCCTTGACTCAGTTGACCCTTCGCTAAGCCACGCCCCCCTTAGTTGTTGTTGCTATATCTGTCAAGCTTAGAGCTAGCCTAGAACTCACACTGTAACTAGCCACACTCCCTGGAGAAATATTGTGTAATTTTTGGAAAAACAAAAAAGTGATTTCAGACAGAAGCAGACAGAAGGTCTGCAATAAGCCTATAAGCAATAAGCAATAAGAAGACAGGTTAGAGTTATGTATATAAAGATACATGCTAAAGCCTACAGTTCGCGGTGCAGCAGCTTCAACTTGTGTTTCATTAAATTCAGAAAACAAACGAGGACCCTTGTAATGATTTAAGACCCATTTAGGATAAGCAGAGGACATGTTTCTTTGCACATTAATTTTCAAAGTAAAGTTGAGCTTTTTGGTTGGGTTTGAGTTCAAGTTACCAGCGTTGCAAACTGTTGAGAGCAGCTATTTCTATAATTTATCCATAGACTTTAGCTTAGCTGGCCAGGCTCGCTAGCGCTCTTGATAAATAGCTATAAGTAACTCAAATTAATCAGCTAATAACAACGTGACATGGCCTCAGTGTTTATTTAATGGTTACCGAAGCAGACATAACATTGGCTGTGCTTGTTAAACTGTGAGGGGTTCAACAAACAGGGAATGAGGACCCCTAAACAGTTTGCCCAGAGCACAGCGTTTCACTTTTCAGCATTTGATTTTTTGGAACGGTAAAGAACATAAATCTCCTTTGAACATCGCTGAATAATGATCATCACTTTTAGAAGTGCCCCAGACTCAGTTTCAACCACAACAAGCTTAAAATCCACAGAACCAGCCAGAAAATGACAATGAAAAGAAATGAATGAATGAGTTTCAATGGAGCACAGCCATGTAGTTGTCAGACCCAGGTCAGAGCTGGCAAATGCTGGGCTCTGATTGGCCCGTTCGAGTTCAAGGGCGGCGCTTTGTAAAGGGTCAGTTGAGGCCATGAAATGTTCATGTAACCTACTGCACCCTATTACTGCTAAAGGACATTACGTCATGGCAGATATACTGAAAGCAACAATACACAATACAACATTGATTAGCCCCTTTCAAACAGCAAAGTTTTCAACCAGAACTGCGCTAGTACATTAAATGAATGAATCCTATGGATTTTCTGACTTTTCCTTTTTTTGGTCATTGATTTATTCATTATCCATAACCACTTATCCTTTGCAGGGTCGCTGGAGGGGCTGAGGGCAATCCCAGCTGACACTGGGCAAGGGCAGGGTACATCCCGGACAAGTCACCAGTTCAACGCAGGGCTGATATATAGAGACAAACAACCACTCACCCTCATATTCACAACCCATGCAGACACAGGGAGAATGTGTAAACTCTACACGGAAAGGTTCCAGCTGGGTATCAAACCCAGGACCCTCTTGCTGGTAGGCGAAAGGACTTGTATTCACACCGAGGACCTTCTTGCTGTGAAGTAACAGTGCTGACCACTAAGCTACTGCGCTGCCCTCTTGACTCGGCTTGCTATTCTTAGCTTAGTCTCAGGTCCATACCGCACAGATTGATAGAAAGACTCTTACTACAGCCTCCTATTATTCTCTCTGTGTAGCAGTAACAAACAGCACTTGGCGGGTCGCCAAGGTTGTAATCCATCACGCCAAAACATTACTTTTATTTAATTTTGTGTAGTTTTCATCAAAATAGCAATGGTTCAGGGTTAAAACTCTCTGACTTTCGCTCTACAGTGACACTATCAGTTCGGAGGGTGTACTGCAATTGTCATATTGAAAGATTTAATGGACAACCGAAAACAGTTGAGAACACATTACTAATGTCACACATTTCTCAACCTAATCATTTCGTAAGACATTTATTGAAGAGTAATGGTTTAGTTTAATAGGGTTTTTTTTGGCTTTTCTTCTCATTTTATCTTTCATTGGGTAAACCTTTGATTAATAAATAATCAAATTCAATGAATTGCATGGCATCATTCCTTTGCATCGTCCAGTATTACGGTATTGTATCGAATCGCACTGTGTAGAATACGCTGCATCGTGATTGGGATGTGAATTGTGTTGTACAGCATTAGTAGTTGCTGCGCATGTATCTTTATTGCATCGGATCGTTGATGTGTTTCATATCGGCCTGACACCAGAGGTGCCCAACCACTATGATTATGACAGTTACCTGCCCGGCCATCATGTTCCTACATCATCAAGATTCCATAAAAGATTCATACAATAGCAGCAAAGGGAAATACTGGCAAGTTTTGATAACTTAGTTCAGGTCTATTAGAATATCCAGTGTCTGTTTTGCTTAATCCCTATACCTATAAACTACTACTAACCCTACCCCTTATTATAATTACTACTACTATAATAGTAGTAATAAATATAATAAGGGGTCGGGTTACCCAACAACTTATTATCAAGATGAAAATACACTCATACGCCATCTGCATGACCTCAGAGTAAATCAAGATTCAGTTTGCTTTTGATTGTTCATATTTTTGATCATTATGCCACCAAGGGCTTATATTTTAATGCATATTCATGTGATGGAATACTGCACTGTATTGTTGTGAGAGCATGGACCACAAAACACTTGAGCACATATGCACAAAAAACATACAATATACAGTAATACAGTGGACATAGTGCAAAACTGAGTCGTATGTAGTTAGGGTTATACAGTAGTCATGTTTACCCCAGCACAAAAAAGCACAAAGACGAACTCATTCACACCCACAGTAACAGTAAATTTACTGTGAGCTGCGAGTACTATCAAAGGAACATCAGCTGCATTGTTTGGTCTCTTACTCTCTAGTTCTGTGTGTGGGTGTGTACGTCTGTGTGTTTCTGTTTTTACCCACATCCACACCCTGGCTGTGTGTAAATGAATCACAGCACTAATGGCACGCTATGAGTTAGCACCTGCTTTAACGTGTTTGTGTGTGTGTGTGTGTGTGTGTGTGTGGTTTATATACTGTATGTGCGGGGGTTTGAATGAGAATGTGTGCTGTGTGTGTGTGTGTGTGTGTGTGTGTGGTTTATATACTGTATGTGCTGGGGTGTGAATGAGAATGTGTGCTGTGTGTGTGTGTGTGTGTGTGTGTGTGTGTGTGTGTGCGTGTGAAGCAATCAGTATCACTGTGCTAAAGGACTCAGCACATGAATAATGAGGTATACAGGGAGTTAGAGTGGGAGTTGATAACAAACACACACACACACACGGGTATACACACTTACATATAAACATACCTACAGCTGAGCAGAGAGGAAATGCATCATCTATCTCTTCTTTATCTTCAGCCTCCCTCTCTCTCTCTCAGTCATTTGTTTACTCTCTCTACCACTATGTCACCTCTCTCTATCTGGTGCTCTCTCTTCCTTTCTCTCTCTCTAAATAGGTGCTGCATTAAAGCACTTGGATGCCACTTTATTTAATAGGGAACCTTTCTGAAGATGCAACTGCCAATTGACTAGGGAAAATGTGTGTGTGTGTGTGTGTGTGTGTGTGTGTGTGTGTGTATAGGTGGTTAGAGTGAGAGGGCTTTACCTCCTTAGCTTGTCATAGTGCCAGCAGCCAGATTGTATTAATGGCATAAATGAATCAAGCCTTGGAACCTTGGAGGGTGCGTTAGCGGCAGCGATGTTTCTGGAGGGAGGGATACTCCCTGAACCCCAGGTGACCTTGGTTATAAATAAAACAAGAGCTCTCCGCTCAATCATAAGAAATACAGCACTCTGGATCCACCTGCTTTACAAAGTCTCAAGCTTCTGCTTGGGTTTAATTGGCTGTCAAAATACATCGCTGCCTGTTGGACCTGCTTGTCACTGCGCAGTGTTTAGTGTAACTTGATGTGCAGCAAGAGGAAACAAAGTCAGCTTAGATTTACATGATGTACAGGTTCAACATCAACCTGCAAGGCTACATTTTTTTTTGCAACATGATGTGGTTGAACAGTAGCTAAAAGTATCACTTTGCTTTGCTTGAACTCGTGTCAGAAAAAATATCTCGGTTCTGATTTCATGAAATGTTCCTAGCAAATGTGTGTAAAAATGGCACCAGATGGAGACTTGTGATAAAGTCTGGGTCATTTAAACTGCTAACTGGATCACTGCCAAAATATTTACGACACCTGTACATACACACAGCAGTTTTAACAAACCTTATTTATCGGCATTACATTTCGTGAAAAGCCCTTTAATTCAGGTGAACTTAATCTGATACCAAAGACGGAATTATCCTTTAATTTTTACACCATGAACTGGTCTTCCATTGTGTTCATATGAGGCATTATCTGACTGATTGATTTATTGATCCAGGATGGCCAAGTAACTTACATAAACATAATTCAGCCCTTTCAAAAATCAATTACAATGCAAGTCAGGAATAAAATAAATAAATTGTAGCTTAAATCAGGTACAGTGTTTCCTGCCCTAACTACCTCCTCTAAATGTCTAGCAAGAGCAAAGATCTCTTCATTAGAAAAAAACTAAAAACTAAAACTCAACATGTGATGTTCAGTTAACCAAAACAAAGTTGGGTTCTTCCCTTGGATTCTTTCATTATCAGTGGTTGATGGGAACTTATTTTGCCCTAAGCAATCATGACAGACTGATGTATCAGTCTTGGGTCTGCACTATGAAGCAGGATTTACGCTTAGCGAGGTAACTTCAGGTTTAACTCTGCTTTTCAGTTCTAAGAAGGTGGATTAGTTTTTACGGAGCAGGTTCTGATCAAGATGAAAGATCAACGTGTGTACGTGCTCCGCCCATTGACCAATCAGATCAATCACTTCTCTTGGAAAATGACATCACCGTTCATAAAAGATCCCGTGGAGCTCAGAGATCAGATCATGAAAGAGTCTCTGAGGACGGAGGGCAAGTTCACAGACCGACAAACATCTTTTTGAATTTATCTGATGATTTTTTAGAAGAATGATTCATCCGTGTGAGCTTCTTAAAGTGTCCAAAGTGTGCAAAGAATGAATGAAACACTACAGCATTTTCTTTTTTTGGACCTGAAGGTATCTAAGTTGAGCCGGCTTCCCGCTTTGAATTGTGTTTCATGTTTATTTTGATTACCCAAAGTCCATTTGGACCAAAGTAAAAGTGTGAATGACTGAATGAAGCTTCAGTAACCTAATGTGAAACATGCATTTAATAATTAGCCTTGATATATTTGGGCCGTAATGGTGTCGCATTGATATTAAGTAGGCTATAATAGGAGTCTGAGGAGGAGCTTTGCGTGAGATAATCTTTACCCACATGTAGCTGG
>JAQLOL010000026.1:2779231-2790437 GCA_029783665.1 Naso thynnoides | reverse complement strand
AGATGAACAGCAGAGAGGCTGACTGAGGAGAAGAGCCACAGCACAGCAACACACATCCAAGAAGAATATCAAAAAACAACCTCCACATAATTAACACTTCCCACCTTGGTGTCCCCCCAACACTGAAATCAGATTTTCACCCCTGAAGGGTTCATTTCCGGTTCAAAGTCATAAAAAAAACAAGGAATACATAATATTACTATTTTATATATTTGACAGATTGACAGTTTTGTTGGGGCCGTCGTTGAAGAAAGTGATATTAATGGCTTCAATTCCCATAAGAAAGGGCAGTCTGACAGAAAGGTAAAGCTGTGACAATAAACACATCAATCTACACATTAGATACAATGCACATTGATTTTTTTTTCTTTTCTTTCTTTTTGTTTGAGTGGATGCTTTTTCTGCCTACGTGTTGCTGCTGTCCTTTCCCACAGCACTTCAACGTTAAACGTACTAATTGCAAATTGCAGGCTCTTCAAACTGTGGGCATGCAAATCATCAGTCACTTATTATAGATAAGTACCTCATACGACCCCATCAAATACTGCAATAAAGGTGCTATAAAGTCGAGACAAAGCATTTCTGAAATCAGTTCTTCAATTAAAAGCTGATGTGAGATGATCGATATTGATGTCAATGCAAACATGTTTCAGTTGTTAATCTGAGTTAATTAAAATTGACTGCATGAGAGAGGAAAAACTCTCAATCCTCACCTTATTATCCAAAGAGAGAGATAATGCCATTGTCGGTGTTCGGTCCTCTCCTCAAAGAATGTATTATATTACTGATTACTTGCTACTTTTTTTAAATGAGTAATGTGATTACTTTACTTATTACTCCCTAGCAAAGAAATAAATTACTTTTCTCATTACATTACTTTTCCATTATGCCCCAAAAGTTGGTAATGGTGTCATTTCTCTTCACAATTCAGACACTGCACACGCACCTCCGTGTAAATGTGGGCGTAGAGCTACGGCCATCGTCCGTGGCCACAGATGGCTCACCTTTTGCTGAGGTCAAAATCCATGAGCTCCACAAGTGTCATTCTGTTGTTGAAGGTGTTTCAGGAGGTTTGAGGTTGAATTTTTGGCGACAGAAAGACTCTTAGTACCTCCTGGACACACTTTACATTTGGCATTTATATTTTTATCATCTTTGCTCCTGATAAACTTGAAATGGTGGACATATTTCCAGCTGTTAAAAGTCCAAGTTCCCGTCTCCGACTCCATTTTCCTCGGTAACATTTACATTTTGTATTAATCCTATTACATCATTCCTACAATTTTGTTGTATCTTTTTAGTGAAATGACAAAAAAAAAAAGTTACATACATTAAAATATAACAGAGTGGATGATTGTTTGTAATGTTACGTGACATGTCACAACAAGTAACAAAACTATGACAATTTGTTTTATTTTAGAGTAATGGTAATATTACTCGAGTTTTATTAGTAATCTGTTAATTACTGGAAAAAGTAACATTATTGTAGTAAGGCGTTATGACGGAACACTGGTCAAGATGAAGTCACGTTACTTCATAGGTTGGAAATATGTCCGAATCCAGGGTTTATATTGGGAAAAAAACAAAACAAAAAAACAACACACACACAAAAAAAGGGAAGGCTACTGGACAATAAATTAATATTCCATGTCGATTTTGTTGAATTGTTTTTTAACTGACAGCTGCTGAATGAGAACATCTTTGGTAAGTTGTTTTTTTATTCATAATTTGCGATGATGACATGAGACTGTTACATATCCATCTGCTCTCTCTCAAAAATAGCTTTTATTTGTTGCTGCTTGTGTTGCAGTGTCTGCTCGGTTATTGTAGTAACAGCAGGGGAACACACATTTGCACATTTGTTGTCATGTGTGGGTTGATTATGTAGCTTAATTTGTTCAGGCCATACGACTGTGTGGCTGTCTGGGCAACCAACAATGTTTAATGTCGAAGTAGTTGCCTCCCCCGTTAGTTCAGTCTGCATTAGTTTTCCGTCCTTTTCTGACTGAGGTTTGAGCACATTACTGGTAGAATCTATAGCATTGACCACGGTTCTGAAAAAGCACACCTCATTTAAATTGCTTTCTGTTTAATCTGCAGTCTGTTTAAAGGCCCACTGCATGTCTGCAGTGCATTGCATGTCATGAGAACGCCAAAGTAACATAACACTTAAAACTTACTAATTTGTCGAAGAAGTTGTTAACAACAGAGGCCAAACAGAAAAATACATGACCTCCAGCAGTAACTGCCAACTGTTTTTTTCTGTAAGTAACATGATGTCATCTGAACCTCACACCTTTACATTATATCAGACGTCTCAAATCAGACCATGGCATTGATCTGTTGCTATAACAACCTCCAATCTTCTGGTTTCAGGCTTCGGATTTTGAAGCAGTTAAGCTACAGCCACAACAAGCACACAACCAGAACCTACCACTGCTGCAACACAGTGTGAAAAAAGAGAGGAGAGGAGCACGGAGCTGATGCAACAGACGTGCAAATAGGCAGCTGCACCTCCTGCTACTGCAGCTGTGAACTGGCTCTGGTCTCCTGCGAAGATGTCCCCTCTTGGTGGTCCGCAGAGCGCAGTCTCTAGCTCTCCAGCCCCATCACTGTGGATAGAGTTCAGCGTTTGCTTGTTTTATAGCCAGTGAGGTGAATCTGTGTCAAAGGAAATAAAACAGCTGATGAAAGGTAAAAAGGTAACGCAGCTTTACTGTTATTACACAGTAAATTGTACAATGAAACTGTGAGGTCAGAGTGGAGGGTTAAGACACTCTAGGGCGTAATCGCCATGGGAACCTGGCGACATGTCTCCTCCAATATACGAAAGAAGAACCCCCCCACCCCCCACCCCCAATCACTCATAGATACAGGTTCAGGCTCAGGAAACTACACAATTTCAGAAACTTTTGTGTGTAGGACTACACTTGGTAGACTGGTGACAGCAGTAGTAAGCACACTCGGTGGCGTAAAACTAAATGAAGTAGATAAACCGACATGAAACGTGTTTTGTAGTGTGTATGTGTGCTCACACATTTGGCAGTAAAGGGAGGATGAACGTTACAGGCGACAGGGCACTGATGAGATGCTGGTGTGAGGTGAGCACAACCAAGACGCACTGTTACTCAAAAAACACAGATTTGTCGGCATGTTAGTACTTTCATTTTAGTATTGTCCTCATGAGCAGTGATCTCACATTTGCATGTTTGTACTGTTCGTCTGAATTACTGTCTTTTATTGTCTGTCTGAATTATTGTTCACTGTTTTTTTTCCCTTTCACTGGCTGGAACCAAATGTCTCCTATGGGAGATAAAGTTTGACTTGACGATGTTGAAGTTCACTGTTTCAGATATCGTTTATGTCAAGACAAAAAGTTTGTAACGTTTGTTTGGCTAGCGGCTAGCCTCCATATATCAGCTGTTGGTCTGAGGTCCCTGTCTGTTTTGGGGGTTACTTGCTTCACTCAAACTAACACCATAATAAATGGTTTTGGAAATGGTATGATGGAGCAGGCTACCATCTGCCTCTGTTAACACTCACTGGGGTTTGCAGCTATGGGCAGAAGAGGTGGGTTACGGATAAAAACACCTTATTACAGCCATGAACAAACTACTGAGATGAGGTAAAAACAGAAGATAATAGTACACAAGAGGATATCAGGATAACACAGATAAATACAAACAATTCAAAGTAATATTCAACATGAAATGTAGGTTATCAATTGATCATTTTACTTTAACAGAAGGAACTTTAGATAGATTAGAAATCATTTCCAAACACTTAAAGTATGGCCAAGGCTCATAATAAGTCTGGATGTGGGCCCTTATTGCCTAGTTCAGTCACATATGTCTTTCATATAGGAGTGAGTGATATTATTAGAATGTACTGCACATGAAAGGCACATCAATATATCTGTGTGTCATTAACTTATTTGTCATATAGTTGTAATGGATTGTAACTATTTAAATTAGAAGCAAAGTTTTTGGACTAGTTTTGAAAACAGTGTTCTGCTTTTAATCTTTTTAAACTCGGTCCGCCCAACGTACCAGTGAGGATTATTCTCTTGGAGACGCTCTACAATTAAAATATGATCCAGTGGTGTCTTAACATTGCAGATGACAGCTCTTCCCATGATCATGCCATCGATAACACGAAGTTGTACGTACATACGCAGAACCACCGTTCCTCTCTCGAGCTGAGCTCTCTACCTGCTGGCTGTGACCAGTTTTCAATCAGTAGCTCCAGCCAACCACTGGACAGGAAGTAACATCATACAATGGAAACCTGCTGCATTGGGAGGTGCAGTGTTTTGCTCCCATGCGTCATGTAGTCCCACCAGAAATAACTAGCGTCCGCAGCATCTCATGTCAAGTGTTAGCACTGTTCAACAGAGTCAGTGAAGCTTATTTAAATCAGGCCTCTGGAAGCTGGGCGGTGGGAAACACCTTTTAGACCTTCATCTCATAAATTGTTACACAGTTAATGCAACAATATAAATTAAAGACTTCCCTTTTGGTGTCTGGTTGAAACTCTGGAGGATGGCTGTGTCAGGATGACTTGCCTTCAGCAGGAAGAGCATCAGTGAAATGAGGCACTAATGCAACATGCTGGATGGTCCTGAGGTCAGAGCTCTGTGCCGACCAGTCAAGTTCTTCCACGTCAAACCGTTTCTCTTCGGAGTTGACTTTGTGCGCAGCAAGAGGCAAAACTGAAACTGTAGACACCAATTTGGACATTTGGAAGCAACTTATAAAAGGTATGCATGTGACATCACCGTCGGAGGAAGTTGCCGCGGATGCGCTCACTTAGTGGCAGCGTTAACGTACAGTTTGTGTGCTGCCAAACACGCAAAAACACATCTAAAAAACGAAAGAGGTGTCGTGCGACTGACCGCACATGTAGATGTAGCAAAAAGTCTGAGATATTTTTTACAGACTGCCAGAGCTCTGGAGAAAAGAAGCACATGGATCGCTGCAGTTTGCAGAAACAACTAACATTAACATTCGAGAAACATGGATTTGGGGTAGTTAGTTTGAATTTTGGGTGAAATGAAACCTTAACTCATTTTTTTGTGTAACTGTAAAGTTTTAATTGACATTTATTAAAAGCATCCATGATGATGAGCCTTGTCTTCTACAAACAAATGGAGAGTGGTCAAATAACGTTAGCGTTAGCTAACAGCCAAGAAAAACCCAGTTTTCCTCTCTAAGATGTATTGCAACTCCACAAAGCAAGTTTAAACAGTTAACAAAATCAGTTTTAAACTTTCTACAAGGTCTGTTGAAATTGTGCTCATTTGCGTCCTTATGGGTGGCTGACATCCACACTTTTGTATGCCTTCAGTTTCTGTGTATTTTCCCAGCAGAAAAATCAGGAAGCCTGACAATAAATGTCAGGAAACGTGAATTCTGGCCAACTGTTAACGTCCATGACCACTGGTGTTTAGGTAAGTCGTAAAGATTACTAGCTAGGTTTCCTTGAAAATATATTGCATATTTTTACCAATTTTTTTAAAATTTGGCAAAAGAGAATGTGCATTTATGTGTTTTTGAATTTCACTACAGTTATGCGAATATTGGGAGTAAGTTCATCGAGATAAGCTGCAGGTGGTGCGACATTTTCCAGTCAGGTGTCATTAACCACAGCAGTCAGTCAGTCAGACTGGTGGCGGAGGCGGGTTTCGGAGGGGAAGTGACATTAACGCTGTTGTCTGACACCGAGGTTTCCCCGCATGTGTAACAAAGTCATAAGAATGAGATTCTTTTCTGCTTTGTTGCTCAATAACTGAAAAGTGATTTACATTGTTTTTATCCTCATCTAACCTTTTCTGTCAGCTTACTCATGAGAAATCACACCCATGCACCTCAGTGGATGTTTTCTTCTTCATATCCTGACAATTGGCTTGTGCCAGATGTGTCTCTTGATGTGTGTAGCCCCGACAGAGTGGAACAAAGTGTTAAGTCTCTGTGTGTTTAACTAAATACTTCAGGCCCATTAGGGAAAGAATGCTCTGAAAGAAAAAAAAATGAGAGAGAGTGGGGAGAAAAAAAAAAAATTAAATTGAAGTCAGTCCAAAATTACTGCAGAAAATTATTGCCGTCTGAAAATTACCATAGAGATTTGCCGCCTGGTAATTGCTTTGTGCAGTTGCCGTTTGTGTGTGTGCCTCCATGTCTCTAGGTGTGCCTTTTTCTCTGAGGTCATATCTCTGTGCCATCAGTCTCCATACAACGCTGGGCTGTAATTGTGTGTGTGTGTGTGTGTGTGTCCACACGTGTGTGTTCGTGTGTGTGTTTCAGGCAGAGCTTAATTGAATAGGAGGTAAAGGCCACGGTGTCCCCCTATGGTGCAGACTCTAAATGTAGCCTCACTGGTGAGAAACCAAGGGGAAACGGAGCTTAGAGAGAGCGAGGGGGGAAAGAGGGCGAGATGACTATAAATTTGACATTCCTCCGAGATTTTGAATAGAGAGACCGACAAAGAAAGAGAGCGTGGCTAAATGTGGGCTCCCCGATGAGAAAGAACGAGTTTTAGAGAAAGGAAAATGGGAGCGATGAAAAGAGAGGGAGAGACTTTATCTAAATGTGTCTCTCCCCAGTGAGCGGGCTCGGAGACCAGGGGAGCTGTCCTTGGTTCTGAATAAGCCTCTGGCACAGAACCAAGTCAAGCAGTTAGCATTGAGCACATCGCACGGGGCTGAAGGCTCACACACACTACCGCTCTGTCATTGTCTCTCTCTTCATCTGTCTCCCTCGCTCTTTCTTTTAACCCCACATCACCTCATCTGTGTTGGGCGTAGAGAGGTGACACGAGCAGTGGAGCTGCACAGAGACTGCAGCTGAAGGCAGCAGAGGATTTCTGTCTGGACCATGTCAACGTTTATTTGGGGTTGTTAAGTCTTTCTTTAAATGTAAGTGTATCAAAGACGTGACCAACCTTGTGTTAGGAAAAATACAGCCTGAAAAAATGGAGCTTGAGTTTTAATTTGACCTTGGAAAAAAAAAAAAGAGTCAGAAAATAAGCTCCACTTACTTTGTCTTTGTGGAGAATAAAATGCTCTGATGACCCTGATGAGGACGGCGAGTCGATGGGCTTCGGTCTGTTTTGTTGCTTATGATCGAAGAATAAAATAAAACCAGTATTTTGTTTTTACTTCAGTTCTCGTCTTCGTGGTCGTCTGCATTTTTCACAAGTTTAAAGTAACACACAGCAAGACTTTCTGTACCTTTTTTTTTTTTTTTTTAAATCAAATGTTCTGTTGCCGAGGAAATATTTATTCTGCATTACATGGTGACGTGGTTAAAATGCAATGACACTTAAGGTCAGTGGACCTATTGTTGAAAATTGTTTCAAATATTAATCTGCATTACTAAATGACAGAATTAATTAATTTGAAATAGTTTTAAAGCTTTTCTTTCTTTCTTTTTTTCTTATAAAGTTTTTGTCCTCCTGAATAGAAAACTTAGCGTGCAGATATTGTCTGCTGCTGTGCCAAGTTAAAGGAAATGGAGTCTGGGGAATTTTCATGTCCCCTTTGTTCACCAAGAGTCATAGCTGCTTTATTTAGGTTTCAGTACAGCTAAAGATTGGATGCTGACACTTTCCTTTTTTTCTGTTTTTGTATCTCTCTGAACTTAAATCTATACAGAGTGAGGAACTAGGGAGAAGAAAAATATTAACAGCCAAAGGAATATTAGGAAATACAAAAATATGACTAATAAAAGCCAATTAACATAATTATTTCAATTGTTCTTTATCAATAGTGTAAAATAGTGGAGTGTCTGGTAACATTTTAAGCAACAGTATGTATCTTTGACTGTGACGTACTGCTTTGAAAAACAAAAACAAAAAAAACTTAATGCGCATTAATATGTCGTGCAAAACAGCAATTTTAGTGTAACCAGGTCATATTTTACGGAGGACATGTCCTGGTTTTTCCTCTGATAACCTACAACTGCTCCGCCTCAACTCTGTGATTCACGGAGGTTCCTGACAGCAACACGTCGGCTGCCTGCGGACCGAAGCGGGTCGTTGTTGGGGACAGAGTCACTAAATAAAAGACAGAGCAGTCGCAGGACATCAGAGGGAAAAACCAGAGGACATTTTGAGGACTTTTCTTTCACTGAAGTTGCTGCTTTGTGCGACATATTCATTTGCATCATTAAGTTTTGTTTTTCAAAGCAGAGGGTTGCAGTCAAAGTGACAAAATGTTGCTCGACAGCATCCACCTATGATGCATTATGAACATACTTATAATATATAGTGCCTATAGTGCTGTATAGTCATAGTTATAAGCAGGGTTAGGTTCAACCATAACCACATTCTGGTCTAGAGCAGATTTGGGGCAGAGTGACGGTAACTTGGCATTAAGTCAAAGTACGCTGTAAATGAATTACACTGTATAATAGTTATTGAACAATAATGGAGTTTACGACACAGATGAAGAAAAATATCAGGCTTTGGATGTGAACTCAACACTTTTGGTCTTCCAGGGGATCTACTGAGAAGAAGATCGTGTCTATTAAGAACATGTAACAATTTATGCAATGTTTTTGTTTTGTTTTTTCTCCTCCCAAAGCTCCTGATCCCATCCATATCCAGCAACTGAGAAATACTAGTTTTTTTTCCAGCATTAAGCATACTCTTAAAATGTTTCCACAGGCAAAAAAACTTCCTATCGTAAGTCATTAAAACCCAAACTGTGTCTCTGCAAAGGCCATCTGAAACTGCAATATATATATTTACCCTCATGGAATAAAATGTTCACATCTCTGATACTCTTTTTTGCGACTCGGAAGCTACTCTTTAAACCTATGATATGTTTCCCCTTCTTTTTCTTATATTTCTTACAATTTCCTCTCCGGTAATTCTGCAGTGAGGCAACATTTAGCTTTTTCTGCTCCCTTACCTGACCTGCTAATTTGAACATGGTGAAAGCAAATGAGGTAAAATAAATGTCATCACCTGCTGAATGTACGGGAAGATGGACAGGAATTTAGTCATTAAGTCGAACGGAAAAACATTTTTTCTATTATCCACACTCACAACTTTCCATCTCGGTGGCGAATGAATCATATAGACCTATCAATGCGAGTCAGAATGGCCTAGAAAAAGAAAGTCGCAGTGAACAAACACAATGTACACGTCCCTACAACACGCATGTGTCCGGTACGTCTTTTTAGCACGGTGTTGACGCCCTGCTGCTCAGTCTACATTTTAGAATGAAGCTTCGATTTTATCAGTCCTGCACTCATGATGAAAAATCTAACAGATACAGCAGAGCAGAACTGCTAAGAAATTTGATAAGTGATTAGATGCAGTGTATCTTTCAAAAGTCACATTAAATAAGAAACAATCCTCCATGCTATCCACACTTCATTATCGAGAAGCTCATGCTGCGTGTGTGTATTGAAACAATTTTAAGATGCCCATATGTACAACTGGTTTATTAGAGTCTGGAGCTCCGCTGGCCTGCAGCTCAGGGGACTTAGATCCGGTCAGTGTGAACCAAAACTTTAAAGTTTATTTATTTTTATTTTTTTTAATTTTTTAAATCACTTCAGAGGCTCAATTTTAATTCCAAGTATTCGGGCAATTCATTTTTGAAAAGAAAATTTTATGTACATTTTCTATCGATTGATTAATTGCGTGAATAACTTTATTCACACGCCACGTCATCTCTTCAATAATCTAAACTGGAAAAAGATGCAGAAACTTTCTCTCTTACCAAAATGTCTGTTTTATAAGATCAGGTGAAAGAGGAAGCAATCACAGGTCGACCTCAACTCTGACTGCACGTCGTGACTTTCTCGCCTTATATTGTTAAAAACGTCACCCTCCAACCACAGTGGACCCTAATTAATATTGAGACAGCGTTCGAGGCTCTTGGCTACGTAACCGACACAGTAAATGGAAGCAGAAGATGGTGGCTGAGTTTGTCTGTGTTGACAGAGCAAGAAGAGGACGGTACAGCCCGGGACACACACCTTGCGTCTCCCTCTGCAGCACGTCTCTGTCGCCGATCTGGCGCGTCTCGCTCGCTGTTGTTGTTCACACAGGCAGCGTCTTCTGCCAGCCGTGTCTTTCTATTGAGTTTTCCTTTGATAACTGCCATTAGTATGAAAATGTTTCATGTCATTTTATGATCATTTTATTCATATTAAGTTTAGACAAAAATGTGTACACTGCAAAAAACAAAGATATACACTATTTATTCAATAAGAGATTAAGAGATAAGTTTATTTGCCATTTGTGCACTTATTAAGGTACACATGAATTCTTGTGCGGAGGATGCTCAGGGTTCAAACATACAATAGCGAAAATAAAATTTACACACAATTATAAAAAGATATAAACAGTTAAAGTACAGAAAGAGAGTAAACAGTGACGTGCAAAAAGACGATAAATATAATAAATAGCAATAAATATAAAAAACATTACACTGCACCTCAGGATATTGCACATTTCCCATTGTAAAATAAAATTAAGGCAACTGATTACAACCAACATTATCAATTAAACTTAACTGTTTGATATTAAGTTAATTTACAATTATCCATTTATTATAAAACTACTCCAGTAGACTACAAAAAAATTAATTCAGTTCCACCTAAACAGAAACATAAAATTGAGTGAAAATCACAAGTGCTAATTTTGTATAAATTTAAACACTGTTTGGGAAAAAACAGCTATGACAGCTAGAGGCTTTTTTCCTGAGGAAGAAGCAGAGAGCACATTTAAACGAAGGAGATGTTCAATCAATGACTCAGGAGCTCATAATGTGTTTGTACATATCTACTCACACAGGCAGGAGGTCACTATAAACTGTGATACCACCTTAACACATGGCGTAAAGTGTTCACCACAAAAACAACCGTAATATGCAAAAACACCTGTGCAGAGCATTAAGGCAAATCAGTGCACAACAGGCAACATTTGGGTGACTAACAACACACACACTCAAAACACAGTTTTCCTTTAGCTTGAAGTCCCAAACACAATGCCCAAGGCATGCTGGGAAAACTCCACCCACATATTCCAAAAGCCCCTGCAAGTGTGTTAAAAAAAGGGAAAACCCTCTTTATTTGTCCTGTTTTATTAAAAAACAAAAACATATTTGCAAGGTTGCACAGGTTATAACTTCTCCACTCCGCAACAATATCTTTCAGATGTTTCACAATAAATCTTTAAATGAAGGGATTAT
>JAQLOL010000026.1:2763978-2779131 GCA_029783665.1 Naso thynnoides | reverse complement strand
CCTATATTTTTATAAAAAAAAAAAAAAAAAAAAACATATTTGCAAGGTTGCACAGGTTATAACTTCTCCACTCCGCAACAAGATCTTTCAGATGTTTCACAATAAATCTTTAAATGAAGGGATTCTCTGCACACGTACGCTGGTAAAGAGGTTTTATTTTGAAAGACACACCGGAAATGTTTTAACTACAGCGAATGTTGCTGGTACGACGTCAATATGACTGAAAACAGGTTATTTCTCCGTCTGTTTAGGCAGAGAAACTTGCCTGTCGCTGTCGGTGTCTGTGAAACATCTCTCTGCACCTCTTGCTTTGTGGCCGCTCGAATCTGTTTTAATGGGCGCTGAAAAAAAAAACAAGCACATGTGCCGCCGACGCAGGATGTGTGCTCCAGGCATAAGAGAAAAAGGAACAAAAGGACGAGAATGCAGAAAAATATTAAGAGGGTTTGTGATGTGGGTGATCATAATGTCTAATTGGACCACACAACCTCCTACTTATGCATGGATTCGTGTTTTGTTGTTGCCTCTGTTGTTGTTGTTGTTGTTGTTGTGTTACTGGTGTCGAAAAAAGCAAACAAAGTCCAAATATATGTCAGGCCTTCCTATTTAAAATGGAGCAGGGCTGTTTAGAATAAACAGCTTCAAGGTTTGACTTTGTCCCTGCATGTCTCTATCTGAGCGTCTGCCGCTGCCACATCCCTGCCCCATCCGAACGTCTCCTCAACTGTCCATCCATCCATCAACTCTGGTGAATTAAATGAAGACAAAATGCTCAGAAACAACCTTCATGAAGGAAAAGGACAGCAGAAAAACAAAGATATTGCCCGCCCAGTGTTTCTTGTAATAGTGGCTGTGGCTTCAGCCAAAGCCGTGGCTCTATTTCAGTGCTCATATTTCAGCGCCATTTGTATTAGCCAACCTCGCCAATATTTTAGCAATCATATTAACCTTGCCAGCCAACATCCCAGCATTTATATCAGCCTCCCCAGCCAATATTTTAGCATTATATCAGCCACATTGCATCTGTTCAGTGTCCCAGCATTTGAATTCCTGTCTGCCCCCTTCCCTCAACCTCCTTTCTGCTCTGTACGCCGGCCAAGGAGGCATCGTTTTATGGCCAGAAACAGTAAATTACCAGAAGTAGCCTTTTCTTCATTTCAGTGAGCATCTTTAAGACAAGCAGGACAGTGAGAAAAGGAGGGTCTGTCTTTGAAACGTCCACACCCAATTATCTCTTTTCTTTTCAGTCTAGAGGCTTATTTTTTTAGACATTAAAGTGCAAACTCCTGCTCTTCAAACCGTTTGCTATTCACCGTCAGGGATGTTGGAAGTATTGTCTGAGGAGGGGTGCAGGATTTTTTGTTTTGTTTTTTGTTTTTGTTTGTTGTTTTTGAGTGTGTGTGTGTGTGTGTGTGTGTGTGTGAGTGGGGGGGCGGCTGACACGCGACAACCTGGGCGACACTGAGTAACATAGCAGTGCAGAGACTAATGGCAAGGTTATCAAGACTTTGATTTCCAATATATTTTTTAAAGTATATAGGCCAGATAATGTAAGAAACCTATAAAGTTTACAACAAAGGATCTTATTTTCAGGACGTTTGAATCTATTATAAAATCACAGGTCATTAAACCACTTATGATGTTTCAATTTTATTCAGCAGAAAAAGTATTTTGGGGGGGGATTTTTAACAAAGAAGATGTTTCCTGTAGTCTGATGCATTTTAAAGTTACACCAGTTACAAAGGGAACAGCTGATTGTTGGCTGAACTACCAGCAGTTATTATTTGCCTACTTACTTTCCTTTAAAACATGTCCATATGTTTCTTGTTCTTTTCTTTCTTGTTACGGGGGAGCAAACATGTCAAATCAGAGATGTCTGAAAAATAACGTGACTTATAGTTCCCCTCGTTCTCTTCCTGCCCACGACCGTTGACTGTAGGCTATGATACCTGCGACCAGGCTGTTAGCGGTGCTGTTTTCTACATATATTGTTAGAGGTGCCGGTGCTCTGTGTCTGCTCACTGACTGCATGGATTCAGCGAGGTGACAGCAAAAACATTTTATGAAATTTCATTGATTTATGCATTCTGTCAACGAGGAAACAGGTTGGATTTGACCGACAGCGCTCTGACAATAGTGCTGAGTGCAGTGCAGACGGACGGCTGGCTTTTTGATACAGTAGAAGTGAGGGTCGGGGGGGTAATGATGTAAATCCAATGGTTCTGACACTAATTATTGGCAATAATTGACACTGATTAATGCATTACCAAAAGTGGACCCTCTCTCAGTTGTCGGGGTCAGTTAGTTGTCTCTTGAAGTCAATAGGGGGACAGGGGTGCTGGGGTGAGGGGGTGCAGCCACGCCCCCTGCACCCCAACTCCCAACGTGGATGTCCACCGTAATCAAATCTCCCCTACTTGATTACTCTGTGACACCTAAACAGGAGAGGAGACAGACAGGCTGAATTTCTCCCTCAGCAACAATGGGGCAGTTCATCCTCTTTCAGACTCAAGGAGGCATTGAAGAATGTGAATGGGGCTGAGCCGGGCTCAGAGCGTTTATTGTTACTGCCTCAAAGCCACTGTGGAGCTCAGCTTACATCTATTGGCTCTTTGTCTGGGATGATTCTTGGTTTCATGTACTAATTTCACAGAGAATATCTCAGCAGAAGTTGATTCGATCCTCTCTTTCTTTCTTTTATTTCTACACAGGCGAGCAGCAGTCACAGTGTTACACCTCCAGGTGGAAATCCTCTTTGATGTTGTGTTAAATTAGCAAAATTACCAGGTAAAGTAGAAGCATAATTTCCTCAGCAGGTAGGTTCGAACCATTATGTCAAAATATTGATGCGAGGCTCAAGTCAAGACCACTTACAGGTAGCGACACAAATTGGTATCATTGAGCTGATTATTGGTATAATTAGAGTGATCCAGCTGACCTGACGAAGTTTGATGACATCCATTACAGGCTGAGTCAGTTAGTGCTCACCGTCTGGAGACAGAATCATAATGTGTGGTGTTCAGTCATTCTAATTGTTTGTTTTCTGAACAAGCCGTGTCCATTTATTCAAAAAAAATTGCATCAAAGATGAGGTTTGAAAAATCCTTTTTAGATTCAAGTACTTGGTTTCCCAAGAGCTTTTAGCCACAACAAGGCCAGCAAGAACTTGGTTTTGAAGCACATTACTTAATCATGCGAGGTAAGGTTGATACACTTAGTAAAATTTTCATTTGTAAAATCGGTTAAGTGCCTGCCAATCCTGGCACCAGATGCTTTATGCAAGAGTCTCAGCAGGAAAAATAGTGGTAGGATCACCGGGGACTCAAGTAGGAATAGTGAAATTGCACCCCGTAAAACCTCCTTTGGACAGTCAGAATTTTCCATCAAGGGCTCTCAAATGTGGAACACACTACAAACCAAATGAAAATTAACTCAAGACATTAAGGGTTTTAACAAAAATGTCAAAATCTGCCTGAAGCAAAATCAGAGCTGTATGCATTTTTAATTATCCGTGACTTGAAATGAGCTTCTAATTGTATGATGTGAATGTCTGATGTAAATGGTATGTAACTGTCTATTTTTAATATTGAATGTAACCTTGTACAATGTAAATTGTACTTGTCTTTCATTTTTTATTCTTCCTCTTTTTCCTTTTATTTCTTTTATTTCTTGTAAGGAGTGAATCCGGTACTCTGTTGGTGTCCCGAACAGACAAGTGGAATAAATAAGGGGGGGGGGGTAAGGGATATTCTGAGGGATCAGATGTGAATGACCTGCTTGATCCCTTCCAGCTGTCTACTGACTCTTGGTTGATGACCACGGCCACCCAACTTCAGACTAAGACCGACCGAATTAGGTCATACGGTGAAAACGCAGGTTTTCCTACTTACTGAATGAGGTCCATCCGTTTGGGCGGTGGCTGGCTGAAATGCAGCGGCTGCCTGAAAAAAAAAGTTAAAAGTTGAAGCTCAACTTTTGGTTTGCCTTATGTAATGCTGCGGCAACCAATCACGTATAAGATGGTAATCTTCCAGGCATCGACCGCCTCCCTTGGATTGGGGGAGGAGTAGAGCAACACAACTTTAAGTCACACAGGAGTTCTGTTATGTCAGTTAATACTCAGCACTGATTAGGCTACATACCTGCAGATGTTTCCTCAGGTTTGACATGGAAACCTTTGACGTCAGCAGCATTTTAACAGCTGGTACACATATACTGCATTGCACTGTTCGAGCCTTTTTTTGATATCCGAATGACATTCTTTTCCTCCTCCCCAGCACGTTTTTTATCCGCAGACATGGCAGCAACTCTCTGACATGTTGTTTAGCTTTAAGCAAAAATGTGGATTGATTTAATTGGCAGAGGTGGCGCTGCAAATTCAGACAAGTGAACCAAATCACAAGCATCAGAATAACGACAAACTTTATTAAACCTTGACTGGAAATGACAACAAAAGACATTGTGCACATCAAAAACACGCGAAGCTACAAAATTAAGATGATTCAACATATAACCTGAGCTTTTGACTGAAAATATTCAGATGTAACCCCCTGTGTAATCATTAACATTTACATAAGTAACTGTAATGTAATTAAATTTTTTCTAGGTAACTGTAACAGATTGCAGTTACATTTATTTTTAAATTAAATTATGAAACTCTGTCGGAACTCCACGTCACTAATTGCTCCCTAAAACTGCACAGCATGTGGCTAGTGCCCAAAAGTCAAATTATTCATCAACTTCAGATCCCTGCCCAAAAAACAAGAAGTCCATGTCCAGGTCTTATTTAGTTCTCACTGTCTGTCACTCTTTGCAATTTATTACGCCTTGTGCCCATGTCTTTCAACCATCCCATCCAAATGTAACATGTTCTCTTATTGTGTGTTTGCATTTTGTTACACAGAAGACTTAACCCTAAACTTTTGTTCAGGTACAGTATGTAAGGTTTCCTGAAGGATTTTAAGAAGATTCTTACCTGTAATCAGTCTGCCTGTTGCTCAGTCGCTCAGTTTGTGTTTTTTTTCTGTCTAGGCTAAATGCACACACACACATGTTGAGGAAAAAAGTCATGCGTGTCAGTTGGATTTTGAAGGGTTTGTAAGTTTCCCAGCTTTAGTCAGGCCCTGATCAGTAACAGCCTTGTTTTCAGTGTATTTTTTTAATTGGATTAAAACAGAGTTTAAAATTAATGTGGCACGCTTTAAGCACATGATTTTAATTAGTCAGCGCACATGTGTGAGGACCCTTGAATTTCAGGTATAAAACCATTAAATTCTGAAGACTGGAAAGAAAATTCAAATATATTCAAAGTCATGCAATGATGTCCTCGTGCAACACGCATTTAAGTCAAATGAGACACAAAATAAGAGATGATGAACACATTGAATACAGAAACTTCTAGTCCCTAGTGCCTCTACAGCCCTGCAAAAACGTGTCCACAACGATTCTGTTTGTCTTACAAATCACCCTCTGAGCTGACTGAGACACTGTCCATCTTTCACCCACAGTATATAAAGCTACAGAATGTGAGGTCTCTTTCATAGGATGAAGCTTTTCTGGTGGATCATAGAAACAGATACCACGTCGTTGTGGTGCTGCGGTGGATTTTCTCCTGTAATGAGCAGTCCGCAGTGTCTGTAACCTGCTGGGGAGACCAGACATCATTTATACCCAGGGCAAACAAGCCACACAGGCTCTGCTGCCAAAAGCACCATCCATTTAATAGAGACGAGTCAGACAGAGGGCAGCCTGCATAGTGCCACACAGCCAGCACTGCACTGCAGAGTCCAGCAAACAGACTGGGGGCAGGTCAATAAAGTCCATTTATGTGCAATATTGTTGTGAGTTTATTTCTCAATATTTAACTGTTTTAAGAGCTCCAACCTTTTCTCAAAAGTAAGACTTTGTGTTTGTATACCGTATTTCAAAACTTAATACCTATATTAAAAACTGACAAAGTGAGTTTGGCATTTAAAAAAAAAGCTCTTTGGAGAAACCGTCAATATTTGAATCTATTCAAAATGATGAGAATTATTGACTTTGAATTAGTTTGTCCAACAGTAAACAGATAGGAAACAACAGAAAAAAAACAGTAGGGTAAGTGAGTAATATGGAGATGGCAGCTTAATGAGAATGTAGTCAGGATTTAGTCTGCGGTCATTTTTGGGTCTGGGAATTGGGAATTCTACCAACCAGAAACATTAACAACAGTAACTGAAACTGTAAGTTACACCTGCAAGCAAGAATTATATCAGAGGAGGACTGACAGTTTGAGCCAACCAAAGCAAACAGACATGCAGGCAGGAGCTTTTTTAAAATCGTTTTAAAATCTGCAGGTGAAATCAGTGAGTCGTGCAGCTGAAAGACCACCGTCTTGGTTTTAGATGAACTTTATGCTCTCCTTCCTGTTTCTGTGTGCTTTCCCACCTCTTTTAGATGTTCATATGCGTTACCATAAATGTGCTGAGTTGTCCACAAAAAACCCCCCCCACACTCTAAATAGCAAAAAAAACAATAACAAAACATTCATACAGTACAAGGAGGACGAGAGCGCTACTGCGTTACAGCTAGCCTTAAAAATTTAACATATCAAAGGCAAAGCTCATATTTTCCACCAAACAACTGTTTTGTTTTGTTTTGTTTTCTGTGTAGTTAGTCCATGTGCCATCCAACTTTCAGATGTAAGTTTGTCCTGTCCGGTTTCTTTCATTTTTTCTTTTGTTTTTGTAAGCAAAACAAACATGCAGACAGACTGCCAAAACAAAAAGTGAGCTTTCATAATGAAAAGCAAAGGTAACAGGTAGCGAAGACAAACTAACAAACCAATTAAAGCAAATTCAAAAACACCAGAGGAAACAAAAAACAAACTTGAACTCAGAAAACATTAGGAGAAAATGAAGAATCCAGTCAGAAATATAAATGAACAAAAACAGAAATGGATGCAGGAAACAGACACAGACTGACTACCCACAGTGGGAAACATTTAAAAGCACTAAACATTTACATCTACGTAACAGCACGATAGGTTCGGTTAGGTAGTTTTCTGTCCTCAGTGAGGAAACTCATTTTCACAGTTTACAATAACTCCATTTAAAAACAACGACAACAACAACGGCAAACTCAAGTGTGAGTTAAAATAAGCATTTGAGAAAGCTTCTTGAAAAAAAGTTAAATAGTGCCTGGTTAGTAAATTACTCGATCACACAATTTTTTGTTCTATCAATTTATTGTTAATTTTTAATTCAAAACCCCAACAAATAACCACAAGACAAACATTAAATAATTATGATACAGTTGAAATAAATAAATAAAGTAAAAAAAATAAATAATACATATTTAATGTAGCAACATCTTTCATCAGTGTACTTGTGGGTGTTACAGGAAGAGGCTTTAAAATTGCAGTTTTCTTCTTTTTTTTCGGAAGCCACAGCATACACACTTCGTCATGTAACTGTTATATTTTTTTCACATTTATTTGTGAAAAGTGTCAATAAAATGCTTAAAATGGACTAAAGCGCTCCCTGCTTTTTGAGAGTTTGTGTGTGAGCAGAATGTCACAACCTTTTGTTTTGAAGCTTTTATTTTTAACTTCAGCTGAACTCCCTTTTCCTGATCAGAAAAAAAAAGAACCCAAAAGATATCTGTGTGTCTCTTGCCAGTTTAATTCCGTGACATGACAAACAAACTGCTTTGAAGAGCTCATTGTCTTTAGATCGTTTTGAAGTAGCAAAAAAAAAAAAAAAAGCAGAGGCTGGCCGTGCCCGTGACGGAAACATCACAGAGCAAGACTGAGTCATAGACCAATTTCCCTATGGGAAAATGGGGCGGCACATGTCCAAATCCCATTTATCTTTGACATCAGAGTTGCACTGCACAGCTTGTTGACTGGTGATACACCCCTCACTGTGTGTGTCCTCCCACTCCAATTCAAAGTAAGTCACCGAAATCACAAATACTCCTAGGGGAGGAAAGAAATCTCTGTAAGAACCAAGAAAAACACCACATGTCCGGCTAAAGAAGTCCACCATGTGCCAAGTCCTGTCCTGAAAATAGTCTGTGCAGGCCTAAATGTTGCCCGAGTCAGTGACAGCCAAACTTTTTTGCTTTAGACTGGTTATAATGGACAAGTGTGAAACTGAAGGACATTGCATGCTCAGCAAACATTCCGGACTCAATAAAAGCTCTTAAGAAATAAAGTAAAAAAGCAAAATCTCCTCTAAAGGTGTGATATCAGGGTGAAACTCATTTCGTCAGTGTTGCCCCTCAGTGTTTTGACTCAGCGCTTGGCCACAGAAGTCCACAGGGACAACAAGGTGAATGCTTTTGGCCTGCCGAGTGCCTTTAGTTGCTTATTTCTTTATTTCCAAAATCGTTTCTCTAATGTCCGTCGGGTGTTCGGGGTTATGGCCTATTCAATGGCTGCCAATCTCCTCAGGGCAGTAGCTCGCTTTCTGCAAGCACAAAACATCTGCAGCTCCAGTTATTGATCAAAAATGTCACAGAAAGCCACGAGAAGAGGTCAGTGAAAAAAGTCCGTTAATGCTGACTTCAGGCTCCAAATTCATCAGAAAACAAAGATGATCCCATGTCAGTGGACTGTGGAACTTCTGTCCTCCTCACCTTTATTTTCACAATATTTAAGTCAAAGATGCACTTTGAAACGGATTAGAACAAAGTCGTCTGTGAATTTTTTTAAAAAAAATCTTTTTTTCAATCTATGCACTAGTAATGTTTGCTTCAAAGGTCGGACCAAGTTATTGTTTTACAAGTCACGCTCAATTTTAATTTTGGTACTCAAAGGCCAGGGCGTCACACATCAGGACAAGCAAGTCGTAAGATGATTCTGAATCCCCCAACTTTCAGTTTGTTTGTCGCATACCAAGCAGTCAAAGCACCAAGACCACAGTTTTTAAGTTTTAAAAAAAACAAAACAAAAAAACCCACTAGGACAACTTACATATTGACTGATCAGACCAAATTAAACATAAAGGGGAAAACTAAATAGACAGTAACTAAAACTGACGCAAACAAGGGCTAATGGCAAACATGTCTCGCCCCAGAACTGTTGATGCTGTGTAGAATTCTTTTTCCCCATCTAAATCTGTTTTCCCCAACACTCACCTGATGACAACAGGGAAACTGAATTCAACATAACACCAACAGTGAAAAGCCTGTGAAAGCCGTAATTAAGCTAATGCTAATGCTAGTGCAAGTCAATGGATTTCTCAATAGCTACCAAACTCCAATCAAAAACTTTACAGTGCGTCCAAAGCAAGTCCAATATAACGACAGTCCATAGGGGTGAATTTGAGTGTTGGTAGCATAATTTTACAAGACAAACTACAGCTGAATTTCTTTAACTCGTGGCTTTTGGTTCTGGTAAAGATACACTTAGCAACAACAGGAAGTAAACAAATTCAGCAAATTATGGCACGTCATTACGAAGTTACACCTCCAACTACTGGCCTGGCGTGCAAACTACAGCAATTTTTATTGGAAAAACATTTCTGCTTTTATTGGAACTACTTTCGTCTAATCTGGCTGAATCTTCTACTGTCTTGTCTAATTAGTGGAAGTGTAACAGCCGTGTCGCAGCGTTGCATTTTAGTGAACCAACCGACAAAGACGGCGAGCAAAAAGCTGCCTGCGGGTAAAAAGCTACATGAATTCACCCCATCCAGCCTCCATTCTTCCATGGTAAAACGGTTAATAAGCTGCACCTGCCCCACACTTACAGGCTGCACCCAGCCAATGTGACACGGTTTGCCAGAAAAAATTCTCACCTGACCAGCATAATGCTATTTAATTGGTTAAAAACTTCAACATTTTCAACCTTACCTGCCCAGTGTGATGTGATGTGATTGGTTAAAAACACACAGACACATGGAAAGTGTAATCTCTATGAGTGATCGCGGAGGTCTCTCAGCTTAACGACCGGGTAGAAAAACTCCGTCTCCACAACTGGAGCATTTGAACGAGATAGCAGAGAAGCATTTCAAGTGCGAGTGGCCCATGTTCCCTTCTCTGTGATGAATTAATTCAGATGTACTAACGTGAAGGAGTCCAGGGAGCAATGATATTTAACGCATATTTGCTCATTCCCACACGATGTCAGGGCTCTTGGTCTGGTCCATGTGATGGCTTTCTGTATAAGGACAGCCTCCGCCCTCAGCCTCAACTTTTGGCCAACTCCAACCAGGAAGTGCTCATGCTTCGGGTAACTCAAAAAAAAAGGAAAAGGATTAATAACTCAAGAGCAACTAGCAAAATAGTGAAACAAATTCAACTAAATGTGCGTGCCACATCCAGTAAACACTGTTTAATCAGTGCTTATAAATACATTTGAGACTAAACCGGGTGTTGCCTGTAATCTAAGTGACTGTAAATTAAAGGTAATTAAACAGGTGGTGGTGGTGTGGATGAGTGTGCGTCAGTCAACCTTTCGTGTGGTTGTTGGCACAGCAATCACAATTTTTTTTTTAACCAAAAAACAAACAAAACAAACAAACAAACAAAAAAAAAAACAGGTCATAGTGTGCCCTTCCTCAAAATGTATCATCTTCTTAACAACGAAGCCTCAGTTTACCGTTCTTAATCCAACTTTGAATGTCAATCAATTATCACCTGTAATTTTGTACTCACACCTCGCATGGTGCAAACTGTTTTTGCGTTGAAACGCGGCTGTAACGTAACGTAAAGTCATCATGGCTCTCTCCTGCAGCTTGACTGAATGATGTCAGACTGGTTCAAACAAAGTGGATCCGGTGGAAAGTGGTGATTTACTTGGAGTGAATGATGTTAGCTGACTAGTTGAGTTCAACTCAAACCTGAGTTTTTAGGAGTTTCTTGATATAAGGCAGCCCCAGAGAGAGAGAGAGAGAATACTAGAAGATAGAGTTTTAAGCCAGCAGCCTTTTTCTCTCTGAAAGTGTACAGACTGATGGATTCACATATTAAATCATGGCCTTTTAGGAGGAGCTGTTTTTAAGAGGGAGTTGATTTTAGTGGAACGGAGGCAAAGTGGACACATCTGTCTACAACGGTCTAACATGTACTCGTATCTCCAATCTGGATTAAAAAAAAAAAAAAAGCCGAGAAATGGCTTTGTTTCTTAGTAAAACTTTCTGAAGGAGCGACAGAAAGCATTCTGAGACTTCACAAACCAGCATGGGATGTGCAAGACCCAGGACAGGAAGGCTCTGCTCAGAACACAGATACTCAGACACAGAGCAGCAGAGACAGCAGTGAGGTGAGGTGAGGCGTCTGCACAGAGACCAGAGGACAATAAAAACAATACATACCTCTGCCACAGCCTGTTCCCTCCGCTGACACCTGCAAAGACACAGAAGTATCCACTGCTACCACCCCAGGCTGCGAGACTATTAATCCTTTTCTTAACATTAGAAAGTAAGAATATATATATTTAAAATTTCCATAATCTTTAAATTATTAACAGAGTTACATAATTTTCTGTTTTTTGTGGTAGCATAATGACATTACAAGAGCATTTCATTGCACGACCTGGAGCTGTAAAACTACAATAAAATGAATGTTTAATCTTGAATCTAAAATAATTGAAACTCTTACCGTGGTTTCGTAACAAATCGGGGCAGCCAAACAAACACTTTGCATACGACCTCATAGAAGCCGGAAATGCTCTTGCTGGACACAAGGGTGGTAAGAATGAAATATCAAAGTTTAGGTTATAGAAAAAAACAGTGCGTTGATCAAGCTAAAAAGCCCTGTGGAGCTGAGCAGACCTGTGGTGTCTGATTACAAGCCTTTGTTGATTTTTCACTCGAGCAACAACTTGCACATTACACAACTGATCTTTGGGTAATTCAAAAGACTTGACTACTTCATCTTTAAACATACACATTGTTCAAAAAAAATCGATTTTTGGATTTTGCCCTATTGTAAATCAGTTAAAGGAATCTTAAGTCTAAAGATTTTAATCTAAACTGTTTGAAAACAAATCAGTAGCCATGCCAAAAACAGCCTTTCCACAGCGACAGGCAGACTTCATCCGAGCTGTTAGGGAAAGGAGGAAAAAAAAGGCTTCTGCTTTTTTCTTCTTCTTCTTTTTTTATTTTAACAAGCTATCAGCTAATCTGAATTATACCTACAAGCTTTTGCAAGATCCCGCCAATTGCACACATTTCCTCTCACCATAGGAACATTACTCGCTCCAACCACAAAGTGGGTGGTTGATAGTCGAAGCAGAGCCAGGTAATGTTGGCAAGCTAGCAGAATGTGTTAGTAATTAGCACCTCTCCACCACAGTTTTACTATCAGGCCTGATTCTCAATTAACAGTAAACGAGAAAATGAGCAGCAGAGAGTTTGTGACATGACTCACATGAGTCAAATAAAGAGCACAGTGTTGTACTTTTTATTTTATTTTTATTTTTTTAAACAAACATAAAAGAGGAATTGAACAGTGCATGGAGGGGCTTTTTAAAACAGAGGTGGGTGTTCTTGCTCTGTTTTTATACTGCGTTATTCAAGATTTTATCAGTTAAAGGGGAGCTAATGTGCTTTTCTGCCCTGTAAATGTTGGTACAATGTCTGATACTTGTGTTCAACGATGTCAAAGCATCCCATAATGAGGTTCATGCATTTGCAGATGAGCCCGGCTGGCTGTTTCGGTTGACTCTGCATGCTGTGTTTTAAAGTGCTTTTTTTAACAGTGTTTTTCCAGTGATGGTAATGCATGCTGGACTTCCTTATATGGGCATTTCAGTGCGTGCACCGCAGCATTCTGCTCTCTGTTTTATGGATTACTGTCAGCACCTTGTTCGAGATTTTCATGGGGGTTTTTTTGTTGCTGTTGTTGTTGTTGTTGTTGTTGTTATTTTTCGGGTGAATAAAGGACAGTTAACTTTATTAAACTTTACTTAAAAGGCAAGCACCAGACAGAAGTTGAGAGCATTCCTGTTTCTTGTGGATTTTTTTACCTCCTCAACAAGCACATGAGCTGGATTAACTGCGAAACTGCTGCTAAAGGACCGCTGTTCTTACGTTGCTTTGTCTTGTTAAAGAGTGTGAAGTGCAGGCAGTAAGTAACATTATCAGTGTCCAAGCTATTTATTTTTTGTCAGTAAAGGGGCTGTGAGCACAGCCGAGTGCGGAAACGCGCATGAGGAAAAGGGGGAGGAGTCAATTACCAACATGGACCGTTTTGAGAGAATACTGAAAATGTAAGGAGGAGAGAGGGCACGAGTCACACTTTTCTGAAGATCTACAGACTTTATTGTCGAGTCAGTTGAGTTCAGCTGCTCTATAGGAGTCCAAAATCAAAATGAAAGACCCAAAAATGAGTATAACAGCTCTCCTTTAATTACAAATCACTTTTGGCATCCAATGCTGTGTCTGCATCATTTGTATCATCATCATCATCATCATCATCATCATCAGTATTCCCAGGTTAGACGTTCTAGGCCCCCTCTTGACTCAACGTGGCGTTACTTCAAGAATCTTGTTTCTGTTATTCCACAAACATTATTCCAGACCATTAAAGATGTTGTTCAGAAAATGAAGATTGGAGATAATTCCGAATCAGATCTTGCTGTGAGGTGCAGCTGGCTGACCTCACACTAGGATTGCTGCCAGCTCCTGCTGTATTCTGGCCTCGGAAACTACACACATCCTCTTTGGTGACTTCTGTGACAGCTGGTTAAAAGTTCTGCCAAAACTGAAAGACAGCATTTGATAATATTAAAGAGAAAACAAACTTAGCGTAAAAATGCTAATAGAATATCCGCCGAATGTAAGTTGTCTTTGCTAAAGGTAAAGTTCTACAGTAAACAAAAGAACTCTCAATGTGAATGTGAATAACAGTAAACTTCTTACTATTATTTCACAAAACTGAACAATAATTGAAAGATGCAACCCAAATGAAACCTCCCTATCAGAGAATACTTCAGGGTCCTCAATATGCATGAGGTCCACTCCATCAGATTGCTTTGTGTTGTGGAGACTGTTTGTGTTCACCACCCTAATTCGATGAAGGCCTAATGAGTCTCTCAGGGGGGATGTTGTGAGATCCATCAAGAGGTGATAGCCCGTCATATCAGTAAAGTGGTTAAATAGATGAACCCTTTCCATCACTGCAGGATCCAAAGGGGAAAATATAGATTTTGGTTTCAGTTTACTCCTGAGCTCCACTTACAGTTTGAGCACAAAAACACTCAAAACAATTAACAGAGTGCACACTGCAGAGTGGCAGCTGAGATAAGTGCTTAAAAATTTCAACCTCAATATCCCAGAATGATTTAATGTAATGTCAATGAGTGCAAACAGCAATCTCATTACAGGCAGCACATCAGTGGCTGGTCAACCATTTTCTGAACAAGAAACTTGATGATCGCTGGTTAGCAGACAGTTGTGCTCTCGCAGTCTCTGCTCTTTATTCTGCCCAGCAACAGCAAAATTAGACATTCAGCTACAGCAGCACCAAGTGTTTTGGATTTGTTTTCATCCTTTTAGCAAAACTAAGCTCACAATTGAACAATATGGGAAGCTTTTGATTTCTCAGTGGTGTTCATGGCTAAGGCTGTGTAGCTCAGTTCAACTCAAAACCTCTGCACGGAGCTCAGACTCCCTCGAGACCTCAGCACATTCTCACTTTTTCCTCCCAGCCTATTTCTTTTGGTAAGAGATGAACAGTGAACTCATTCATGTGTGCAGAGCTTGACGGCCGGGATGTGGATTTGTCTTTTTCAAGTGTTATTCAAATGTTAAATTGGAGAAGAAGCAAATCAAACTAAGAGGGATTGTAGCAGTAGTCAAACAAAATAAGCAATATATACAAGCCTCCACTCGCAGTAAACTAATGGTAGCCATACACTGATTGCAAAAGGGTCATTCTCAGGCCCTGGGTTGGTTTTAAATAAATCTGTCAGTGAATTCCCTCAGCGCTGTGACCATCTTATTGCAAAAAAAAATATCAGGCCACCATAAAATCTTAGATAGCTTCTCTTGTCTCTGCATTACAGAAATGAGACTTCAACACGAGATATTCATACTGTTTGAGTTTTCTCCTAATTGTCCTAATTGGTAAGAATAAAACCAAACACCTGCGACAGCCGCAAATATGTGTCGACCAGATTTGTGTCTGACTTGATCCCAACTTGCTCTGACTTCATACACATGT
>JAQLOL010000026.1:2727669-2741424 GCA_029783665.1 Naso thynnoides | reverse complement strand
GATTCCACCTGTGGTCCTTTGCTGCATGTCATTCCCCCTCTCTCTGCCCTGTTTCCTGTCCACTCTTCAGCTGTCCTTTATATAAAGGCACAAAAGCCCCCCCCAAAAATCTTTTTAAAAAAATTGCAAAGGAATCGCACCTTTTTAAACCGTCAGTTTTATATGTACCTTCAAGGGATATTTTTCATGTTTTCAATACTCAGTTCAATATTCAGAGTAGAGAAATATACTTGCTTAATGCAAACATATGTGTATTATTATTGCAGCAATCCAAAACAAGGAAAATACTGTGATATATATTTGATTGAGCACTCTGTGCTCAGAAACTTTTAGTGCTTTATATGCCAATCAGCCATGCGCTGCTGGATGACTGCAGACAGAAACGCTGAAATGCTGGTCAGAAATCATTACTGGATTGAAATATTAATGATGTTGGGGAGCAAACAAACTATTAAAATTATTTAGCTTGTTAACTGTTGAATCGTGAAGCTGAACCTGCAGGACAAACTGCGACGGAGAGATGATTGAGAAGGAGTAATTTTAAGTAGGTTAAAGTAATTAAGTGTTGTCCTAGTTCATAACATGATTTGAGCTGTTGACTCTATTTTTAGTTCACTGTAACTTAATTGCAAACATCGGCTGCTCATTCGTGAGCTAGCAGGATTAGGGTTGGGGTTTGATTAGGAAAAAACTGATTGCAATGCATTGATGAATCAATGTTTTTGCCCAGCCATAGACAGAATATGCACACAAATTAACAGCATTAAAATTAGTTTGCGTTAACATGTCATTAATGCCTAACTAACAGCACTAATAAAAAGATTAATAAAAATCAGACACTCTTGGGTGCCCCCTGCTAGTCACGGGGCCCTAAACAGGCACTTAGTTCGCTTATGCCTTGGGCCGGCTCTGGTGCTAGCCTGCCTCCATCTAAAGTAATCAGATAAACTTAGGTAAGGGCCCTGTGAGTTTGTTGTGACTTGTTTATTTACTGCCTTAGGCCTGTGTTATTTTTAGACTCAGATTAGCACTTTATATGACCCACTGCAGCATATCTGCGCACTGTGGTTTACTTTTGGTATGTCATTTGATTATAGAAATAAATAAAGTGCGAATTTGAGTCTAAAAATAACAAAGTGGTAAATAAAGAAGTCACAACAGTCACACAGGAGCATTTAGAGTTGTTGAAAAGTTAATCTGATTTAAGGCGGGGGCAGGCTAGCAAAAATCCTCTTTGTTACTTCACATACAGTCGAAAAAATGGTATCTATCCTCTTGTCTGGAATCTGGGAGGAAGGCAGATGTCAAAAAGAAAAAACGAGCCATTCAGAAGCGTATTGTTGACTTTCTCCTGCTGGTAGGAAGCAAGAAACCATTACAGCGGCTTGGCTGAGGGTGTGCTGAAAGGACAAAATAGCAGCATGCAATTAATACGAGTAATGTGTGAACACTGACAACCCTAAGTACAACCTGACCTCAGATTTAATGGGTTAGTGTTATTTATTTATTATTTATTTATTTTCAATTATTGATTATGTACAATTCAAGATATCAAACAAAACTGAAATAGAGGTCCACATTCTGAAGGTATAAACAGAAGTTTGCTTATTGATTGACTGATTGATTGATATTTTTATTTCAGTCAATTCAGAATTCAAAACACAACAACAATTGGGGGGAGCTCAAAATGCTCTACTAATACCACTTTGACCAAAAAGGTGTTGGATGAGGCAAGAGCTTATAGTGCCTACTCTTACAACAACATCTGCTTTTACACTGTTCAAAACATAATGTCTGCATTGACTACCTTCTTTTTTTCCTTTACTACACAGCCTTAATCAAACACACATTTATCAATTAATATACTTTATACAGTCTCTTAAATTTAAGATTTGTACCACACATTTTTAAATAATCAAGATTGTTCCATAAATTAACTCCTTTAATTGAAATTCAATTATTTTTTTGTTTGTTCGCGCCCTCAATTTTTTAAACATGAACTTTACTTTTAAGTTCACATTTACTTTCTCTTGTAACAAACATATTTACAGCATTCTCTGGTGACATATTTCTATGTATTTTGAACAACATTTGTCCCATCTTATAATCCACTAAATCATACAATTTTTAATTTTAATCCTTAGTTTTATAAACAATGTGTTAGCTGGTTCTCTATAGTCTGATGTAGTGATAATTCTTATGGTTCTTTTTTGTAATATAAAAACTGACTGAGTTTTGTATGCATTGCCCCATATTTCTAAATTATAAGTAATGTAAGGAACAACGATTGATTATTTACTTCCCAAACAAACCAATTAAATTAGCACAAACCGGTTGACACAAATTAAGCATGGAGCCTTAGCTTGGTCCCGAGGCGGTTGTCCACTTTGTGCGGGCAGTAATTCAGCCATGCTCCTACACTCTCATGTTGCTCTAAAATTGCTTCTTTCAGCGCATTAACTACTATGCAGTTGTAGGACTCCACTGATCTGTGTCATCATATTGCAAAGTTACAATGTGTTCAGCAGTAAAATAGAACAGCGGGGAAGGTTAAAGTTTAGACCACTAACTGAACAGGGAAATCAAGGCGGTTCCCCGATGGCCTGGCTTTATTTCAGAATTTCATTACCTCAACAAGGCACGCAGAGGTGAAACATGATTTACCATGAAATTTGCCACAATGGCTGTTGATTTGTATCGAGCTGTGATGTTCTCAGTGTGTTGCAACATGTTACATCAGACCCCTGACTCAGCCATAGGTTGAAAAGGTTCAACGAGTGTGAGATGTCCTTTTATATTTGCTGTCATTGTCGCCGAGGGAGAAATGTTAACAAACACTTACTGTGTCAATATATTTGCTGTCAGCTTGTCAGTTCTGATGTGTTTATTATAACAGCAGTATTAAAGTTTTATTCTTCATAGTGTGTCTCATGTTAGGTGAGTGAGCGTATGTTACCCTGGGGAAACCACAGTTGAGCACCTTGGAGACACAACCGAAATTCACTCCCTGAGGCATTTATTTGAAAAAAGTTCCTTTTGTGCGGTTGGACATATCAAATTCAATAATGCTCAGCAAAACGTCAGCCTATCATCTTTTGACTGCCATTGTCTCTACTATCTCCCTGTTTTTTGACAGTGTTTTCCAAGGAAAAGAGGCTTTTTTTTCTTGTTTTTTTTTTTCTGAAAGGCAGAAAATGCCGGAACCACTAACACCGGGATTGTTCCTGAGCTACTCTGACATTCAGAGGAGTCGCTTAATTTCCATATAAAAGGAACTCCAGGAAAATCAGAAAACCTGCACGAGCTGAGAAGGCGGCTCCATCGCTCTAAACGAGGCATTTGAAGAAAGAGAAATGGAGGAAGGGAGAGAGTGGCAAAGAATGATTAGAGAAGCTGGCGAGGCGAAAGGGGAGACAGATAGACAAGAAGAAAAATGAAGTGTTTTGTATCTCGGATCCAAAGGGTGTCTCTTTCTCACAAAGGGTGTTTTCTCTCATGAAATACCCTTTCGCAGAGGGCCCAGGAGTCAATTAACCAGAGGAATCAGTGCTGGGATGCTGGGGTTGTGTGGTAGGACGTAGACAGTGAGGATGAAGTGTCTTCAGGGGGAATTCCTGCTCATTTTTGTGTTCCCGTGTAGAGAACGACGGGGAAATATGGCTCATGTCACTTCCCTGTGGTCCTCAAGAAAAACTGGGCTAATCCCAACGCTGCGAGAGATGTCAAGTGGCACACATCAGACAGAGCTTCGTGGTGTTAGAAGTATTAAAATGTAAATAATCTTTATTAAAACCGCAGCAGATATTTGAACAACCAAGTCCAAAAGGCTTGCAAGACCTGCGATGCAAGGCTCTTTGCAAAATAGGGCTTGTACAATTTGTTACTGAATCTAAGAGAGTAATGCTCATCAGGGTGTCCTTGCTTGCGAACAGATGCAGGAGCAATCGGCTTTCAAATGCAGTTGTTAGTTTAGTTAATACTTAACCTGGCAATCCAAAACACTTAATAGTCCACATGTACTTTAGAGAATCGCAGGACAATGATACTCAAATGAAAGACCAATCAGTTGGAATCAATTAACATTTAATTGAGAGCGGATGGCTGTTTGAGAGGTTTGGAGCTGCCACTGCAAAGGCACTATCTCTCTTACGCTCAAGTACTGGTCGCCGAACAGTTACATGCAGGTTTCCTGAGGACTGTAGAGGCCTAGAGCTGGAGTGGGGGCAGAGATTTCTGACATTTAAAGCGGTCTGAGCTCATGTAAGGCTTTGACAACAAAAAAATATATAAATAACTATAGTAATAATAAAAATAGAGAGAACCTTGTAGTCAACCTTGTATTTGACAGGCAGCCAGTGCAGGGATGCAAGTACCAGAGTAATGCTGCTTCTTTCTCTGATACCAGTGAAGTCTTCAGCTGCAGGCCAGACAAAGACGACCGGCCAACACCCAGGTACAGTGAGTGGCAGTAATCTCGCCTCGGGGGGATGAATGCAGTGATAGGAGTCTTATTTGTTGAAGAGTTTCTGGAGGGAGGTTACTGCATGATTGACTTTTGTTTTGAATGTGAAAATACCGCTCAGGCCGTTAGTCTGCCTTCTAGGCACTAAGGTTAGAGATATACGGTCAGCGCTTATACAACACATTATCGCATTAGCCTTTTTCGCGGTTATGGGAATTATTATGATGAATTGGAAAATTCATAAACCAAATTGCTTTAACATTGACCACGGGTTAAAAGACTTTGGGTTTATTGTCAATGGAAAAGGCAGCCTCAGTCCTCTACGAATTTGACTGCAGGGATGAAGAACCCTGGATCTTCAGAAGAATGAACTTGAAATAGGCCATATGATTGACGTAACTCATTTAATTATGTATGTATGAATTAAAAAACTGGGCGGCAGGCAGTGCAGTGTGAGGCTCGATGGCCTGCATAGGTCCAGAATGACACTATCCTTGCCCTACTTCTTGCTTTTAGCAATTTAAGTTGAGACAGAACAAAAAAAAAGTTTTCTTTTTTAAGTTTTGTATTGTATTGCGATATCTGATCAGTTTGTAGATTTCTGTTGTATGTATAAGTGGTGTGTGCTTGTTTTGTCCTTTTTTTTTTTTAGAAAAAAATGAAATAAAAGTATCATTTGGGGGACAAAAGAGAGAGAGAGAGAGAGAGAGAGAGAGAGAGAGAGAGGGGAAAGGCTTGGGGTTGGCCGCATTTCTTTGCTAAAAGTACCAACCTGTCACTGCAGAACTGATCTGTTTGTCAGACATCGTTGCAGAGTCAAAAATGACACCTGATAAATTATGACTTGTGGATGAATATTTTACGTCAGTGGTCCTGTGGTGAGCAAACCAACCAAAAAACAATCAGGCCTGCCTTATAAACGACTTGTTCTGACATTTGTGTTGCCATTTATATATGAGACTTTAAATGGTCAGCAGGAAAATGAGTCAGCATTTTTTCAGCTTGTATAAAAGTGGATACTGACCCAAAAAGGCTGGTTGTTATTCAGAAAGTTTTAGGGAATTATCAAAATGCATACAGTGCATCAGCAGTTTCTCCTTGGTTCCTAAAAAGCAGACATTTTAAGTAAAGAGGTCAGTCCAGTTCATGTTCCAATAAAGAGCTGGGTGTAACTGTCAAATCCCTGCGACTTCGCTGCATGATGGAAAGTGGGTTAATCCCAGCACTGTGAGGAGTCAAATGGCACTTTAACTCCTCACAGTGCTGGGATAACACTTGGGGCTATGGGGTTGTCCAGTAGCTTTAACTGCACTTTACTCAAGTTTCTGGTTCATACTGCTCATGTTACGAGGGAAAGTGTCTTTGAATGTAGGAATAAGCTTGTATAAAGCGCCTGTTTCACATGTCCCCGATGTCAATTTTCTGAATGTCAAAAAAGGCAATAGCAGGACTTTAATGAACAGTTATAATCGTTCAACATGCCTTTGGAAATGTCAAAATACACAAGCGTTAATGTAAAATTGTTCACACTCCACTGGAGAGACTCTGTGGGGTATTCCTGCTGTCAAGTTCCAATGAGCTCGCTGCAGTGTGATGTCAAGTGGACCAATTCTGTAAAAGAACAGAAACTCCTGGTGACAATGTGATGCCGGAGTTGTAAAACATAAACGTAGCTGTCAGCCCTTCGGGAAGTAGCCGTGATTTCAACTTTATCACTTTTGACGCTGACACTTTCAGCGAGTTCTGTCAGTTTCCAACCCAAGTTCAGGCCAGGGTACAAGAAGAATCAGTAATCATGTAAAGTCATAAAATTCAACACTATAAACCACCACGGGCAATGTTCTCCCACTGACAGTCATTCAAAAGGCCATGTGAAATGTCAATAGGGGCAACTGAAGCCCCAGGCAATGATAACACAGGCCTGTTTGAAAGCCTCTTCTCTGGTTTTCCCGATATTTAGATTGCAGTGTTTGTCTCCTCAAAATGATGCATCTCTTAAAAAAAGTCTTTGACTTTTGTAGTCTTGGCCACAATTTCCATCAGGAGATTAGTATTACATTGACATTGCTGGGATCTGGGAACATTGTGATATTGCAAAAAGAAGCACTATTAGGAAATCAACTTATACGATATTAGAAAATATTACTCATTGGAAAGAGACGTCGGAGGTTAACAGTAGTAGCATCACCTAAACTTTACATTTTCAACATCCACAATAATTACAGACCAATTTGCATAGGTATTACTGAACGGCTCGGCCGCTGGTTTGCTCTGCACTTTATTGTCCATCAACACCTATCGGCTGCGTTTCAGAACGCAACATGACTGGACAGCTGGAGTTGCAAGACTGATGAAATTTCATGGTAATAACAGAAAAGCGTGTGATTGAGGTGTCTGAAAACCTCTGATCTGTCAACTTCAGGCCTGGCTTGGCACATATGGACTTTTCTTTTTTTTCATGACATGAAGTAAACTGTGATCGGGTGTCCACACGGAGTGTTTTATTCTGAAAATAACCTGTTGTTTTTAAATGTTACACCTGTGTCTGACTTCCTGTCCTGCTCTGTGCTGAATTGTCGTGTTGTGCTTTGGCCAGAGGGTAAATAATCTGTACTTAAGTAGATTTTTCAGGTATCTTGAGTATTTATTTTTCTTCTGACAGACAACACAGTTTTTCACTTACATCCCTGCACTTTCACACTGATATCTGTACTTTTTATGCCTTAAATCTTCAAAACCAGCCCATCAGTTTGATGCTTTTGCCTTTTTGGTTGTGCTCAGGATGCTTTACCAACTCAAAATGTAAGGCATTTGACAAAAGGTGTTTGACATTCTGGAAATGAGACTCCACAATCAACTAATGTTCTCTGTAAAGTCTCTATATTATATTAATATGACATGAGGTTCAGTTAGCTTTGCACAGAAATGGCTGCTAGAAATGTCCTTCAGGGGGAATCTCTTTACTTTTTATACTTTAAGTACATTTCAGAACTTGTACTTTATTAGTTTTACTTGACCAAAGCAGTTGAGTCAGCATTTCTACTTTTATCAGGGTCTTTCTGTTACACAAGTATCTTTACCTCTACTTAAGTAAAGAATGTCGTTTTGCCACCTCTGGCTCTGGCATGAGGTGAAAACAGAAGCCTTGCATATCTGCTGTGGAGGGCTTCAGATCGCTGTGGCTGTGACTGAGTAGAAACACAACACAGCAGCAGCCAGTGGAAACACACACACACATTGACTAGAGTTGAAACATATCAGCTCTGTTGTCGTGGTAGAGCGCAGACAGATCGCAGACGTATCTGGTGGAATTTGGGGGTAAAAGGTCCTCACAGTCTTCATTCAGGACAGAGGCCGACTAGCAAACAAGTTGCTTATGTCATCTACCTGAAATACTGGCCTGTTTACAAATAGGGACGCACCAACCTGATGCATTTGATCGGCAACAAAACAGATACTGGCAGTATCACATGAGTTGGGCATCAGTGTGACAGATCAATACTAAACTAGTGAACACAGTTTTCGGTTCACTGTCATAAATTGTAACTTTCTGCATGTGTTTCAACGTGTTTCGAAGTGCAAATGTTGGCAGTGTCTTATCTTATTAGCAGTCAGGGTCAGCTATCTTTATCAGGAGTATACTTGACTATTTTGAAATAAAACTAGTCAGGAAAAACAGCTGAACTGCAGGCGCAGTAGAAAACAATGCATGAACAAACACGTGAAATTACACAATAACACTGACTTATTTCATATTAACAATAAAGTCTTACCGACTGGAGGAAAGAGGAGTTACATTGTTAACATGTAGGTTTAGTTTAGAAAAAACAAAACAAAAACAAGTTTCAAGAGATTTGTTCGAGAAATACATGGGCATGAAATAACATGGAATCATACTTTTTTCTATTAGATGTCACAGAGGAACATTTATAGCTAAGATCTGACCTGTTAAACCCTCACAAAAATAAACTCTTTACTATTTTTTGTTTGTTTGTTTGTTTGTTTGTTTATTTGTTTTTAAATTTGGAGAAAAAGTCACTAAGTGGCATGTTCCTAGCTCTGAGCAGTTAATCTATGGTGCACAGTGTATTGTATGTACTGCCAGAGCTGCAGTGATGAGAGCTGAGAGAAACTGAGATCATCATATAGGCTGCAGACTTTCAAGATTATTTGTAAAGGCCCATTACAAACAGCTGCGTCGATCTATCTTGGAGAAGACAAGGAAAAACAACAACAAGAGCAACCAAATATGTCCATAAATATATGTCCGAAGAGTCCCAGGAAGTAGCTTCATGGAAAAGTACAAAAGCACTTCAGACTTGGAGTGGATTATTTTTCAAATACAACTGAATAAACAAAAACACACACAAAAAAAGAAACAAAAAATTGTTATCCCCCTTTGACTATGCCGGCCATCTGTGACAAAGAAGTATGAGTGGAAACATAATGCCCACAGGAAGCAGACGTAGCATAATCAATAAAAAACTGTAACTTCTAGAAATTCACAATTATTAGCTTGGAAGAACAGTGATGTTCCAGAGTTTATCTCCCGGTGCATGGACACGGGTTAAAAAACAAAAAATAAATAAATCGATCAAAAACTCCCATAATTATGAAGACTACTACTACTAATTTTTATTATGAATGGTGTCCCCTTTAGGCTGAGATCATGGAAAGTTATCACGAGGATACAGAACATCTGAAAAAGATAAAGAGTGTGTTGTGACGACGGATAAAATGACAGCGGCTGCCGTTCACCAGTCATGCTCCTCAAATACTGGCAGCATATACCTTTGTTCAGGATAACAAAGGCATTTAAATCTGAATATTTTCTGGAAAAAGGCTCAGGCTATATGCTGAATAATTTTCATTTAGCTGCTTTACATGTTTTTGACATACACAATGCCTTCTTTTGTCATTTCCGGTCACGGCCGTTTGGTGAAAGCTGGATGCTGTTCTGATGCTTTTGGTTGGTTCTCTTGTTTGAATGTGCAGCGCTCCACGTCTGCCGTTAACACTTTCTGGTTTAAATCTTTGAAAATGATGAAAACATTTCTTAGAAATTTAAGAAAAGTAATCAAATGTTGTAAGTTAAATTACTTTAACTTTTATTACTTATTTTTATTTCAAACAGTTTAACTAGTAATCTGTAACCAGTTACATTTCCAAAGTAACCTTTCGAACCCTGATTGTAACTCTGGAAATGATCTGATATGCTGCTTGGCTTCAAACAGCGGAGGACGTCAGTTGTGTATTTTAATAGCTGAGTGAATGTGTGAGGTGTAGAAAAGAGCACGCTCACCAGATCGCAGAAGAGAATAAAAGTTTAAACAATCGATTTGCCTTCATGAGAAAAATGAAAGAAATGAAATGGTCGATAATGAAAACTGGGCTAATCCAATCAGTAGCGACTCGCACTTTGACTTGACGGATGTAAGACATCAATACTGTCAAACTGTTTCAGCATCTAGCTGCAGAGAAGTATTGCTCTCATCGAAACAAATGACGCAGCATTGGGTGGGCGCTTTCTTTAGCTTGTCTGTTGGACGTCACAGCAGTTGGGCGATGAGAGCCGAGCTGATCTCGTCGTCGGGCCGCTCTACCACGAGTTTTATTAAACCTCACAGCTGCAGAATCAGATGCAGCTGCGTGACTTTCTGTTGATTAACCTCGATAATAAACTTGAAATCGACTAGTATCAAATCAAAGCACTTTTTGTGCCTTTAGTGTACAGCGTACCCTCACAAATATCACGTTTTATAGACTCTTGGCTCCTCTTTAAGGGCACATGTGAGCAATAGCCACTAAAAACAATTCTGTTCATCGTTGTTTAATTCACAACATCTTTTCAAATTTAGCTGGCAAGTCTTGTGCTGCCATCGCTCTCGTAGCCCGGGGCTTTCAACTAAAGAGAGAGCGAATGTATCAGCAAAGCCCAGCCGTGGCATTTTCCAGCACGCTAATGAGAAACAGGTTATTTCTACACAATATGGTGTGTGTGTAACGAGACACTGTCGCACACTTGCTGGTGGAAAATGATTACATTGCACAACAAGAGGGTTTTACATTATGCATAGCCCCCGGTAAAACAACCCATATTTTCTGTTGAACCTATGTTATGGTGAGGGTTTTATAGAACATATCAGAGTCTCTATGGAAATGCCTGCTTGTGGTTGCAAACACGGTTGACCTTTTGAGTTCTTGCTCTTTGTGGGAAGCATGAAATCAAATCATGTCCAGTCTGACAGGGGGAATGGGTTTGTGCTGTTCCCGCTCGTCAGTTTCGCTGCTTCGAACTTCTCTGCCGCCTCTGATCGTGCGTCTTACAGTCGGTGCTTGTCCTTGGATCTTGTTCTTTGCTATTTAAAATGGCGGCTTAAGAGGAGAGAGCTGAACTTTCTTTGCAACCCTTTCTGAAGAGGTCAGATTTAAAAGTTCAGCTAAAGATTTGCAGACATTTACAAGCCACAGACTTTCTATCTCTGGATAAGATCATTTGGAGACTTAGAGATGTTTAAACTGTAGAGCACAATGCAGAGGAGAGCCCTCCTAAACAATAAACAAAGAAGCTGTTCTATGTCCAAACAACAGACAACACTTGGTCCATCAGAGTCAATGTGCAGGCACACATTCATGCTTGTCAGGTTGTTTTTACTGCTTAAATGTTGCACAGTCCAACTGATAGTAAACGAGAAAAATACTTTTCATTTTAGGGAGAATTTAAACCCAAAATGCACTCACTGTATTAAATTATGTCAGAAAATACATATAAGCCAGCATACAGTATAAACCAGCGATGCGCAGACTAAGCTCTTCATAATGGAAGGCTGATAAAATTGGCGATGTTGCATTCTGCATAAAACCGGCTCATCTACAGATTTGCAAATCACTTTGTTGCTTTGTGGTGCGGACAGATTTGTTACGGCTGGAAATAAAGAGATGGGTCCTTTTTTTTAAGGTTAATCGTACACAGAAAATACACAACGCCGTGTCTGTACGTTGTGGCTGGGTGCATTATGTTTTAAGGTTGTCCTCCAATCCAAATCTGGTGAACGTGAACTGCTTTAAGGAGAGGTTCAGTTTTTTTGCACATGAACTGTTTTAATAAGCAGTTGTAGAACGGCTTATAACTGGAAAGCAGCAGTTTCCTGAAGCAGCTGAGAGACGTTTCCAGGTCACATGTTGTTTAACTTCGTGTTTAAGTGTCGGAACATGAGAGGACACCACTAAACATTGCGAGTTTGTTGCCTTTTAAAATGAGTATCTATTGTGTTTTTTGGCAGACTGCCTGAGCGCACGTGCTCCTTCGTTGTTTTCAGTCATTTCAAGCCGTTTTCAGCCAGCAGTCCCATCAGCAACGAGCTCCAGCTCTCAGGACTGTGCTGCTCCTCAGAAGAACGCTGGAGAACATCGTATATGATTGTAAACATCCTCGTTATGAGGCTTAACCCTCCTGTTATGTTCGCTCAAATCTGACAGATTTACAGGTTTTCCTCTCTAACCCTAACCCTTTGTGGCGTTCCCGGTCAGACATGACCGGCCACCAGAAATGAATGTGTAAGACTACAATTAGTGCATAAAACAGAATTCAGTCACATTCCCACACTCCTTTCCCACACCCCAACATGCACGTGTCTTTGAGCAAACACACACACACACCGGGAACATGAGGATAATTAAGCTAACAAACAGAACAGGAGAGTTGACGTGAAAAAAAAAACCAAAAAAACCTTAACCTCCTTTAAAGGAATTTCTTCAAATTTGGCATAGATTTGATTTAACAGTAAGTTGATGTGATTTTGAGGTATAAATTTCACAGGACAAAACCACTGTGACCTCACAAAGCCGAGGTTTGGCCAAAAATTAAGAATTCATACAGCAATTATGAAGAAATGTCAATAGCATAAAATGTAAAATTATGACATTTGAAATTGAAAAGTTGAACTGAATCTTGTGGATCACTTTTCGGGCCTTTTTCAACACTGTAACTCAAAAACAGAAGCAAATATTGTGACCTTTATACAAAATTTGATCATATAGCGAGTTGGTGACACTAATCTTAGGTGCTCACCTTCACGCTGTGGTCACTGTATGAATCTGAAAATGCGTGTGAAGCGTCCATGTTTTGGAGTTTGTAATTATGCATGTCACTATATCGACAACTTTCATTTTGGAGAAAAAAAAGTTGTTAAATGTTAATGTTGTTTTGATGTTATTTTTAAGCTTTGATGAAACTTTCATTGCGTTTTTAGCCCCTGCTGCACTTTTCTGATGAAACCGACTGTGGACCACAACCCTGATTTATCGTCTAAGGGAAAATTTGGATCCTGAGGCTAGATCCTTGGTAAACACAGTCAAAGGGCAATGTTGCTCGCTGAAAGAGAAAAAAAAAAAAAGGTGGCAAGAGTGAATTGAGCTTAGACATTGTCAAGGCGCCAAGTGAGAAAAAAAAATCCATTCATGCATCAAATTGCTCTAAAGTCCAGATTCTGAGACTCGTCCTGTTCCGTTGCTCCTCTTCCTCGTTACGTCTCTGTCGGCTCAACCCGTCTCCCTCTTTGTCTGGACACATCAAATCGCCTTGACTCGACTCTCGGTTACTCTTACGCACACTCATAAAAAAAAACACCTGCAAACTCTGACTCTCATCTCTGCCTCGGCTTCAGCCGTCACCTCCTCCTCCTCCTCCTCCTCCTCCCCTCTTGTGATTACCTTAAAATAGTATTTGGGTGTAGAGCGTTGTCAGATCCAAGATGAAGTGGATTCACTCACCTTGATTCTCTGTCTTCCCTCTCGCCTCTGCATCGCTCATTCCTCAGCTCTTTGTATCGTCGCTCTGTAATTACCTTTTCTTTCATTACTTTTCCCACAGTCACTACTCGCCTCAATTGGTCTCATCCTTTTTTCTCTAAGTCCTCTTCAATCCTTCTCTCGCTTCGCACTCTTTTTCCATACCTCCCCCTTCTCTCTTTCCCCGTGGATCTAGTTTATAGCAAGCAGAGCAGGAGGAAGAGAGCTTGTCTTTAAACAGACTCTAACAACCGTCACTGTTTCGTCTCTCCTGCAGAAGAGCATTACTCTTTAACTGATTTTTATTTTTCCCATCTCCTCACTTGGTCTTTCTCCAAAAGGTGAAAAGATGGCAGGGAGTATGTGGGGCAAGCTCAATTAAACCATGACTTCTTTTTTTTTTTTTTTTTTGGTAGAATAATCAGTTATCAAATAATAACTATTAGATTAGATTGAAATTCACTGCATGTAATACAAGTACAAACGCAAAAAAGAAAAGTTTT
>JAQLOL010000026.1:2670628-2685205 GCA_029783665.1 Naso thynnoides | reverse complement strand
GCAATGCACCTTGCCTCGCGACGCATTTAAAGGTGAGGAGAGGAGCTCCTTTGATTGGTGAAGATCTGAATCGGCTGCGTTAATCCCACGTCACGCCTTCTCTCCTCCATCCTTCCCACTTGCGCCGGTAGGAGGGACAGGAGGAGTGCCTGCGCCGGGCTCCGCCGGACTGCGCCGTGCATGAAACTTGCAAAATGCACCTGGACACACCCTGTTGGCGCGGCACACCTGCGCTGCGCCTAGACTGCGCCCGGTCTACGAAACTAGGGCCCTCTGACTTTATTCATGTCCCCAAACTCAAAACAAAACTGGTATTAAGACATTAAATACACACAGGGTAACACTTTCTAGGAAGCCTGTCTCTATACCACAGTATGAACACAATTACAATGCATAGTGTGGTTATGGTCAGGATTAGTGTTAACTATAACCCTGCTTATAACTATGCCTATAGGTGCGTTATTACACATTATAAGTATGTTCATAATGCATTGTTTATTGATCTGTTTATTTGACAGGTACAATGCACAGCTTCTTAGCTGCACCAGAGTTAACCATAAGTGTATTTACATCTGCAGTCCCTGAACAGGAGACAGAGACACTATCTCAATAATATCATAAACCTTTCAGCATAACTACAGCTACAAAACAGCACATGATCACCAGACAAAACATCAGCAACCTCAGCAACAATAACAACAATCAAAATGTATCAAAGCATTACAACATTACAGCATGACAACAACCAGAGTTCATGAAATTTATTGGATTCATGTGTGATGAGTGCATGATTGAGTTGATTTTAGCCATGATTTCATCTTAGATTTAAATCAACAAAGCTGCTGCACTTTCTGATATTACGCGGTACTGACTTCCCAAAACAACAACAGAGAGGGCTGATTTGCCAAACTCAGAGGATGTGCATTGTATCACACAGTCACCTCTGCTGGTCGTCCCATGAACTCTTTTAATGATCACTTTGTACACTACACAAGCAACAGCAAGGGACACAAAACTTTTAAAGGTTAAAAGGTTATATCTCTGAATGCTGTTACAATAGTGTTTACAGATGCATGCTTTAAAGGAGCTAAATTCAACCTTACTAGATTTCAGTAAAAAAACATGTTTTCTATCTAAAGAACTAGTGACATAATGACATTCAGAATGGAGAGTGACGTCACACGCCCTTTCTGTGTCTTGTTATCGAGCTTCTCAGTTTCTTCGTTTTGGTAGCCGGGATGGCCGCGCGTTCAAGTTAGTTCATGTGAACTTCCTCACTTTGGAACCGCTGCCCCCCCCCACCCTTTATAAAACCTGAGTGAGGAGCAGCCAAACTTATTTTTATATTTAACCCAGGCCCGGCTTACATTACAGAGAGACGAGTGGGAAGGCTAACATCACAAGCTGGTCAAAAATCACATAAATGCTCTTATATTGTGTTGTGGTTAGGATTCTAACCCCAACATGCATCCTGGAAAGAGACAAATAGACAATTTTTCGCTTTAAATAACATCACATTGTCACATTATAACCGAGTAGCTGTGGGGAACAGCTGCACTAACGCTAACCGCTAGCATGGCCCTGGCCGATTGCTGTCCAAGAAGGAGGCTACAGGTTCGGCTGGAGCTAGCACCAACAATTAATTGCGACCACTAGTGGTGAACCACTTTTGTATATAGCTCCTTTAAGTAAAATGTTGCCACATACAGTCCAATATAATGCTGCTAAAATACTTAAAATAATATTATACAAAATTGAACCAATAAACTTTAATAATGCCAAAAAACATTTTTATGCAGGCAGCTTCTCTAGAACTAAAAAAATAAATCTGTCTCTTTCTTTCACAGACAAAAACTTTAAATTGTGCATAATGTTCTGACACTGAGACCTTTACAGGATCTCCATAAATAAAACAGAAGCACAGCCACCAGTCCAACAACAAGCAGGTGATATATCCTCATTTGTTATTGTTCTGTAGTGTTTTGACGATAACATAATGAGTTTAGATGGGAACTCAGGATTTAATAATAGTTGCAAATCTGCAGTAGCCCAAGGCACACCAAGAAGCACAGAAATGACTGTTTCTGGAAACAGTATCAGACAGTTCGTGCTGAAACTCAAAATGGAATACATTTGCTAATAAGAGTTCATTCCCACTATGCAAAGTGATGATGAAAAAATTAATCATGTGGATTGCCAGACTTCACTTGCAATTGATCCAGCTTAATATCATTCGAGGTAAAAGTTCTTCTGATAAATGATAAATGGTGTGAAGACACTGCAGAGTATGAAAAGTTCACATGGAGTACAAAAGGATGATATTAGATTTAGTGACATCCACTAACTAACTTTATGTTTCAAGCTGGTCTGTTTCCGGAAGGGGTGTTATTATATTTCGTCTGCTCTCACTGATATAAATAGGGTGAAAATAATATCAGAAGCTCACTGAAGTTAACCTTCTCAGCAGGGTTTGTGCAGCGAGCCATACATCATCCTCTCTACAGGTGTGTTTGCCCTGTGTACCTCAACTATTGTTACATACACATAAGAGCCACACTCCTGTCCAAGTAGGGAGTTTTCTTTCTGATACTGACAAACCCACAGTCATACATAATAACATCAGAGCCTGCAATACACTGAAGCATGCAATACACTGACACAATAGACGTAAATCAAGAACATTAACAACACAGCCTACAACTTGTCCAAAAATATATATATATATATATATATAACATTTATGAAACTAGGATATATTGCAGAACTGTTGGATCGCATCAGTGTTTCCTCGAAACGTATGGGTATAATACCATCTGTGGTAATATAAGTTTGTCATATTTGTGTATGTTTGTTGCCAATTTATCTCATTTTGTCAGCTGTTGCCAAATTCTGGGGTAAAACTATAAGGTGAGTGAGGAAGGAAAACGACTAACATGATTAAACAAAAGTGACGTACCCAAGCTCCACATCAGACGAGTGTTTTTTGAAGCTCTTTGGCCATTCAGCAACCTCCTCTTCTGGAGTGCACAGGTGCCTGCAGACCTAATAGCCTTAGCGTGGTGTATCTGGTAAAAAAGGTGAGTCAGTGTAAGTACACATTGTGTAATTTTGGAGAACAGATCTTCTTAGGATTACAGTGATGCCAGCTTCTTAACCCAATTTCTTTTATGTCTTTCAGCTACAGAAACATTAAATCATTGAGGCAATGTGCTAAAAAGTGTGCCAAGCACTTAAGCAGTAACACACACTATTATTTCTGCAATGATGTACCCAAAGAAGTCTAGTGTCAAGGGCATAAGCAGTAGACACAGAAAAGTAATGTAACAAATGAATAAAAGACTCCCAAGTGCCTAAGTAATAAGGAACAAGGTTATTTCAGAAGTCAATTATGGTTTGATGAAGCTTGCAACCATAATGGTGATGAGGACCAAAATAAATCGGCTCAGAGTGAACTGTCTTTTCAGCTGACAGAGCCTTGTGTGATCATTTTGAGACTGTCTGGAAAAGACTCTTTGCATCTCATAACCTCTGCAGGACGTTTTAGAAATTCCATTTGGGATTTTGTCAGAGTTTATCATATAATCATAACTCCTACATCACCAGAGTGAAAATACACTGTGGAGTTACACTGACCACTGATGGACTCAGGATGTTAGAGGTACAGAGGTGAAAGAAGTAAAAAGGGGGGGCTGGTGTATGTGGTGGGGCACCAGCATGCACCAGAAAGGGCACTTTCCCATGGTTTGTCCACTGGAAGGGCACCCTAGGGCACTTTCCCACGTTTATGTCCATTAAAATGGAACCTAGAGAGCACTTTACCACTTGTTTTTCCACTGGAAGGGCACCCTAGAGGGCACTTTACTGCGTTTTGTCCACTGGAACGGCATGCTAGGCACCTTGCCACGTTTTGGCCATTGCAAGGGCAGCCAAGAGAACTCTTGAACAGGGTTTTGTCCACTGGAAGGGCACCCTAGGGCACTTGACCACGTTTTGTCTAATGGAAGGGAACCTAGAGGGCACTTTACCACTTGCTTCAGCGCTGGAGGAGCACCCCAGAGGGCACTGTGCCATGTTTTGTTCACTGGAAGGGCACCTGTGACGACGCTTTACTACATTTTGTCTACTGGAAGGGCACCTGAGATGACACTTTGCCACTTCATGTTCACTGAAGGGGCACCGTAGAGGGCACTTCATCACGCTTTATTTAACATAGCTACACCCCTCCACCCCCCCACCCCCCTCAGTCCACTAGTGGCACTGGGGCTGCTAATAAAATAAAGCTGGCCTTATTGCTTTTATGGTACATTTAGTCCATTACTGAAGGAAGCACATGCAACAGTCTTGTTTGGGGGATGCTGGGAATTTTCACAAAACTTTATCTTCAATCCATCTGATACTGTAAATTCAAATGTCCCTCGAGCCACACAATGCAGTAGCCTTCTGTCTGTCTCTCTCCGGTTCCATGCAGTACATCTATAGAGAAAATGCCTCGTTTAGATGGATTTGGGTTTCCTTTTTTCACAAAAGGATTCTACATTAAAATTAATATTACAATATCGTTATTCATTCTTTTCTTGTTAGACAGCAGTTGCTGTAATGCAACAAAAACATGAGGGGAAAAAAGCAAAACAAAAGTGTTCAGTTTTGGAGTTTTTTTATCGAGTGTAGGTTAATTGGGTGAATACAGTTTGACAGCAGTAATATTGTACATGAATTTCTGCCATTGCTTTTGTGAAATATAACTATTTATTCCCCTGCATTTTAAACCCAAATATCAAACTAAATCATTGCTCTGAAGCAACTGTTGCATCCCATGAGACATCACGTAGCATTCATTCTTTGTTGTATGAACCACAGAATGGACACTCAATAGAGACAAAAAGATCTCATGTGATAATGGAAAGGATGGATGGATTTTTTTAAGTCTCACAATTAGTGATAGTATGGAATAAGTACAACATTTTTCTGTATTAAGGCCCTTGGTCTACATGAGTATCATTTCGTTACTCATATGGCACCAGAAAAACATATTAATGCATCACCCAAGGCATGGAAGAAGACTGCAGAGGCCCGTACTTTGAAGTGAGTTGGATCTCTTCATTACCTGCCTGCACTACACCTAACGGCTGCAATCCAGATAAGTGGTCGCGCGAAGGTGGTTATCAACTGGGTAAAACAGCCAAGGGTTTCAAAATTTGGACAAGAGCTTTTTTAAAATAATATGAGGTGTTTGCAACATATAACCAATTGCAAACATGTACAAGTCTAAAGGCAGCAAAGTGGTATATATATATATATAACGAACAAAGAGCAAACTATAATCTCAAACTTAAGGTAAACACATAATTTAGGCTAAAAGGAACGCATTTACAGCTGCCAGACTCACAAAAGACAGCTGGCAGAAAATTGCAGACTATGTGAATGTGTGTAAAGCTTGTAGTTTCACTGCAAGGGAAAGAAACGTACATTCAAGGGGTGATTGCTGGTTCGTCACAATACCTGGCAGCGGAGGCTAAAGAGAGAGATCTGCGAACTAAAATGATCCTGTTAGGATCTTTTACTTGGGATATTTCACACACATAACTTTATCTCAAACTGCTTCTATATCGCATATCACAACATTATTAGGTCAAGAGTAGATCTGAGTACTACATTATTATATATTCCAAACAGTACATAGTACATTTCTAGCATTAAATTGCCATTGCTGAAATCACTGGCACTTTTACCCACCAATAAATTAAAATATAAGGCCTTTTAAAGTCCCTGTAGAAATAATAAACCGAGCCTTGAAACCAAGTGACACAGTTTTCTCACACCAGAGGTGAGAGTATGTTTCATGCTTTGACACAGTTCGGCCTTCACATTTTATAGGAATCCATTAAATACTAGTCTGTTTTTACCGTCATGACCAGGGCATAAATCTCTCGGCGGCCATGACAACCTGGCTGTAGTGCCCCAATCGCGCCCCTTTTAGGCTGGTGTATTGTTATCATTATCACATAGATGTTGATATATTGTGTTAATTGAGATTTTTCCCTGTCATGCATTTTGGAAGAGACGAGTTTTTTGTTTGAAATCAGGGTTGGGGGGGTTACCCTGGCCTACTTTCCAGCGGACTTCAGGTAGGCGACATCTAAAGCAAATAAAACATTTGCGATCAGTCAGCTGATCCGTTTCCTGGAATACATGATGTTTATTAAATACGCTAGTTCATTTAGGCTACCTGCAAGGCCCGTGCTGCTCTCTTTAGAGCCCGAACAGGAAATGGAGATGACCTATGACGACCACATTATCAGAGTCTATGAACACGCAGCGTCATGAAGAAGATTGAGAAATTTACATGAGACGTCTCCTTAGTTACCTGATTTATCGCTACACATTTTACCCGCGGTGGACTCCTCATGTCAATCAGCTGTCACTCTGTTAGAATCCAGTGTGTGATGGGAAAACGTCACATTTCCACACAGTCACAGACAGTAAAGTCACGAGAGCGTGTGCAGCATCATTCTCATAACCCAGCGCGCTGCGGAGTTTCTTCTCCTGCAGCTTCTGACAGCCCGTCGCAGCAGGGCCGGTCCTAGACAGTGGGTGAGATTAGGATTTGGGGCCCCCCCAAACTGCTCCTGGCATCAGTTAACCACCATTACATGTTTTCAGTTGGATTGTTGTTACTGTTGCATATAAAAAAAGATTTATGACTCCCCTTCTGATATTTCCCAATTGAAATGTTATTAATACACATTTTTTGTAAGCTTAGCCTGTATGTTTTTTGTTTTGTAAAAGTGGACATGTCAATGGAAGTACAATTAAAAATCACCCTAAGAAAATGAAAACAAAATCACACTAGAGGAAGTACTTTTGGGAACACTTTCTATAAAGCCTGTCTCTATAATGCATTATAACACATTATGAACACACACACACACACATATATAAGGGATATTATATCTGTGATCTTACCCTGGCATTTGGCCTTGGTGCCCTCAAAAAATTGATGATGCCAAAGGCCATATGGCCTTGTCCCTAAAATGACAAGATTTTAGGCCTGGTCATGATAACTCGCAGCTTTTTTCCCCCTTAGAATCCTGTGTGTTGTCATCATCCTTTTCCCTTTGACTCACGACAATAAGTGTGTGGCATAGCACGAGGAACAACGCAGGAGAGAGGTAGGCAGCCAGGGACGATATGCTGCAGACAGAAACCTTGACACGTGATCCCACGACGTCAGGGACGCACGGCCAGCTCTGTGGGCTCCATTTGCTCCGACAGAAACACCTCCCTGAGTAATTCTGCCTCAGGGTGCTTTAATTATGCTCTCAGACAACATAATACTCTTCCTCTGTGTGTGTGTTTTTGTGTGTTGGGATTGGTGGTGTGAGGGGGGGTTCAGAAATGCACTTAGATTCAAAATAGTCCCTGTTGTCTCCTATTGTCTCTCACGCTTTGATGTTTCTGGTAGTGAATAGTTAGTAATTAGCACGCCCACATAATTTGGCACATCTCTTCCTCTTTCCCATTCTCTTCCTCATTCTCTTTCTCCGGATTAACAGCACCCGCCTTTCCTCCCTTCTTGCTCTCCTTACATTACTCTCGTTATCCGTCTTATTTACAGGTAGCATTTGCCTCTTTCACCCTTTTGACTCCATTTTGCATAACAGCACTGTTCTTTCCCTGCCAATACAATTATTAACCAGGCATGCAATCCCTCTATCTGGATTTGTTTTTTTCCATCCCTTCACTTTCCAACCTATTGCCCTTTCTCCCGCAAACCCTCATCCTACCTCTTTTTAAATAGCATTTTCTTTTTCTCATAATAGCGCAGCGGTGTGTGCTGCTTGCCGAGAGAGCCATGTAATTTATCAACACATGGGAAATTACCACCTATTGTTGTTGGGGAATGAACAGGGGCAGTGCTGTAAAATAGGTTTAAGCACATAAATGAATCATCAAGCCAAGCCTTCTAACTCCCTTTCTTTCCCTGGATTTCTATTTCATTCTCTCTCTCTCTCTCACTCTCTCTCTCTCCTCAGTCTCTGCTGCTGTTGTTTTCTATATTTCTCTCCTTCCCAAGCCTGATCTCCTTCAGTCGTGGATTGTTGCATTTTATAGAGGGAGCTGCACCTCTGACCTTTGCAGTCTTTAAGTTGCGTTCAGACAGAAAGCGATGAACGCAATGTTTATTGTAGGAAAGGTCAGTATTGTGTGCCTCGTTCATCTAGGATCCTATTTTGGATCATTGCTTTAATCGCATAATTTGCTAAGTACACAGCCTGCTTATATGAGCTCGTTCAGTGGAGGGGGCAACTGGCCGCTTTCTGTCATTAACTATGGCCGAAACAACCATTTTTGCTGAACTATGTGTTGTGGAGATCCTAGACAGGTTGGAAAACGTAACAACATAGGGGCGAATTCACAAAAGGATAGCGTGCAATCCATAAAGCACATGCCAAGGGTGAAATGCATGCAAACTGCACACAAACTGCACTGCCACTCCTAGCTGCGCCTGTTCCATATGAATGAATGTGAATTAGGTAATATTTAAACATTTGACGCAGAACTGCCCCCTTCCTAAGCAAATAAACCTCATTGCAAATACCACCGAATTCACAAAGACCAGGGTTAGTAGCCATAGGCAGTTACAGCGGTGAACTTTAATACCATCATGTTAGCTTTGAATGATACTGAATTGATATTGAGTAATATTTTGGTTGAAATCTACAGTCAGAGGGGGACTCAAGTGGATCGTGAGCTTATCAGCTTATCAGATTTTAAAATGAAATGGTTCTGATGATACTCAGGATTCATCCTAGGTTATCCTATTACAAACAATTCCACGTATAAACCTGAGATCTGTGTGTAAGAGCTAACTTGTGAGGATGTGAAGCAGAATAAGGAATGTTAATTACCCTTAATGCTTTTACCCCCCTGTGTAAAAGCTTTTCTAATTTTGGAAAAGCATATAGTTTTAACTCCTGTGAATTGCTATAGCTAGCTGCAACAAATAGCCAGCTGTTGGCAAAAATACATTTGATGATTTCTGCAAAATTTTGTGCTCTCTTCAAATTTCATTATAGGCCAGTCTGTGATCTGAAATATGGAGAAAATACTGAAACACTGGAAAAAGATCCACTTAATTTGACGCAAAATGAGGGCAAACTGCTGTCAAACTTTCTGGGCATGTTAGCGTTAGCATATAATTAGCACAAATTCTTTTGTGGATAGGGTGCTAAAATGGGACCGTTTACAGGTGCTATTTCTAAGCAAATCATGGTAGTATTAGAGGGTGCAATGCATTCTTTGTGAATTTGCTCCATAGTTTCTATACTCAGCATTTTGTGGCGGACAACAACTGTGTCCACCACAGTTAGCGTTAGCTAGTGGCATCAGGAGAGAGGAGGGCTTGCCATTTTTCAGGGTCAATATAATAATAATTCCTGCACTGTATTGGTTTTAGAAATTCCAGAAACATTGGAAAACTTAACAACATTGTGTCTGTGTTCATAATGGTGTATAGAATCATGTTGGAGGAGCTTTGTGGTACTTGCACACAGCAATAGTTGTTTTGATGGCCATGTCAGATTTAATGTCTGTTCAGCAAATTCCGGCAATGTCGATTTATTTATTTATTTAGACTAGGGGCAGTGCATATTAATGAACGCTTGCATGTAAATATGCCAGATTGTAGCCAGTGGCTAATTTACATCTGTTGTCCCTGGGCAGGTTGATGGTACAGTTAAAAAGATAACAATCACAAAAACTATACAGGAGAAAGGGAATGTTAGTACCATCAGTGATGTCGGAGAATCTCAGCGCCGACTGGCTTTCACTTCATAGCAATACATGATGTCGCCTGAATAGTTCGATATTTTCGACTTCGCATGATGGAGGCGACTGACACGGCATCGTGTGATTTGAATCATGTGCATCGTGTGATTCGCCCAAGGTGAAATCAAATCTGTTTGCATCTATTGCCGTCTTTACATTAACTGTATGTAATCTTGTGGCAATCATCGCTTTCTGTCTTAACGCAGCTTTAGAGTTTGTTCTTGGTTGCTCTGCTGGTGCTCCAGGATTCAAAACTTACCATAAATTCAGTCTAAACAGGAAATTGCAGGAACTTTACTTTGATAGAGGCTTATGCAACAGAACAGTCTTTATTTAAAATTTCTTTATGTTTTGCTAAAAAAAAAAGGTTTAATTTGTAGCTGACACTGACTGCAGTTGATGCTTAACAACTTAACTCCTGCATTTCTACCTGTTGTCTTGATTAAAATTGATGCCTTGAAACCCACATAATGTACATTTTCATAGCACTAATTGTATATATTCCACACCAACCATGTAGATCTTACCACTCTACTGCTCGAAGTTTCTCTTCCTGATAAAAATACTACATGCACCCACTCACCCCTTCCAATGTCTTTCCGCTTGCAGTTTTCTTGTACGTTGTTAAAACACTGTCAGTGGAACTCACCTTTTCCTGCTTCCCATTAAAATCTTTTCAGCAGCTCAAAGAGCAAAATGCTGCCCTTTCTTTCAATGTCAAAAAAGGTGCCTGTATACTGAATGGAAGTCCCAAAATGATTTATGTAGTGATTTTTATAATCTTCCTCCTCATTTTTCATTCAGCATTAGTCTCACTGCCTCTAAGGCCTGTTTAAAATTAAATGTAAGATCCAAATGTGAGTCAGTCAAAATTCCTAATATACACTTTATGGCGAGAGCAGGAGACAATCTTAAAATGACAGAACACAAGCAACAATAAGTCAACAATACTCTCAGCTACTCATTCATTACAATTGCTTTAACTTAATTGTCTTTTAATTGCTGTCCGGTGCTATTCATTCGTAACTTACCAGTAAGAAGACTCACATTCTTGTCAATACCACCGCTACAGCCTTCAACCTTCAAGATTCAGAAAAAAAAAGCAGTGCAAAAATTAAATTGTGATTAAGCTCATTGCTGCTGCTGTTGCTACATAGGAAGGTGTGGTTGAGTGCACAGCGATGACTTTAAATCTCTAACAGCCTGGGAGAGAAGCTATGCTCTAGTGGTACAGCGGCGGACACTTCTGTGTCTTCCTCTAGAAGGTACCAGATCCATTTGAAATAATGTATAGATTAGATAGCATAGATAGCATAGATATAGTATTCATTTACTTAATATTGTAACTGTGACAAAATTATTCATGAATGTGGGCAAAACTTTCAAAATCCTAGTACTTGCTTAGTGCTAAATAAAATCTTTACTATAATTCAGGACATGACAAGAGGACATGATGTGGAAAATGTCTCTTATATTCAGTGCATTAAAATAAACTATGACTGTTGAGCACTTTTTCATTAACTGGTCTTCCTTGTCCAGGGCATATGACATATGTTGTTTGGTCTTGGAAAAATCAAAAGATGGAAACAATAAATCTTACACTTCCAAACGCTGTGTCTGCTCAGGAGGTAAAAATGCTCATGTGGAAAAAAAATACGCCAGCGACAGAGAAACAACCCATGAAGGTAGCCTGGCTTGTTTGACCTGCTGTCTGTGCTGTTGAAACAAAACTGAACATCATGAACATCAACGTCACTTTTCTCTGGAGATTTTTTGCAAGAAGTGATTGCTTGCCAAAAACCCTTCACATGGTAGTCAATATCAGAGAGTCAGCTAAAACAGAGGTCGACGCTAGCCAGCAGTAACTTAACAGTTTTGGAAATGCAGGGAGGGATTGACAACCACTGCTCTGTGCTGGGCACACACACGCTGGAACAATTTAGAATTGATTTATATAGATAACTGAAGTTTATGTTGACGTAAAATTAGTAGGTTGGGGCTTCTCACCAACACGAGCTTTATCTGTATCTGGGGTTTGACCTCAGGCCTCAGAGCTCAACTGCTTGACCCGAGGAGCAGAGGTTCAACCTTATGTCGAAAGGCGTACTCCTCGAAAACAAATAAAAGAACTCTAAACCCATTTTGGGAGTGCCACACCCGCTGTTCACTTTGGTTTATTCTGATGTTGCAGAAAGACCTACTCTTTGTGATGGACATGTTTGCAGCACTACAGCCAGAAAGTCTCTTCCATGGCATTTTTCTCTAATTCCTTTCATCCCTCCTTTCATAGAGCGGGGTGAGGTAGAGCTCCCGACAGTCATTCTGGAGCAGTAGGTGTGATGTCTATGATAGGCCAGTCTCCTAAGGCTTGGTTCCTGAGAGGATCAGGCTGATGTTTGGTGAAAGGTCTGCAGAGGTTGTAGGACAATCCAAGCAATGTTGGTAAAATTGAAAGTCCAACGTCCCTGTTGGGGGGGACCAGTGTCGAGGACATATGTATGCCACTGGTCTTCACCCTGTCTGTTCATAAGGTTCATAAGGCATGCAGGAGGTATTTTTTGACCCCTGCTCAATGAAGCCACAACTCCAACTAGTGTGTGAAATAGTCTGTGGCAATCGGGGGTCAACTCCTAACTAGTGTTACAGAGTTATGCTGAAGTCTTACAAATGGTAATTTAGTCAGACGATGGACCAGTATGAACATTAGCTGCTGCAGTCAAATCAGCTTCCTCTCCTCCATTTTGGTCGTCCTGGTTAAACTATTTAGAAGTAAATCCAAAGATGTTTAATAAGAATCTTTGTTTTCTTTTTGTCATAGGCCATGAGTGAGCCAATACTGAAGCAGAAAAAAATCCACCCCTTTGAAGACACGTTGAATTTGGAGAATGCGAACTTCTGCAGCAGCGCCACCCAGTGGAAGGTGACGTTTACAGAAACAACAAGGCAGCCAAGGAAACACCACAACAATGTATTCACATTTATGACTAAAAGTTCTGCTATTTAAATTAATTAATGAATTCTGGACACCATACGCCTTTTAAAGACTTTTTTGCCGACATCTGCAGATGAAAGTTAAGATGAAGATGAAGTTAAGGCTCTCAATGGGTCTGACCTGTCAATTAAGGGGCCTCAGGCCTCCAAAGACCTCCCTATTTCACACCTTGGTTCCAGCCAGCAGAGTGTCATTGGTTCAACTTTGGTACCTTACTTCTCCGAATTCTGCAGTCCTGGCAATGAAGATGTAGTTGAGCTTTGGCTACTTACCTGTAATTAGTCAAGATCAACAGGCCTGTCTTATGCATTTGGGTATACAAATTGTCACATGCACAGAGCATTACTGCTAGAGCCTGAAGGGTTCCTCCTGTGCCCATAGAACTAAGGCTACAGTACGGTAACCCTCGTTTCATATTGTTTGCCTTTACTAAAATTGTTCTGGATCGCATTATCAGCCTGACAACTAAAGAATAATCACCAATATTCCTTTATCTCTCTCCATTTCTGTGCTAATTTTTTATTCTTCAGCTTTATCATGTCCTCTAAGGACTATTTAAAATTAAATGTGCATTTCAAATGTGTCTAAGAGATACTTATATGGCATAAGCTGCAAAAGCAGCAGATCATGATTAAATTAAAAAAAAACTGATGCAGATACAGTGATGGACCAGTAAAATTCATTATTTCACAAGCAACATCAATATTTGATAATCTCTCTCTTCCATAGTCTGGATATTTTTTGGTGTTGTAATACGTCTTAGATAAGCATCTTTTCTTTCCCTCTCGCTGCTTGTCTGAAGTTCTGCTTCTCTCCATTCTTCTCTAGTCTGAGTGTCTATTTTAGAACAATGGATGTCACCTGCGAAACAAAAAAATGTAAATTCCAACAATCTCTCTTTTTCTCTCCGCAATCTGTCTTCCCTTATACCACCCATCATCTCTTTCTCTCTCTCTCGATAGCTCCTAGGAATGATCTTTATCAGAGATGACAGAATTGAAACTTCACAGTTAGTCTTTCTTTAATCTCTTCAACCCTCTGCCATCTCTGAGATTACAGACTTACAACATTAAAGTGGTGTGTGTGTGTGTGTGTGTGAGAGAGAGAGAGAGAGAGAGAGAGACATAAAGAAAGAGCAAATGCATATGTCTGCCTGCTTGCATCATACACTTCACATTTGTGAAGTTAATTTTGCGCTCGTATACAATGTTTTCCCTCATTTTTTTTTCTCAGCTTTGACCCATTAGAAATCTTCAATTAGAAGACAAAACCAATACCTTCACAGGTAATGTTCTCTCAGGTCACTTCTCACATGTTCGACTGTTAATGTGCAACACATTCTCAACAGTGTTAGGAAGGATTATATTAAAATAATGTATTTTACAATGCTTGACATTACACTAAAATTTTAATGCTTGCTTACTTCTCATAGATGGATGTAATCTCATTATTTACAAATCGTTTTTGCCAGCAAAAACTGCTGTTAGATAATTAATGAATTCTGGACAACATACGCCTTTTAAACACATTTTACCCACAATTGCAAAGAAAAATACTTTTTGTTTTGAGACTCCCTAGAATTTTGCGGTGAAGGCTGTCAAGGGCTCTGACCTGTCAGTTAAGGGGTCTCAGACCTCCTAAGACCGCCCATTTTCACACCTTGGTCCAAATATCATCAGTATCTTGTTTGTCTGACAGATGGCACACATCTCGATACAAAGCAACAGAGAGGGGGGGGGGGGGGGGGGGGGGGGGGG
>JAQLOL010000026.1:2640011-2657746 GCA_029783665.1 Naso thynnoides | reverse complement strand
GACAAAGTAAGTAAACATATTGTCCGTCCACTGGGAACATGAAACATGGCGCTGACTCAGGGATTTAATCAAGGAAACAAAAGCCTGTTATTTTATCAGTTATTATATCGTGGATATCGGCATGCTGGCCGATATCCATGGGACAGTGAAACAAAGGGCAGTCACCCAGCCATGTATCCTCACGTGAATTTGAATTGTAAGTTCACATTTCATTTTTCCCCACTAAATGGTTTGAACCATTTGTACACAGATCTAGCAAAAAAACAAAAACAGAACAAAACTTTCCCTGTGCTTTTGCTTGCAGATAATCACTGCAGCGTGTAAACGTAATCATTGGCCTCCTTCCACAGCAGCTACAGCTTACACAGTTTGCCTTGTGGCGAAATTGTGAGCAGTGTTTTTGAAGACGATGGTGCTTCATATTCGCAAGATGTCATCAGAAAGTTAAAAAGTGCGGCTCCACTGCGAAAACTTTCATACACACGAAGGGCCTCGAATGGCGTACAAAAACATAAGTGTACTGGCACTGGTATCACGACCGTTGTGTTATTTCAGGGTGTTTGCTTTTGTGCATCTGCTGTTTGTAATCCACTTTTCAACACAGGTGTCTGTTTAATTATAATAAGCTCAGCCTGCACTGTGTTCATGAATATTCAGAAAAGGGCATATGATACGCTGCTGCAGTTTAGCGTAGACACAACTGTTAGTCATCAGTCATAGGGCAGTGAACACATTTACACCTAAATGATGGGTTTAAAAAACACAAAGGTAATTTGTTGGCGTGTTTTTTGAGCACCTATGATTCATTGACTGAGTGTAAATAGCTTCTGAGCCATAGACTACATAAGAGACAATGACATAAGCACTCTAACGACACCCATTTATTTGTAGATTAGGGCTCCGAGGTCCGGCGTTAAATCATTGCCTGTTTTGATTTTATAAGCTAAGAGTGACCATATTTGAATAAAAAGGTGGAGCTAGTTCATCAGACAACGCATACACTAGACAGAAAGTCCCATTAGCAAGGTGCATCAGTAATTCACATCAAGTACAGCAATAATTGAGATGGTAATTTTGGTTGGCCAAATTTAAGACAACCGTACCTACTAATGTGCATTTTAGTAAAATTAAACATTGATTAAAACATTTGTTTAGGTGATGAAAATATCAGCAATAACTTTCATAAAGTGAAAATACAGAGTTTTTAAACAAGTTCAACAACAAAAACAAGTTCATGGGTACTTAATTTATTGTGCTCAAAGCCATGACCATGAGCATTTTGGTCCCAAAAAATGAACATCATGTAGTATTATGTCAAATAAAGAAGTAGACTCATTTTTCCAAAGAATTGAATACAATCATAGTTTTCACTTTCTGTTCCCTTTGGCCCCTGCTGGCCTTTGGAAAGATTGCAGGTTTAAGGCACTTCTGCATCAGCTTCACTTTTCTGATCTGGAAGCCACATACATTTTTTCCCCCCTTTTTTCATATTGTCTTTTGTGCCAATAAACATATATATTTGTCACATAAATATACTTTCACCTTTCATCTTATTTATACATTTTAATGTCATGAAGTCCGTCTATTGATGAAGAGAACATGCCCAAATCACATATAGTGATTATCAGTTTTGCGACAGTTGCATGCATACCACTGCATCACATGTAAACTTATTTTGCTTCCCATTCATTTTTGTATGCTTTTATAATGAGAACGAGGGCATGAGAGGAAACAAGATAACATGTCCCATAAAACAGAAAGGTTTTGATTTAAACACAAATATAAACACAGCTTTAAAATGAGGGAATTACAGCTCATGTTTGTATGTCTCCTTGCATTTGTGACTGTGAGTGTGTGTGTGTGTGTGTGTTACCCTGCTGAATCCAGGGAAGGTAAACATGGGAACATTCTCCATCTGCTGGCCCAGAAACAAATCCTGTAACCACCTGAGTCCAATTTTATATAACTACCCTGAACCTTCACTATCACCTCAGAATACGCACTCACAGTTGCACTCTCAGACTGTGTGACCCTTTGAACAAACAGACTGATCCACAATCATTTCTGTCCAGTGTCATACTGACTTCATGCCAAAGCAGGAAATGTTAACTAACATTTAAAAAAGTAAAGTGGTACTAGTACCACTTTACTAAAGTAGAGTAAAGTAAAGTAAAAGTTACATTACATTTACATTAAGTTTAAAATGCTTTATAAATGAGGTTATTATACCTATATAAATACTTGTTAGTCATTAATAAACAGTCAAAAATAAGTTTAACACTTTAACACATGGATGAGGCTACTGTTTGTGAAGAGTAAATGGTGACGTGTTTTACACTTTACAAAAAAGCTCCTTACCCCAGTAATAAATGTCAGTAACTCATTAGAAAAGGGTCATAAAAATGAGATTCAAAGAAACATCGAGATCTGGTGGGGAGAGAATCAACTCAGTGAACAACGGATACCAAGAAAAGCTCCGGCTGGGCGCAGATATCTGAAAATAGGACCAAGAATGGATGAGCAGTTCAATAAGTAAAGGAAAGTTGCCAACTGCAAAACAAATGGAAAGCTGTTTTAAAGACAAAAAACAGTTCATTACTGACTTTATTAATGACTTTTAAGGTATTTATAACCTAAAGCTTGTGCAGGGTAGTTTCTGTGAAACCTGTCTCTATAATTCATTACAACACATTATGAACATACCTGTAATACATGACATGTGGTTACGGTTTTGGTTAAGCCTCACCTTGTTTATAACCATGATTGTGCAGCACTATATGTGCACTACAAAGCATAATAGGTATGTTCATAACCCATTAAAGTAAGAAGGTTGAAGCTTTAAGTAAAAAGTTACCCTTGTTTATAACAGTTTATTAATGACTTATATGATATTGATAATCTAATTAATAACTGAATTTACAAACTGTTTATAACCCTTCATCAGGGGTAGAATTAATAGAAAGTGAAATAGAAAAAACAAGACAGAGAGGGAAAATTCCAACTGAAGCCTGATATTAGACTAAAAACCATTTGTAACTGGAATTGGAAACACTTGTTTGCTTTGTGATTTAATCTTTTGATTAAGTTCACTTACCACTCATACTCTCTACACCGACTGTGTAGTTTAGTTTTCAAGGTCAAGCGGAGACATCGCTGTTAATGTTGTGTCACGTCAAAGGTCCAGGATTTGCGAATCTGAGGACGTGAAATTGAATATAATATTCATAATTATGTTTAATTAGCACAGACTTAGTTAGAGTTGTTGTGTTTTCACATTAGGAAGTAGCACCATGTGTGAACCGCCGGCCTAATGTTGTTTGTGATGCACTGACCTACTCCAGCATGCTTACACAAAATAACTGTGTGCTTCATAGATGTAATTGCTTTGGTGTGACTTAGGGTTGCAGTCAACAATCATTTTGATTTGATTAACCTGTTGATTGTTTTTGCTCACCCGGTGAACTGAACTGGTTAAATATGATTTTAAGGAGTTGGAGGCAATTAATTATATCCGCCAAACATCAGCAATTGTCATTTGGAGCATGTAAGCACACTGATGTTAGCATTTAGCAGAAAGCCCCTCGTGCCAAAGTGCATCCTCAGAGAGCCACTTATCATGGCTGTACACGATTATTTAATAAATGAGTCAATAAAATGGTTCGCACAATTTGCTTTCTGTTGCATCTTTTGGCAACTGACAATTTAAATGTCATTTCTTGACTCTTCCAGTTGAAAATTTTCTAACCTTTCCCTTTATTCTTTCTATGCTCTTTCACTATCTGTACCTAATACAACTTATACATAAGCTGGCACTGAGTCGACTACACTATAGACTGCTTTTCATTGGTTATTTAGAATGGAAATGCACAGACCCATCAAAGTCCATCTATTTTTTTTTTTGTTTTTAATGCTATCAAGTCACTGCAACTTCACTATTTTCACTAGGAGAATGAAAAAGATAAACTCTGTGGGAGGAAAAATTGGCATTTGAAGACAGTGTGTGCGTGAGTTCTTGCATGCATGTGTGTGTATGCATATGTGTGGGAGGGTTGGCATGATACTGTGCACGCAGCAGCGCCTGGCAGTGTGTTACAGGGCAAAATGCCTCAATGTAGTGAAGATCTTTTTGTAAAATATGCTAAATTTTGTACATATCCCAGATCTTTGGGAGAGGCACAAAGAGACTCATTAGAAAACATTTGCTTTCTGTTCCTGGAACTAGAATTAAAAACCAGCCAAAAAGTCCACAGGCAAACTGAAGGAAAATGGCTCCCACATAATGAAGCAACAAGAAAAATCCCCCCAAAAGTCTAATCAACAAGGAAAAGCGGTATTTTGTTTGGAAGCTATGGCTTTATTGGCATTATTCACATTATGTTCGGATGTTTTGCAGCTTGAGGAGTCAAAGGAAGCTCAAGGGTTCAAGTTTAACTCATTTAAAGCGGGAGCAGGTGTAAATGTAATGAAAATGTTATAAGATGCCACTGAAATGATCTTGTCTTTCTGTCAGTGTTGGCAGCTCAATTAAAATGTACTCATTACCTTCCTTCAGGGCCTTCAGGGTATATGTAGCAGCCGTATGCTTTACTTTACTGGGTTCTATTAAAATGTTTTGACATTTTAGGGTACACAGAGCGTTTACTGGATGTTTTGCGAAGTCATAAATGACAGAATGGCTGCTACTCTTGCACTTAAAACTTGTGCGGTGCGGTGATCAGCCTACCATTATCAGCAGATTTATGTCTATATAGCAACAATGGCATGTGATCATCTTTTCTATTTAACTTTGTCATTATTTTATGTGATACTGCAGGCTAGATAGTCCTAAACAAATTTTTCCCATGGGGACAATAAAGTATATTTTGCTTTTGATCTTAACATAAGTATATAACAAATTCCATGGGGCTTTTATTATTAGGATTATTTTTATCACAAAGACACATATATAAAGAAAAAGATTTTAAAAGTCTTCCATTCGATAAGAAATTGGATTCTCAGGTTTAAAGCTCAGTAATAACATCTTACTTACAGAAGACATGTCATACTCATTTTCAGGTCTTTAATTTTGATTATGGACTCCTATAGAGCAGCTAGACACAACTAACTGAACCACAAAGTCTGTAGATCTTCAGAAAACTGTGACTCTCGCCCTCCCTCTTCTTTCTGTTTTCTTCATTCTCTTAAAACGGTCCGTGTCAGTCACTCCTCCCTTTTTCCCTTCTCCGTGCACAATTCTGCACTCCACAGCACTCACAACCCCTTTACTGACACAGAATAAACACAGGTAGGACACTGATAAAATGTTACTTGCAGCTCGTGCTTCTCACTCTTCAACAGGACAGAGTAACATGGAAACAGCAGCGTCCTTACATAGCAGTTTAGCCATTAATCCAGCTCACGTGCTCATGTTGAGGAAGTGCCGTTAATAAATCCACACAGGCATTTTTCTTTTGTTGGCCAAGAAACAGAAATACTATCAACTTCTGTCTGGTGCTTCCCTCTCTAGGTAAAGCTAAACAAAGTCAACTCCTCGTCATTTACCCAGAAACATATAGGAGCCATCTCAAACAAAGTGCTGACATTGTGTGCACGGAACTGGCACGCATGAGTATGTAACAACAGAATTTTAAAAAATAAATTAATAAATTAAAAAAAAAACCCTCCTGAGTAAAAGCTAACAGAGCCAACCGAAACAGCCTGCAGGGCTCACTTACGAATTCACGTGCCTCACTATGTGACACTTTGGTGTCGTTTAACACGTCTATTTAACATTGTAACGGCATCTATAGTTCAGAGAAGACGGAAAACATAACAGCTCTCATTCAAAATGGTAATCTCAAAAATTATTAAGTTAATGTCAAGTCATTTATGTGTCACACAGTGAGGTAAAATAATGTTGATTGAGCCTTGAAAGCACTTTTTTTGTGTGGAATTGCCGAGTAATAAGATCTACAGTAGGTGTCTGTGGCAACATTTCCTCTCTAAATCAGTAGCAGCTCACAGTAAGTGACGCCTTTGACGTCAGTCAGTAGGGGTTGGTCTTCCCAGAGGGTGGGTGGAGCTATCACCACAGGCTCGTTCTGAGTTGTGTCTGACTGGCGTAGGTACTTCTCATTTCCTGTGAGTTACGATAGCAGAACAACGCACAAAGAAAATACAGTATCCAGGCAACAACAGTTAAGTGAAAGTACACGTCCAAAGAAAAAGAGAACTCTACGCTCTGAAGAAGGGAAACAGGCAATCTACCAACGCCCTTAAGTCGACATTGTTTGGTTTCAACATGAACTCTGGGGAATGAGGTCCAAATTACAGCAATTACTGCTCATCTCCAAAAGTGCAGTTAGAAGCAATGTAACTCAAATCTTTGAGATTTCCACTTTAAAAAAATAACACCACAAATATTACCAAAAACAATCAATTTGTTCTTCTGACAAAGAAAAATGTCCAAATCTGTCGTGTTATGAAAGACAGACCAGATTTAATTGATGTAAGACAGCAAACACGCCAGATGACGACTCCTACACATCCTCGTTGGCATCAATGAGTGTTGACAATATCATTATGCCATTTAATTTTGAAGAAATTTGAGTCAGATTTGGGTTATGTGATAGACTTGTGTACCGTCCAGAGTGCACCCTGCCTCCCGCCCAATGCTGCGATGGGCTCCAGCCAACCGCCAACCTGAGCAGCACAATGCGCGCACAGACTGGCTGAATGATGCAGAGGCTCAGGTCTGCATTTTCTCTGTTTCTTTTGTTACCCCTTTATCCTTGCATTAGAACAAATCTAATTTGTGTAATGCAGTTAAGTACATTCCTTTTCAATCTTATAATATCTCGCTTTGGTTGTGCAAAATGATATATGGTGGCAATGGAAGGGACTAAAACAGCACAATGATGAAAAAAACAAGAAATCTGGTCAATTGCCATGGGAGGAATCGAGTGAAAATACATGTAGGCAGAGGAGGAGAGTGGATAACTACTGAGGTCAACCAGCAAGCCAGCCCATCAAGAAATCCCCCAGGTCCTCTGAGGGCCATTTAGAGCCAACTTGTAAACAACAGCTATGCACAAAAAAAAAAAAAAAAATCACTTCCTAACATTCCATCTATTTTTTACTACATATTAAATATTTTCTCTAATCTATAGTGAGCAGTTTGTTGGAGTCTGCAGACATTTCTGAATAAATACTTTGCATCATCACTGGCAGGTACTGCACATGGTAGCTAAACTGTAGCATTGCATTTTAGCTCCATTATGATCATTTTCAAGGGCCAAATATACTAGAACTTAAATGTCTCACTTCAGTTTTAAACTTAATCTAAAATAGTAAAGGATGAATATGGTTCACAAGGGACCAAGTCTGAATGGTTACTGCAACGACAGAGCGCCAATACTAGATTGTATTTATCATTATAATATGAGGATGGAAAATTATAATGATAAATGGTAAAGTACATATATGGTATGTATATAAGTTAAATGAACATACGCATGTGGTTGTTTAAATGTTTATTGATAAATTGTTTGCTTGCAGTTTCCTAACAGTTTGCTGAGCACATGGTTGGTGGGGGGTGGGGGATGGGGGGCCAAGTGCGTGTGTGTGTGTGTGTGTGTGTGTGTGTGTGTCTTGGTGCCGGGTTGTTTAACCTCGGTGAGGTGAACAAAAGTAGAAATACTCACTGACTTGTGATTCATTGCAGCAGTTCAACTGTGATAGTTTGTGTTATTTGTCTTTTCTTTGTGTGTGTGAAGCCTAGACTTACGTCTGCCTGTCCTCTTCCTCCCAGGGTGTCCGTGCAAAAGAATTCCCCGGGTGTTTGGACACTTTTTCTCAGTGCCGGGATGGAGGTACCAGGTGGAAAGTGGGTAGAGGAGAGTTCAGTTTCTTGTAGAAATGCAAACATTTATGGAAATTATTTATGGATATTTATTCAGTAGGTTTTGGTGTGTATATATTTAGTAATTTTTTTTATTTCAGTGTATATATATTTTGGTATATATTATAATTAAATAAATGTACGTATATGTATATGTTTGGTTTTATGTAACTATTTATTGCATATTTGTGTGGGTGTGTTTGATGATTTAACTTTCTTGTGGTACATTCAGCTGGTTATGAAGGGGCTCAGGTATCAAATCCATCATTCTGTGGATGCGAGTTGTTGTATTTACTGCAGAAATAACATCTTTAATCTTAGCATTCCAATGGATAGAGGAGGTAAAGTTTGAGAGAGTGGTTATTTGTTCTGATTCTACGGCAGCTCTTCAGAGTTTGAACAATAATAATTAAAAAAAACAATAAGAGAGGAGCTAATGATGGAAATATTAATGATGATGTGGAGATTACAAAGAACTGGAATTGGTGTTCATTTTATTGGGTTCCTGCTCACGTGGGTGTTGATGGCGAACAGAAAGCAGACAATGTTGCCAAAAAGAGCATTAAAAATAAGTAGGAATAATTTTTTTTTTAATACCCTCTGGAAGAGGTGAGGCTAAATCAATAATCAGAAAGGCAGTTAGGGATTCGTGGCAGAAGAGGTGGGACACTGATAGAAAAGGGAAACACTACTTTAACATACAGAAGTTAATTAACATGAAGGTTTTCAAAGGGAAGTGAGGAGGAGAGAAAGTAACAATTTCTGGACTAAGATTAGAACATGCTGGTTTAAAATCAACTCTTTTTTTTAATGGCAAGATCTGTGTCTGAGAAATGTGAAGTTTGTAGTGTTCCAGAGAATGTTATTCTAAAATGCAGTCAATATGTACGTGATAGGATGTATGAACTGGGACGGAAAAGGAATTTGGGGGGATATTTTACTTAAAGACACGGGACTGGATCATAGAATATAGTGCTTGATTTTCCTTTCCCCCCCTTTACTTTTACGTTAGCATGTAACCTGAAGTACATTAAGCCCTGAGGTTACACACTCCAGTACAGTATGTGGCCGTATGCACCTAGAAACTTCGGTTTGCGATCTGCCATTTAACTTAAAGGAGAAGAAGAAGAAAAAAGAGGTTGATCGTTGTTGGTGCTTGTGAACATGTTGCTCTTAAAATAAAAGAAACCACTTGATGTACGTCATCTCTCCTTCGTGGTCTTCTCATTGGATCGCCTCAGCCGCTCAAGCCAGTTGACAATTACAGTGTAAGTGATAATTTCATATAGCATTACTCGTTATTTGAATTCTCTCATTTTCAATGTAAAACTGTAGTTATACAGACAATGCTGAAACTGGGACCTTCTCAGCTCTTCCGTGATTAAAAAGATATTTTACCTTGCAAAATAATACCATTCTAATAACCTTAGAACCTGTTGTTACGCACTACACTTACATTTTTTTTTTTAAAGTGAAAGTTAAATTAGATGATTTACGCCACTCTTGGCCATGATATCCAACTTATCTTACTCTTGACAGGAAAGCAACATTTTTAACTCTTCAAATGATCGATGCTAATATTTTAAAATGACCGAAGTATTAGAAAAGGCTTTAGAGGAGAACAAGGTTGAGAGAAAGCATGAGATGACGGTGATGAAGATCAGGCGAGGATTTAAAAAAAGCACTGTGAACCTGAAAGAGTAAAGGGTGAGAGGAAGAGGGAGCCCTCGATACGAGGCGTTCACCTCTGCTCAAAGAAACCTCATTTTCCTCCTGTGATGTTCACCTCCATCCATCACTCTCCACCCCTTCCTCTCCTCGTCTCTTCCTCTGCTCCTGGTGTCTGTTCTCACTCTGATTAATGAGCACAACCCTGGCTGAACCTATTAACAATGTGTAATACCACTCAGTCTGCAAATAGCCTGCACTGTCCAGACCTACTTTACACTTCTCAAGGTAGCGGTGGCCTATTAGACTGCACTCTGGATGTGCCATGTTGTCTCTTGCTGGGGAGCTCTTTCTGAAAATCCTCCTTCCTTTTCCTTTCCTGTGTCTATTTCTGCCCCTCTGCCTCCCATCATGCCTTTCAGTGCCTCCTCCCCAGTTGACTTCCTCATCTCTCTTTGTGTCAGTTATTTCTCTCTCTCTTCTCCAGCTATCCTTGGCCCTATTAAGGTGGTCAAGTTGGGAGATTAATCGACCTGAAATTCACATCAATCAAAAAAGGAAAGAAACTTCAGCGTACACATGGCCCTCTCAGCCTAGTTATTTGGAGCAAAGACTTGTTCAGGATTGGCTGCTAGGACCCGAACACACAGCACACACAAATGCTCATTTTAACTCCTCACTATGAAAGAGAATTTTACACTTTCTCCGGGAAGCCTTGCTTCAATGAGCATTTTCTACCTAATCCAAACTTCAAACACGTACCTCGCACAGAGAAATTCATAATCATGAGTTGTTTTCCTGAGCAAAAGAAAAAGAAAAACAAATCTGCTGTCATTTGTAGCTTTTAAACTGAGCTTGATTTAACATATTCAAAGCTCGCCCTCACCCGTACACCAGACGAAACAATAAACAGAGCCAAAACTGTTTAAAATAGCAATGATGAAATGCATCTGCGCCAGTAATGCGGTTGTCAGTTCTGTCTTTGCGACTCATAGATTCAGTGATTCTGTGATTGTCTCATATGTGAAAAAAAGTCGCCGCAAACTGGTCAGTAAACAGTGAGACCCAGCTGTCACTGACATCATGTTTATGTGATTTTTGAGCAAAAAACTTCAACTCGTAATGTCTGCTGCTTTCCCTGATGGTGTTGATCTGTAGGCTGAGGGGAGCAGCTACGAACGAATTAACGGACCTTTCCTCATGTTACACTCTAGTCTGGAAGTTGACGTTTGTTACACACAGACCATCTCCCTCTAGACTCTTGACAAAAAGATTTCAAAGCGACTGGACGTGTTTCGGCTGAGATAAAGGGAAAACACGGACTTCGGAGGCAACACGCCAGATGGTTCACGCCTCCACGTGAATTCATCCTTTTACTACTAATAATAATAATTACAAAGAATAATAATAATAATAACCAAATTAACTGAATAGAATAATGAACAGAAAAAGTGAGAGAGAAAACAATATTAGCCTAATAAATGTGAGCTGTCAATAAACATTACTTCATGGTGATTTCATGTGGTAATTCCTCTTTTAAATTATACATTGTCAGAATGTAAGTCTAAATCATATTCTCTAATACAGTGGAAAAACACGTGGAGGAGCTCAGATATTTTCACTTACTTTCGCTGCAAATTGAATTACGTTTAAGTAAAATTATGTCTTTAACTGCTGTAATGAGTATTATTTTGTTTTGCTTCCGGTGAGAAGTGAAATTACCTCGCTGAATTTGCAGGATGTCTTTCACTGAATACAAAACTAAATAAGGACATTTTTAGTGTGAGATGGAGAAACACACACACACACACACACACACACACAGAGGGAACATAAAACAGACATACGGCATATGTTCCATAGAGTATCTGTGATACACCAACAGTTTCCAACGTGGCCTGGAGGCCTTGCGCTCTTGTGCTGCAGACTGCTCCACTAAACACCATGTGGCAACAATATGTTGAAACCCAAGCAGGCTTTTTGATGAAGGCCAGTATGATTGTGAAACTATCAAGTGGTTCCTCCTTACAGCCAAAATAACTCCAAGAGTGTTTGGCTCGACGTTTTTAAATCTCTCAGTCACTATCAAACATCACTTGGCCCCCTGATGTTCAAATCGAGCGACTGCACGCAAGCCATCGAACACAAGGCAGAGAGAAGTAGAGAAAAATGTAAAAGTCAAAAAGTGGAAAGAAACACGGATGATGACAGATGTTTAGAAGAAGAAAAAATGAGGAGAAAGAGATATTAAAGAATTGGGGCAAAAGGCTACATACAGAGAAAATCTGAGAGAGAAGAGATAGTGATAAACAATGAATAACAATCTTATACAAGAGGAAATCCAGTCAAAGGGATTGACAGTTCCAGACAGACTGATAAAAAAAAAAGAAAAAAATTAACAGTGGGGTGCCGCCGTTATGCTGGTAATCTCACTACGAAGATAGTTTGATTTGTGGAAATGGAGCTTTAGAAAGTGTGACAATTTGACAGTAGCCTGGGGTAAGCAGTCTGGCATAGCCACACTTTATAAAAACTGCCTCCTCTTCTCCTCTCTGATCAAAAGGGGAAGACCTGCTAACCTGTTATATAAGCCAGCAGCACCAAGTGAGAGGCTGGCACACAGAGACAAAGGACGCCCATGTCGGGAATAAAGGCAAATATAAAGAGATGAAATTGAGGAAAATTGGCTCGAAAAACTGTCAAGTACAATTCCTCTGCTTTCTTTTCCCCATTCCTCTCTGACTTGAAAGCTAATACTCTAAGTGTGGAAAATAAAATGCACGTTTGAATGGAATGGGGTTGCAGACCCTATTACACCGAGCCTTTGTACATCTACAACATATAATCATCTAATTGGACTACACTCTGGTGTATTTCCAGCCCCTTGCATTTTCAATCTAACTGCTGACCCAAAAACACACTTTCTCCTTCACTAGACAACATTTTGAAACATGCCACACATGGCAAATTGTCAGGTCAATAGTTAAGTTGATGCTTATGACCATATATATATATACTACAAAAATCAAAAGTGAAACAGTTTTTTCTCTCACTCATTTACACCAGAGCTCACATTGCTGAAATCAGCAACTTACTCTTTCCAGGCATAATATCGTTTCTCTTTTAGTATTTGAGGAACCCAGGTTACACTGCAGAAGGTGATGTCCTTAGTCAGGGATTGAACTTTCAACTTGTGTTACACATTAAATATCTTTCTGACAGGATCAAGGTCTCCAGTGCAACATGGTTCTTACACCATGGAACACTGACATTCATATACAGCATTGGCGGTGTACTAACAATTTGAAACCCCAATCAAAAAGTATAAAAAACACTATATGACATGCAGTGACAATCTCCACATAACAGAATGGCTAAGTCACACTCCCGCCGCTGGACCCCATGGGACATTATTTTGGGAAAAAATAAAATAAAATAAAAATTTGTACAGTAGTCACTGGACGGTGACAAATTACTTTTTGATCCCATTTAAATTGTGTCCTCATTCTAAAATATGATACATGTATGTCTTATAAAAAAATAATTTCACAAACCAATAAAGTTGCAGTTTGCAGTACCACTTTTAAAACTGCTCAGTGAACTGCGTCTCATGTCTCACATTTGTCATCAATGCTAACACGGCTGTAACTTTAGCACAGTTTCTTTGGTTCCTTCAGAATGAGGGAAAATGGATTAAAAGAGGTAAAAATTGTTACAAGCATGGCCACGTTGAGAGCCGCAGCTAGGCAAACAGAGAGTTTGTCACCTTTGTCAGAGACGGCTGTTAAGATGTCACTTACACAACAATCTGATGTTGGTCTTTCTAGATACGTATTTTCAAAATCTTATACTTCAGCTGTTGTATGAAAACCTGCCAATTTCTGTACTGGGAAAATTACCTCTTAAATTGACAAACATCATATTTGAGATTGACTGAACAATTTCAATGTGATCAAAAAATATTTTCTCTCTTTACATTGACTAGCCTTTATATTTTTCCAATAAGGTCCCATTGGGTCCACCAGAAGGGACATGACTCTATAATGCTGCATTCACATGGAATCAGGCGGGCAGGGTCACAGGGAGCTGAAGCCAATCCCAGCTGACATTGGCTGAGGGTGGGGTCCACCCTGGAGAAGTCTCCACCTGAGGTAGAGACTAACAACCATTCAAACTCACATTTTACACCTACGGGAAATTGAGAGTCACCAGTTAACCTGCATGTCTTTGGACTGTGGGAGGAAGCTGCAGTACCCGCAGGGAACCTACGCAGACGCGGGGCGAATGTGCAAACTCCATACAGAAAGGTCCTACTCCTGCCAGGTATCGAACCCAGGACCTTCTTGATGTTAGGCAACAGTGCAACCCACTGAGCCACCATGCTGTCCCTCAGATTTCAAGCTGTAGTAAATACAACTGTGGGTATTACTGCACCAAAACAATCAGCTTCTCACTGTCAAGTTCGGACGTGATTTCTTCTTGGAAATATATAACATCCGATTGTAAATTCCATGACAGAGGATGACAAAAAAGTTTAAAATGTTTTAACTTTGGATGGCAAATCCCGTCTACCGTTACTGTTGCTGGCATTCTTTGCCGGCCTCATCAAATTTTACCATCCAGCTCTCATCCACTTAAATGACATCCGGTTTGCCGTCTACCGTCTGCCTGATTCCACGTGAATGCAGCATGAGGGAGTCAAAGGTTTCAAAGGGTTTAACAGCTCCTCATCTTTTACTCTTCCGTAAGCATATTTGGACTAGTCCCCGATTTTCCGTATGGCAAGCACCATTCTTTCATTAAGCTTGGAGCTGTTAGATGAGATCATCCATGAACACAAACTGATCCCACTGAAGCTGAAATCTCAACACAGCTGAGGGCTGATTGGATTATTCTAGTCAGAGTCAAGCTGTTCCATCTGGAGGAGTGCTAAACCAGTCCTATTAATGGATTACCAGTCTGTGTTTTTAAACTTAGTCATGGATGACTTTTCCCTGTTTCACGTTCAGGCCAGACTGTGTCTTCAGGCTTGTGACTGTAGTAAACACATGACAGAGGACATGAAAGCCATTAAGCCTGGAAAGCTCCAGACAAATGTTCTCATTTGAACTCGGCATAAACACTAATGTCAAATGGGAGAGGAATGCAAAGGAGTCAATTAACATGCAAATACATGATACTCATCTCTTCGTATAAATTAAGTATTGACAATTATACCCTTCTAACTGGAGGACATTTTTGACCCTTTAAACTCATGTAGTTACAATTAATTAAGCAAGATTTGACATAGCTGAGACCGCATGTGTCTCAGTTATTAATGTCAAACAGTTTTTGCCTTTCAAGTTTTAATTGAAAACGTGGAATTGCCCGACTTTCTAATTGTGGCTCTGGCGTTCTCATTTCGGGCGTGTGTGTGGTTGTGTGTGTTGGAGATAGCTGCCAGTGTGCTAAGGGCTTCTGAATAACGTCATCTCAGCAGCATATTAATGTCAGTGATAAGTCAGACTGTTAATGTTGCTTCTTAAAATTAAACGGGAAAAAATCCAGCCTTAATGTGAATTCAGAGTACAGTACAGTCTATAATAAGGACACTGCTCTCCTCAGAGTCTTACTCTATTCCATTTTTCTGTCAGCAGTGAAGGGCTGATATAGTTTTCAGGCAGAGGTATCGAGCCAGACGAGTCAAAAGAGACACTTTGAAGCACCTTATAAACCTGGTGCGGAGTCGATGGCTTAGTAAAGATTAGCATTTTTAATGTGTGTGTTGGCTAATTGCTATTTGAAGTGTATGCATGCGTGGAACATGTTTGTATATGTATGATTTCATTGATGTAGATGAACATTCAATGATAGTATTACCTTACAAAAGAAGCTTCATGTCAGGCTGAGAACATTTCAAGAAAAATGGTTCTGTTTAACTTGTTTAACAAAACTGCAAATGTGACCATGGTCAAATAATCTGTGCTTACAAAATTTTAACTTCAATGGAACAAGGTCCCACAAAGAAGTCTATGTAACTGTATTAAAGGTATAGTTCACCTTGAAATTAAAATTGAGTAATTATCTAATCACCCTCATGCTTGTGGAAGGTCAGGTGAAGTTTATTAGTCCACAAAACACTGCTAAAGCTTTACAAGAAAAAGGCAGGAAAAACCCGGGAAATTCCCCAAATAATTAAAGTGTATGGTGACCAATTTTCAAAAGTGAAAACAAACAAACAAACAAACAAAAGGCTCCTATCTCTAGAACTTCATTGAACAGTGAGGCTGAAACATGGCATCAGTGACAACATTCAAAGCAGCTTGGCATGTCGAGGTTTCAGAACTACTTCTCATGAAACTCCAGCAGTGTTTTGTGGACTTAACAACTATCCAAACTTCCTCGAGCATGAAGGTGAGTGGCTACTGACTGAATTTTCATTTTTGGGTGAACCATCCCTTTAAGACAATGTACAAAAGATAACCTATCAGTATTAAAAGGTAAAGGAAACAAAGCTCTGGTGCATTGAAAAGGATGTATGAATGGCTTCACTTCCTTTTTTTTGTGCCAAGGAAGACAGTAGTGGTAGTAACTACTTACCTTGGATAAAAAGTTCTAAAAGTTGGTTACTCTTTACTACAGCAGCTTGGACAACATCAGTTATCCTGTGTAAGTACAACAAAATGCACCTGTTGCTGCTGGCTGCAGCCAAATACCATTGGTCAGGTTTTCGGACCTGCCTGCAGTTCGAACCTGGATACCATTGGAAGTCTGATGACGAGCCAAAAATTCAGTGGAGAGAAATAAGAACATCTGCATACAAAGTGTTGAACCCCCAGAATACACACCAGCAATGAACACATTCTGCAGTGCAAAAGAATAATAGCTTCTTTGGTAGGTGTACAAACAGTACTTCTGTCTGATTACAGGTGCTGATAGGACCTCAGTACACAAATAATGAGTTCTCACCAGTAATTTAAGTGACTGATGAATTTGGCATCAAAATAAACCCTCTGTTATCAGTACAGTACAATTTTCAAGTTACAGGTTTCCTTTTATCAGTTACTAGGGTAAGAATGGCATTTTATATCAATCCTTCAATTTTTACCTTTTCTACATTCTCTCATAAAAAGAAAACCTTTCAGAGGTCTTGTGTCAGTGTGGATTTTGATGGTGTGTTTGGTTCTTTCTTGGCTGCGCAGTCGATCCTAGAAGCTTCTGATTTTCTCACCATGGTAAATTTAATATATTTTGCACAATTTTTTCCAAGTCTTTTGGTAAAAAAAGTAATACTGGCAAGCTTTCAGTTTACCTCGGGTATGGCTTCATAGGCTTGTCAGTCTTTTTTTTTTTTTTTTACATGGATTGTTAAGCACAGAGATGGTACAGATGCCATCCTTCAACCCTAAGGTTCGATTTACACTTTCAATGCCCTTTTTTCCTCTTTCATCAACCTTTCTCAACTCCAATGTTTCCCTGCTAAACTTAAAGGTGTGAGTCAAATAAATGAGTACTGAACAGCTGGTTCAGTTTATTAGATGAATGGGAAAATTATCAAAAAGAAAATTCACTGACTTAAATCAAACTGAACCTAGCAAATCCAGAGCAATAATTCAATGAGCAACAGTTACTGACAAGTATCATCATGAGGCCTAATTAATATTAAAGTACTTTAAGGATTTTTTATCCTCATTCTGAATAACTTTATGATTATCATTGTTTTAATTTTCATCAAAGACTCTTCTCAACAAGTTGTCTAAGGATCATTTACAGTTTGCAGACAATAAATCTTAGTAAACCTCATGATTTCCCTTCTGCCCCCCTTGAATTATAAGTTCAGAAGCAGTTACAGTGGTGTAGTTATTTGAGACTGCATTAATCAGCATTAAGCTCATATCAGTTACGTAAGACCCGGTCAGTGAACGGACGGAGGACCTGCCGGCACGATGGTTCTGCTTGGGGGTTTTAGACAAACCACATTACTTGGAAGAATTAAACAAATTACCAAAGTGGGCTTTTATTCTGAAATGCTTGGGTGTCGTGACTGATCTTTGCTCCTTCGTGTCATGCTTGACCTCATATAGTGTCGCTTGCTAAGCAATATTTAATAAAAGGAATGTTCTGACAAGAACAACCTTGGAGACTCAGCAAGTTCGTGTTTTTTTTTTTTTTTTTTTTTGATTACTACGTGCAGGGAAAAATAAGAACC
>JAQLOL010000026.1:2602552-2618472 GCA_029783665.1 Naso thynnoides | reverse complement strand
TAATCTTCAACTTCAAATAGTTTCTGTTTTTTTCTGGTCTCATTGTTTAAGTAAATGTTTTGGTGGTTTTTTTGTTTTGTTTTTATGTGTGTGTGTGTGTGTGTGTGTGTGTGTGTGTGTGTGTGTGTGTGTGTGTTATACAGAACAGGATTTAAATCTTCTCCTGCTTTCCTCTTTTTTATGGCTCCCAGCATACACTTTAGTATCAACCTCACTGATAGTAAATGTGTGGAATTGTAAAATGGTAATGATGGTGATGATTACCACAGTGAAGAGGGACGTAATTGTACTTCAAATTATCCTCATTGCCTTTCAAAAAGACATAAAACTCTCAAAAAGAAGCAATCACAAGATGATGAAAATTGTCTGTGAGATGCTGTTGCATTTATCAGTCAGACCTGCCACTTAGAAATGTTCATTTTTTTGATGAGCTGTTTTGTCATCAATCCCTCTCTTCACTTGTTTATTGCATAAAAAAAGGTGAGCATCTATTTCCTTGTGCATTAACATTGTTATTTTTATTTCACATGCATACTTGTGCGTAGTTTTAGTAATTGTTTTAGGTCATGCAAAGTGTGAAAATGACTGGTGTGTCCCAGCTTCCACAATAGAGAAATCCAGTTATGGTGACAGGTCGCACAAAGACAATGTCATGCCTTGGTATTAATAGCTAGTCTGTGTTCTGTGGGGTGAAGAGAGAAGACAAGGAAGGCCCCCATTTCAATAGTAATTGCTCACAGTTAATCATTGGTGCCTGCGTGTCATGAGACTGGGCAAATTTTGCTTTGGGGGAAAATTAGAATGTGATTGTACAACAGCAGTCGCCACAAAAGTCAGGCATCAAATTAAAGATAAAGGAAAGTGGTATGGGGACTTTATAGCACTGGATTCATTAGATTTCATAGTTTGACACAGAAACTGAATCACCTGGGAGGACCATTTCTAGAGCTTTGGTTAAAGAGGAACACTGCTTAATTTCTGAATTCCCACATCGTTGGCGGCTGCCATTTGTTTCCCCCTCGCTCTTTAATTGATATGAGAACATTATCTCCCGACTGAAAATGTTTCATAGCTGCAGATGGAGGAAATTGGAAGACAATTGCAAAGTGGAGGTCGCACAGAGGTCAGGTGTCAAAGAGAAGATGGAGAAAAGAGGCTGGAGTGCTCTGCTGGGACTGAAATGTTTTCAATTACACAGTTAAACATGGAAAAGGAGAGCACACCAGAGAAATGACATGGTGAGAGTGTGGGACAGTTCTGACTGTTTTCAGGCCGGGTTTGCACATTTTTATCTAGCAAGTCTAACAAGCCAGTGCACTGCAGACCGCAAAAATAAGCCCACACGTCCCCCTCGTCCTCTGCATTATAGTCACATTGTCTTAAATATATCGTTTTTTTTAACTTATATTTAATACTTCGTATTTATGCAGAATTCAAAAGAAAGATCATCCTACCGTGTAGATGTGACTGATGAGGTTTGTTACTGACATAGTGTTTTAAAATAACGTTAGGTTAGGATTAGACTGTGGTATTTCTGACTGATCCACAGATAGATATTAAGAGCAGCAAATGTAAATTATGAGCAAAAACTTCAGAGATCACTCTGTAAAATTTGAAAGCAAAGAAAAACAAGGCGATGTTAGATGTCATGTTAGCAGGATTATGAGAGTAGACTCTACAGTCTCACTGTACATCAGCATAATGAGACATGATGGTGACGTCAGATGAAAAGCCAGAGGATCATTAAAGTTACTCAAACTCACCCTGAGGGACACGTTAATGCATATGCATGAGGCAGATTCCAAGGCAATCCATTGTACATTCATTAAGATATTTTAATCCAAACCATGTGGTCACGTAAATCTTCTGGTGGAACTGAAGAAAAGATTCATCCACTGGGGACCATCAATGTCTGTGCAAAATTAAGTGGCAATCCATCAAAAGCTGCTCAGAGATTTCAGTGTGGACCAAAGGAAAAAAACAAAAACATTAATATAATTTCATGATGTTTTGGGGTTTTTTGATTGAATTTTCCATTTGAAGAAGGATAAACCCAACCAAACAACACTTATGGAGCCCTAAAATGTAGGAACTGACAAATATTAAGATTTGATTGAAATGAGAAATAAGGTCCAAAATTTAGAAATGTTTTTCATACATACAAGTGTATACCATCAGGCGAATGATAAAGTGTTGCTGATCACGTTTTGTTTCTGTAAAGTTTGGTGACTTGTGGGATAAGAACAAAACAAGAAACATTCTGAGTCAGATAAAGTCAAATAACAAAAACATTTCTCTCAATGCAATTTAAAAGATTTTCACTAAGACTTTTTCTTAGTTACCAACTTGACTTTTTAAAACAGAGGCTTTCTTGTAAGTTTTTGTCTCGAAATAAAAGCTGAAACCTTTATGACATCATCAGAAGAAATGTTTATGTGTATGTGTAAAACATTTAGTTGAGAATTACAAAAGCGTATCGCTGTCACACCGTAACAAAAAAAGAAATCAGTATCATCTTTAAACTTGATAGTTTTATTGTTATGACAATAAACTTATAATGTTACAACATGGAAACGTTTTTTGTTAGAACAATATACCATTTATATTGTTAAACGTGAAACTTATCCGGTTACAACTTGATAATTTGTTGTTATGGCAATAAACGTTCCAGATTATTAGGCGATAAGTTTATTGTGATAATGGAATGATTTATTGTTACAGCACTACACTTATCACGTAAAAATGTGATACGTTTCACGTTTTAACAATAAAAAAAGTATACTGTCATAACAATAAACGTTCCACGTTATCATGTGACAAGTTTATTGTTATGACAAATTATTAAGTTATACGGTGATAAGATTTATGTTTCAACAATATAAATAGTATTATGTTATACCAATAAAAGTTCAATGTTAGAACATGATACATTTTTTTGTTGAAATAATGTAAAAAATATATCATGTTATAATGTAAAAAAGTTACATTATAATATGAAACCCTTATCGTTAAATCAATGAACTTATCACGTTTTAACGTCATACTGATCCTCTTTTATTTATTACGCGTGGCAGCAGTGCGCCTCTGTTAAGAACAAATAAGTGCTTTGGTGCAACATAGAAACGCTAAAAGCGTTTTTAAAGACGATCTTAAGATGCTGCACAGACCTATTGACAGGGATTTGTAGAAATACATCCAAGGGGCCGTGGTCATGGTTCATGGTGCTGGATCTCAGATTGGACATTGATTATGTATATTTATATATCTGCATGCCACATGAATAATGCTCCCCTACGAGTGCCTATAAATACTTGTGTCCTTGTTCCCAGCAAATGACTGCTGTTGCTGATGGAAACACTTAGCAGCACTCGAGCTCACTGAAGCTCAGGAGGATATCAAGGACTGCCTGCTGAATGGAAGCTAGTCGATGGCTCTTCATAGAAGTACAGCTGAGAGCACGTACACTCTGCCATATGCACAGTACGTACTGTACACTCTGCCTGTCCAGCACCTGCCACACTCCATCTGTCTCTCACCCTTTCAGATATGTATGAACAAAATGGTCATTTTTTATCTCTTTCACACACACACACACACACACACACACACACACACACACACACACACACACACACACACAGAGCCTCTATATAATGTCCATGCCACACAGTATGCACATGTAGAAACACGGTCTCAGGAGGAAGGGACAGTTTTTAGCGTGTTTCAGCACGTTGCATCATTTGTCATCCTGTCAATTTGGAGAAAGGCCCTGATCCTGAACTCTGCATATTCATGACAATCAAGTCATAAAAAACTGTGTGTGTGTGTGTGTGTGTGTGTGTGTGTGTGTATTTGTCTTTCAGGGACTCGCCTTCTTTGTGAGGACAAACGTAAGTCCCTGTAAAGTAAATCATCACCTTATGAGTCAGCGTTTTGGTTGAGATAAGAGTTATATGAGTATTGTGAGGGTACTTCCCTAGAAATAAATGGAAGTCTTTGTCATATCACCAGAAATGAATGAAAACACAACTGTGTGTGTGTGTGTGTGTGTGTGTGTGTATTTGTATGTCCACAGTGATGCATTCAAGTGAAATTAGTTAGATGTGAATCCTTTACCAGATGGCAGAGAGAAAGACAGAAAAAATGGCTGATTTTACTGGAAATATACAAAATGAAAGTTTTATTCAATTTGTCTTAAAATCATCCAAAATATATTCTGCTTCCAAGGTCATTCTCAAAAAATTGTTAATGAAAATTTAAATTTCAACCAATAAAACTCATAAAAAAAACTTTCCATGACTAACTTTGCATATTAAGCATAGACCAACTGTAAAAATAACAGCAGTAAATATTAAGTAACTTATTATTAGATGCATAAAACATAAAACAAGTTGTGGCTAAATGTCTTGTCAAGAATTTGAACAAGTAATTTCTAGTAAACGATTAGTTTATTTTAGCAGGCTTTCTGCCTCTTTAGCTTCATATATTGCACCGTGCCCCTAATGAGGCTGATGATCAATCTCAGGTTAATGAGCCATAATGACTGTAAATTAGCATAAATTGATATATTAGCATCCTCCTCCAGCAAACCTCTTAAAGTCCTCAATGTTATGACACCAGACGAGATAGACATAAACTCAAGCACTTGTTAAGTCTGTTGTACAAATATGCTACATGAGGGTCATAAGAATGTTTTATAGACCAGTTCTATTTAACTGACCGAATCTTTTCAGTTGATGATAATTCTGAGCAACAAAATGTCTTGATAAAATCATTCTGTCTGTCTTAAGACACTACGGCAAAATATATCACTTAATTTCCAAGCTGAGCTGTACCATACTTGCCAGTTTTTGTTTGATGTGTGTTCCTGAGGTTCTGTGAGGGATGTTTGCTTTGCTTTGTCATCCTGCTGATTTCCATGAACTGTGGCCGTGCATGGATCGCCGATCCCAGCTGTGCTGCCTACTGTGACTTTTTATTTACTTAATGTTTGTCAAATTTTTGTCATAGTCATTGTCATCATCATCATCATCATCATCATCATCATCAACAACAACATATTGTTAATATTATTATTATTAATATTATTATTATTAGAATCACTATTCACTGAGTATGTTAAAAAGATACAAGGAATTTGATGATATACAAGGAATGTTGGATAATCAGCACTGTCATCATTATATTTATTATTATTATTATTAATATTATTAGAATTTTAGAAGTACTATCATTTATTAAAGTACCTTAACTACTACAATCATTATTATGAGTAGTATGACTTAAGTATTTATATAACCCAACTGGTGCTGTCAGATCAGGGCCCACCTTGAGTCTTGGATTTGTTTCTGTTTCTGCTGAAGGGAAGTTTTTCTTCACCACTGTCGCCAAGTGCTTACTAATGGGGGAATTGCTTCTAACTGTTGGGTCCAAAAAACTCAAAATATAGAGTGTGGTCTGGACCTACTCTATATGTAAAGCATCTTAAGACAACTTTGTTGTGATTGGATGCTATAGAAACAGAACTGACTTTAACTGACTTGACTATGTTGGTACCTTGCAACCTAACTCAGAGGCACAGGTAAGCACGCCCAAACATCTCAGTCTGACGTGGGTGACAGTTTGTCTTTGGCTCTTTCAAGCCCCCTTCTCCACAGTTTCCATTTAAAATGGTTAAAAATGAATTTAAAATGTATTGAGGAGAAGAAATACATTTCAGATTTTACTTCCCCTGAGGCAAGACATTCTCCTTCCTAACTACGATTCATTTCAGCAAACACCGAGAATTTTGTAAGATATGTCAGGCTAACTTCAGCGTAGAGTGTGCTGGGAAAAACAAACTTAACAAACATGCTAACTATGCTTAACACAAACAATTTTAGCATGAAATGAATTAAAATGCCATAGTGTAAGTACATTTAGATAACAACAGATGTATATGCCCATGTATTTAAGACAGAAAAATAAAAGGTAGAAACTTTCCCATTTAAAGCAATCTTAATGGACATTTAAACAAAAATCTGAGTTTACAAGGTCCGCTTCAACACACTATGAGATATCAACGCCCAAAGTTTATAAGGTGTCATGTCCCTGTGTGTGTGTGTGTGTGTGTGTGTGTGTGTGTGTGTGTGTGTGTGTGTAAAACTCTGAAATACAGAACAGACAGAAGCAGCTTTCCTGTAAGTGATACAATGTAGTTGAGACTCTCAGCACATTTTTTTTTCTCAGACTATTTTGGAACAAACTTAAAAACAAATTTACCTGCCAGGGTGGCAGATAGCCTTTGCAGCTTTACTTGCCAAATGTAAAATCTACCCACACTTGGTGTTTGGCAGGTGTTAATTCCAGACCCTGCTGGCAGGTCTGCAGTACTCAATCAGTGAGAGTCGCTAAGTGCTCGATGAATCTCAGGCACAGTGGTGCCTTTTGCTGAGCTAATGTTAACTAATGCTAACGTGCTGACATTTTGTGATAGTCATCTGGTTTGACCATCTTATCTTATAGTGTGAGCATGCTTACATTTACAAATTGGCCCTAAAGATTAAAGAACAGCTTGGGGGGATGGAAATGTCATTGATCTGCAAATTTAATACTAGTGGCAGTCATGGGATCAGCAAAGTGATTCGAATTTATCTCTAAAGGGACCTTGGATTCCTGTAGAAAATTTCACAGTAATAACATTTAAGTGAAAGCCAATGATTACAACCTGCTGGTGACGCTAGAGGACAAATCAGAGGAGCATCAAAATCTGTGGGATTCATATTGTGAGGAACACGAGTCCTGGACCAACGTTATGGCCTTTAATACAACAGTAGTTAGAATAATTTCATCTGGAGTAAAGCTGTGGACTGACTGACCAACCCAGCAACACTGATGGGACTGATTAAAAAAGTTGACTGAATTATGAAGTAATTAATTTGATTCTACCTATAGACATGTGACTGGACCAACAACAGCTGCCGGCTCCTCTGGCCACTCAGGGTGTTGCTAATTTAAATGAGATGATGGCGTAATGTAGTGTGGTTGTGATATGTAAAAGAAAGCAGCCAGAGGGAAACTGGTATCTCCCATGAAATCAAAATTATTTACTTTGGGTTCAATATGGAAGTTGTCATGGTAGTTTAGAGAGTAATTAATTACATATATACTGCAAACTATCTACAGAGATGCTGTGTCCTGACAAGCCTGCAAAGTGTATCAGCTAATAATGTGCAATACCACTAATTTACATTCCAATCCGATACCAAGAAAAACCAAGGGTGGTATTGCTGATACCAATATGAAATCAATACTTTTTTGTATAGAAAAGGGAAATTAAAAGTCATAATATCAACAGTATTATTCATGGATATATTTTGCCGACATATGAATGAATTAAAACATTCATTCATTCAGTCATTTTGCTTGCTTATATCAGTGTGAATCTGGACAGACGTGAATCACTTACACAGTCAGGAGCAATGATAAACATCTCTAGTATAGCTAACGTTACACTCTATGTACCTGCACAAGGCCTGTCAGCACCGAAGGACTCAGTGATTGAAGCCTGTCTCGCCCCAGCAGCACCTCTTCACTCCTCATCCTCAGTTCGCTCGCTTAATACGGCAAGACACCAACACCCACTTATAGAGCCGCAGTATGGAAGGAGATGTAGTTCCTCTTAAACGACGATTGTGTTATAACTTTCTACTGTGTTCCTGTTGCTGACAAAAATACACACACACCCCCAAATTGATGTAGCCTGTGAATATCAATCTTTTTACATGAGAATCAGTCCTAGAGCAGAAATGTTTGGAATTGGAAGAACCGATATTTTAGACTAGTATCAGTCACAGTGATTTACAGTTATGAGATCGGCTCCCCTTTCCCTGTTGCTTAAACCAGTTTTCAAAGCACGGCACTGTCTTTGAATACATATTAAAAGCAACAATTAGAAATGTTTCTGAACAGATCAAACCAATCTACCATCTCCAGCAGTGGTTGTCAGATGGGGGTACGTGTATGCCTAGGGGTACTTTGGAGGACTGCACGGGGTACTTGAGATTTTTTTTTTCAATGTTAGAAAAATAAAACATCAGTCATCAAAAATATCAGTCGTAAAATAATTATTATTGCATGACGAAGACGAAAATTGGTTCACCGTGAATTTAGCGATTGATTCTAAACAGAATCATTGCATTCATTGTTTGTCAGTGCAAGATTGTTAATAAATCACACACTGATGGCACTGTGTTGTACCTAAAAACATTTTTTTTCTACCAAAAATGTTTTGCACTGGTCAGGGGTTACTTGGCAGAAAAAATATTTTAAAGGGTTACATTCCTGAAAAAAGTTAGAGAACCACTGATCGACAGAGATTTATTTCTTTCTACTTCAGTGCCTTATAAAAAGGTCTTGAAATGTCTGTTGATGTTGGGGATTAAAGTTGAGACAGAAACTCTCATTATCATCAGTTCTTATCTTTAGCACCAACAGATGATGAGTGCTCACTTAACGTGTATTAGAGTGACATCTGCATGAATAACTAGAGTAGATTTTCATGTAGCCTCCATAGAAACCCTTGGTAATCATATGTATCTTAGGTATCCCCTTAGCAAAAACAATGAAGAGCGAATTAAAATTCCTCTGTTCTGTGCAATCAAAAGGTTTTCTTTGGATGTTCTTTTTAGCAGCATTTGACCAAATGTTTAGGCACTACTCTGGTTGCGACCGCATAAATGAATCACAAAAGAATATTAAACAAATATATGCTGAACTTTGTAGCCTACTGCATTGGTCTCTAGCATCACTGAAACCAAGACAACAAATTATACATTTGACCACACAGTCACTTGATCTCAGTGACCTACTCATCTTATATCCCATCTACAGTATCTTACTCTTTTGTAATTCTACAACACAGCACGGCAGCAGGCCGCACACATACTGTCTGTTCCTCCTTTACGCTCACACACACAAACACATTTCACTCATGCACTTAATCCGATTTGCATAAAATTAACATTAGACTCCACAGGGTATTTTCTGTAGGACTGAAACCCAGATGGATCCACAGTTTGCTGGCCTCTCCACCGAGGGGCTTCATTATATACTGTACGTGCTCTGATCTCGTGCCCATCGCTCATGTGATGATCACTTTTCTGTTAAGGAGTACAGAGTTTTGGGTGATTAGCCGACTGCAAGCTGTCTGCCCGCAACGCTGACCTCGTGGCACTCCCTTTATACCTCACTGGACTAATTGGCCTGTAAATCCTTTAGGATTCAAACAGTGACAGTCAGTGTCCACCCGGCCCAGCAGGGAGCTGCACTGCTGTCTGCTGGAAGACAGCACCATGAAAATAAATGTCAACAGGAACGCCTTGCCACTGCTCGATTTCAGGTTTGTGTCTTTGTGTGTGTTTTTGTGTTGTGCCAGCCAACAAAACAACAACATCTAAAAAAAAAAAAAACATAAAAAAAAGTTCCTTAAAGCTGATATAGGTACTTTATCATTGGTGTCATTGTGCTAAAACTCCAATAATAACCTTTCAGCATATTGTAATTCTGGTGGTCTGAAAGAACACTAGACTTCACCTGCACCTCTCCTTGGCTTTGTTCAAACCGTGACAGGACTTTCGGCCAATCACAGTAATTTCAGAGAGCACGTGTTCCTGCTGGCTACTCAAGTTATACAACAGTTAGAGTACAACAGCACTGGGATTTTTAACTTAATGTATTACTCTGCTTCACAGGTTTTCTAATCATTGCCGGTTGCTAGGTTACTTTGCATCAAACTGCATTGAAAAGGTGGACATTTTTCCAGATTATCTTCAAAGAAGGACCAAAAGAAGGATAGAAGCGAGCAAAAAAGTGAAGCAGTGGGCCCTGCTGTAATTATTATTAAATAAGCTAGTGTGCAGTAACATGTTAACTGTGTTGCTTAGCAACAGTCCTGTGCTAGTCCAGCTGAGGAACTATTTATGCTGGCGGAGCTAAATGAATGATAAAATAAACAAACCAATCATAATCAATTTTTGCTCATTACTGTCAACTAAATGGAGCTCGTAGAATTGTTGTATTAAAGCAATATCACACTCGTGGTCGTGCTGTTGTACTAAATATCATCACTGCTGTGATTATCCATGAACGACCGCATCACACCAGTGACGATATACATTTTAACAGAACTCCCTCTCATGTGATATTGCTCAAGTGATGTCGTTATGAGTTGACTGGTTGTTGAGACAAGTGAAACAACAGTGTCTGCAGACAACACTGTCAGCTGGCTTGAGTCGAGCTACGATGGACCAGTTTACTCCGCTGCAATTTTCTTTGCAACCGTTTCATCTCATCTTGAATCTGTGGTGTAAACTGGCCTTAAAAATGAGAGCAACAACAAACAAAACAAAACAAAACGTGAGCTGGAGCAAAAACAGGGAGGGGAGGATGCAGCCGAGTTGCCTCCTTAGGAGTCTCATGCTACAGCTAGGTCGATTTCTAGACATTGTCAACCACAGCTATAACCACCAAAAGTAGTTGAAACATCCAAGCAATTTCCAGTGTTTGTGCAGTTTTATGCCGAAAGACAAACAACAACAACAAAAACATTGTGCAACAGATTTTATCTCTTCATCTTTAATGTCTCTGCTCATCGTTCTTGTGTCCTGGCCATCAATTAGTTGCAAAAGCAACAGGCTTAACAGTCAGCAAGGATTCTTCATCAAGGATTTTGCAAAGCATTTTACGGACATATTTGACCAATCCCTGCACTCCTCTTAACCCTGTGCCCATAACACTGAGTACATACCTTCTCCAGAGTTTATGATGTTATTACACAGAAGTCAGAGTGCACTGAGTGATCGACCAGGGATAATTAGAAGTGTATTTATGGTGGCCATTACATACCATTAATTTCCAGTGGCTATATAATGTCCAGATTTAAAGTGTGTGGTGACTGGAACTGTGGAATGGCAGTTGTAAATTAGGGATAAAGATAAGATCCAGCCAGTAATACAAAGAGCTCCTTATTATTATCTGCCATAGAAAATTTTTAACATATTCAAAGCATAGTGTAATTTATCAGTAAAGAAAAAAAAACTTGTTTTGCTCTTTCAATTCGTTAAAGCTGTATGTGTGTATTTTTATGTTAATATAGTATCCTCCAAATTGTTCTGACATCATAAAAAGCCAGCAGTGCAGTGTGTTGTTTGGGCCCGTGGAGCTTGTTCTTTTAGGTACTACCGCTTGGGCCAGCAAAGTTTGATTTTTTTAAACTCAACACAAACGTTTCAGTAACCTTTTAGTATCTAGATTACTAGGACTTTGCTCTGTCTCTTCTGAATGACCTGCGTCATAAAACAATACTTTAACAGTCAAACAGTGATTGATTGTGGTGAGGCCACCGGTATGGGATGGCAGTCTTATAAGATTAGATGGTTGTTTGGTCCACCATATAATTCCAGACAATACCCCCACCATTCTAGGATGGACTGCTAATGAGATTTGGCGCAAATATTGAAGGTCCCCAAAGTAATAATGACTTTGGTCGACCTTTTGTCTAGCACCACAAGTTTTCACATATTTAGTGAAATATGTCAACATCTACTGGATGGATTGGCATGAAATGTCAGGTCTTATAATTTGTAAGGTACTTTGGCTGATGACCAAATAGGTGCAGAGCTAACGACTTTACCAGAAGCCTCAGCTGTGCATTGTGCTGAAAGACTAGGTTCACATTTTTTCAAGACTGTCTCCAAACAATAATGTGGATTGAGATTGATCTAAGTTGCTGCAATTTTCCTTTATCTACTGGGTAGGGAAAAAAACTCTCCCTGACTTGATTTAATGTAGAGATGGGAGACAAGTAACATAGTCCTTGATCTGTGTAATAATACATTCTAAAATCCAGCCAAAGCTCAGATAAGCCTTAAGCAGCCCAAGTTGGTTGAATCAAGTGGAAATCTATCAAAGCTACACCCTTTTTAGCAGGAAATGCCCTCTTTGTGTTACCATCCATCCATAACAGCTCTGCAGAGAAACTGCCCATGGAAACACTGACAGCATTTTATACTAAAAAGCCTTTGACCCTTGATTTTTTTCCCCCAACTCTGACAGCTGAAGCCACATATAAGCTTTGGCTAAACTTTTTGTCTGTAAAGACTGATAACTATGAATTTAGTCTCCCATCTCTTTCATCTCAGTTCAAGTAGAAGGAATGTCTTCAGCACGAGGCTGGACAAAAGGAAAGACTATAGTGACCAAAAGCATTTCAGTCAATGGGGATTGCATTGTTTGAAAGTATTGTTTCAGGATGGACATTAAAAAAGAGTGTGAACTTATGTCTGTTATCCTATTTGGCTGTAGACATTCTTTCATCACTTTTAGAAAATGTATTGGTCTCCATCCCTGCTGAATTAAAGGATTTTTAATGATAAGTCAGAATGCCTCAGTGCTCCTTTTTGGACTGCTTCTCAACTAGGACTTCCTTTTTTACAGTAAGCTGACAGTCATTTTTTTTTCGCTTTGTCATTCTTTCAGAGGATGTACTTGTAGAATATGGAAAAAAAAATATATAAATATGTTTTCATCAGTTTTTTTGTTCTCCTAAAACGGATCCCTGTCCATTTGTCCGTCCGAATGAACAAATCAAGGATTGTCTGTCGGAGTGCCTTTCATGTTTTTCTGAAGTTTTGCACTGTTGGTTATCCTACATGTTTGGAAGGGGAAAATGAGTCGAAGGATATTTAGTCAAGTGCAATCTGCAACTTTAACTCGAGATGCTACTAAACCCTTCTCACACTCAGGGGTGATTGAAATAGTTGTAGCCTAAAGTGGAAGGGAAGAATTATACAGTCTTTGTTACATAAACCTGCAATTCAACGATTTGAGTGATTATGTAGCAAGTTCAAAGTTAACAACATTTGTGATATTTCTGTTTGAGTCAGCGTTGTCTGAGAAATTTAATAATATAGACCCTTGTTCTTCTACCTTCATCTTAAGAAGTTGGCACCAAAGGTCCATGAGGGCATGCAGGTGACAACAGGAAAGAGTGCTTCCTTTTACAGCTTAGTGTAGAGGTAGACTCTTTTTATAGCATTAGGAGACAACAGCATGTAACAACTGAGGTCAATATGACTTGTCTCCGCCTATCTTAGGCCAGGACCTCATCCATACTTTGTTTAGCACCATACTTTCCTCAGAATATTTCAATAAAAGTTACAATGCAATGCACAAAAACATTTTTACTAAATAGCTTCTTAGTGACTGCCAGGAAAAAACCCAAGCGTTATTGTTTTGTGTCAATGCCTATAAGATACCTCGTAAAGTACACAGAAGTATCTTTCTAGAAACTCCCTCCCTGGTAAATCTCTTGTAAATAAAAAGTTGCCGAAGTTTTAGCAGGAAGTCCAATTAAAAATGAATCATATACTGGTACTTAGATCTTAAAAATACATTGGTAACATTGTTAGACAAAAGTCTCTTGTGTTGTGGCATCGACTCAAGGTATTCAGGCATTAAAGTTGCACTGATCAATATTTTTTAATTAAAAAACTGCAAAACTTACATTGTGTGGTATGAACTCACTCTGCATTTCCTTCAGCTTACTAGAGCTCTGTAGACTGTTTTGGCTTTTTGGTCCATAAATTCATGTTGTTTCAGTCTTACCAGTATCATTGTTTCTGACTACAACATCAAGCTCTTTGGACGCAGCAAAGACCAAACATAGCTTAAAGAGTAAATATTGCACAGATATGTATATTTGGAAAAAGAAAAAAAAACCTAATGTTATTTTGTGTTGACTGGATTTGTTAATAGGCAACTTGTTAACAAACACGTTAGCCATGTGAATTTAAGGTGGTTTATATTTATATTTTAGTTTTAGTTTATATTATATTTTAGTCTTAACAAAATAATAAATCAAATACTGATGACTATTTTATTTTTTGTCTTTTTGCCTTTGATGACTTATGGCACTAAGTCATCAAAGTCATTAGCTGCAAGAATGACTTAATTGCAGTACAGACAATGCTTTGGTATACGTGATATATGTGGTACTGAATACTTGGAGTACACACCTAACTGATTAACATTTACAGAATAGACTAATGATTCATATTTTTCTTTTGATCAGTCAAGTTCATGCAAAGACTAATATCAACGAGTTAATCCAATGAACGAGCAGTATTTGTCAAGTTTAGGCTGAATATTACCTGGCACCTAAATGTTGTCTCAAAAGTAGTGTCCGACTGATATGGGATTTTTGTGGCTGATGCCGATACCGATATTAGGAAGTAAGAAAATTCATATATCTGATATATCCGTGGATATTATATACAATGTTTTTAATGTGGTTAGCAAACACGTGGTAAACAAACATAATGAAGGCAGGATATCTAACAAACTTTATTCCAAACAACAGTGCACTGAACAGGAAACACTTCACTAAATATCAATTACTTAATGGTCTCTCCTCTGCTGGACAAACTACATGATATGATTACACCATTTTAAATTACTAGTCTAAGCATTTTTTTCCAGGCTTAAAAAAACAGTTTCAATATCAAAGCTTATCACAGTATAAATGTATGTCAACCGATATTATCGGGGCAAACTGGTATATCGATTGGACCCTACTCAAAAGTGACATTTTCCTTCATTACTGTGATGGCAGTAGTATTTTATTTGGAGCTACAGTCAACATGCACTGCCTGGTGCTCCAGCATGCCAAGTGTGTCTTACTCTGGCTAAAAATAGTCCACAACAAATGCTGATGGTCGCACACCTACAGTAGCTGTTTTACAAAATGAACTTTTTATTGAAAACAGCTAATGAAGAATCCTCCATAGGAACCAACAGGAATGGATCTGAGAAGGACTCAGACAGGGTGGAGAAATTAGAAAGTATTGTATTTTGGTATTCACATTGAATATAATCAAACAAAGAAAAATACAAAATAAAACTGACCTTATCGATATTGTCTCTCAAAACCTGCACTGATTTAACCTTTGTTACTTTTTAGTGTGCTTTTTACAGTGAGTGAACCTCTTGGCAACTCGGCCATTTTGCCATTCCCTGCATTGCAACAGTGCAGTCACCATGGGAACTGGCGACATGAATATCATCTGTATAATTAGCCCACCCCCCCGTACTGGCTTTACACAGGGAAAGACAGAAAGATGAATGAGAGAGCAACAGGAAGGGGAAAGGGAGAGGATAGAGGAGTGGAAAAGATGGAGGCCTGGGGGTCCCTCTACATCTCTCATCCATTACTGCACTGGAAATGATGGAGAAATATAATAAAAAGAAAGCTGTAAGAATAGAGCAGAGAGAGAAAGTGAGCCAAGGACAAATGGATAGGGAGACAGATCTGATGAGCAGAGTGAAAAAATTAATAAGTGCTACAAAATGGGAAAGAGGGAGTAAGAAGGAGAAAAGTAGCAGGCAGCTGGCTGAAATCAAAAGAAGTAATTCGAGACATGACAACTATTTCTGTAGTGTTAGGCATCTTAACGTACAGGTACACTCTGGACATGGATGGATGTGACGTAGGAACTTATCCCCAATCAAACCCTTTATGCTGAGTGCCAAACAGGGAGGCATCAGGTACAGTATTTATAGTCTTTGATGTGGATCAAACGACAACCTCCCAATCTCACAGCAAACGCTCTACCCACAAGGTGGCTTAAGATGGTAAAGGTACAATGTCAAAAGAGCCAAATGCAGGAAGAATCCAAACAGGCAGACTGGAAAAAAACCCCAAACCATACAAAAAATCCCCTGAGCTTTAATAATCAAGCTGAAACACAGACAAAGTACACAAATAACAAAACAGATGACAAACATGATGCAAGAGTTCTGTAGTGGACTGTTTAAGGGCAGGACAAAGGTCGAGCAGGAAGACTTGACTGGACAGTCTGGGGGCTGAAAAGAGGCGTAGACCT
>JAQLOL010000026.1:2586915-2602452 GCA_029783665.1 Naso thynnoides | reverse complement strand
CTAAAACGGAGCTTCTTTTTTCTCCTAAATGCTTACATTTATCATGTTTAATATATAATGGTTGATTAGAGGGGATGCCCATTTAGTAAACCATCATAACTTAGTTGATTGTTTCATGTCCTCTTGAAGCCCCAGCTGTAGTCAACTGACCTCCGGCTGATAAGTCACTGACCAATCATATCCATTCTTCCACAACTGGTCAGGGTACCCTCGGGGTCTTAAGAACTTGAAAAAGTCTTAAATTTAATGATCGTAAATTAAGGCCTTGAAAAGGTATTAAATTTTGTTCACAAGTCTTAAATTTCGTTCTGAAAGGTCTTTTTTTTTTTTCCCTTTCTTACTTACATGATACAGCACCATGAGTGAAAGTAACCCAGTATGGTCTGGTTCCTTCAGTGGCGGGCAGGGAAGGATATCAAGAACCAGTTATAAATTGGTACCGGCTCCTGACTGGTCTGTACCAAAGTAACGATAAGCTTCTGGATAAACTGTTCTGCTATCGGCATAAAAGCCTCAGTGTGTAAGAATTACTCCCATCTCGTGGTGAGCTCATAGAATGCAAACAACTGAGTAGCGCGCAAGCCACGGTAGCTGTTACAAGTCAAGTCACCCATTCCAGCCCTGGTTCTCCACCTGCAGTAAACCCCCCTCTCACCCAGCTGTCGCTCCAATGAGTGGAACATTACATTTTGTTTTGTTTTTTGACTCGAACATTACTATATTTCCACCGACACAGAACATAACATAGCAATGTAGCTCTCGTTTCTGTCTCTCCCCTCTCCTTACGGCAGAGGAAATCAAGACAAATCAAATGATCCAACTTGGAAGAGAGCAGACAAGCCGTACATCCCATTTACTCCCTCAGTTTTCTCCATCTGGATAAAGCTACATCAGTGTTTGCCATATATAGACCAATGTGTGGCGCAGTGCCACAGAATTAACACCTAGTGCCACAAATTGATTCCGTTTTTTTTCCCCAGTACAATTTTGAAATATAAATATCATTCCGTTCATTTATCTCCACATAGTGCTCTTTCTCCCTGTCACTCTTGTTCACACACACACAGACAAGCGTGCATACATGCGTGTGCGGGTACACTTATAAACGACCTGCACTACCCTGACGTTTTCAACCAACCCGACCTGCAACTCAGACCGCAAGTATTAATGTCAAAATAATGTACCCGACCCGCTTCCTGACCCACTTATTTTAAAAGGTATAGGTCATGCTCTTGATTAGCTTAATCATAGCCTTATTGGCTTACGTGAAACTGACATCCCTGAGTAATATGCATTTAAAACAAAGTATTACAATTTTGATACATAGCAGTTTAACGTGAGGAACCTGCATTATTGCATTAGCTTATTTTATCCAGCCTCAGCATTCATACAAAAGTTATTAATAATGGCTTAACATTCACATTCATATATAAGGATTTCCCACTACCCTACATAAAATGTTGTTTTAACAGTTCCTCATGGGGATGCCTAATTGATGGTATTCTGATAGGGCATGCAAGCTTTGCACCAAAAAGGTAATGCTATTTAATTATTTTAGTTAGTTGCCTAGTTTCTTATACCTAAGTATAGTATTTTATTTTTTTTATTATATTTATATCGTTGCATTATACTATTTTATTTTACAAAAAAAAGTTAAATTCAAGAACAGGTTGATATTGGTTGAGGTAGATCTTGAGTTCAGATGGAGTTATAACAAGCAGAGAGAGAGGGGAGAGACAGAGAAGTGATGCTTGCTGAAGTTGGACCCACAACTGTAGCATCACCATCTATCATTCACTCTATCTCTCGCAGCTATCTCTGTACAGAGAAAATACTGTCAAGAGATTGTGAGGTCTGACTTTTTGTCAGGATACAATACACATCAGCACCTAAACACTAAAACCAATATTCCACTATAGGCACATATTGTCAAGTGTTTCTACTTTCTGTCTATTCTATAAATGGTAAATGGACTCACGCTTGTGTAGCGCTTTTCTTGTCTCTGGGTCCACCCAAGCATCCTGCTTGGCAAAGCCACTGAGATTTTTAGTGGTGACTTCAGCACCAAGCGTAAATGTATATGATTTGTTGGAATATGACAGAAGTGTTTTTGAGAACATATTTTTAGTAGGGCTGTCAAACGATTAAAAAACGTGATTAATCACAACACTAGTCTGTGATTAATGGCGATTAATCGCATTTAAAATACTACATATTAGATATACTAATATTACTTGTATTTTCTTCTATTCTTTCTTATATAGAATTGAAGGATGCAATACAGTTAATCCATTACAATTTAAGGATGCAATTTTACAGACTGGTGAAAAATAATAACACATCATAGTTGTTTATTTTTTCACATCAGCACTACATTTTGATTAGTGTATTAAATAAATGCCTCTGTATCCGTCTGCACACCTCTTCTTTCATAAACAAGTCACATCCATACAGTCTATGGTCACTTAGTTGTGAATGGAGAATATTGTCCCCCTGAAGCTGCCGTACATCTGACAGATCACTGTCTGTCATAGGAAACGTTCGCGGAGTTACAACTAGTCTGATTGTCACTGACACTGTCAAACCAAGAGTTTAACAGTGTTTTCCACTCTCGTGTGATCAAACCACTGACTGCAGCGAGTTTTACCCGATCACGGGCAGAGTCGGACGGCTCATAACCGGGCAGTGGGTGGGATGAAGCTGCATTCAAGATGGGAATACAAGACAAACCCCGTCCTGCACTGATTCAAAACAGGACAATTGGGTGACAACTCCAGGGGCGACACAGACCACAGACTGTATACACACCGGCTGACAGACAGACACAAGTCTCATGACGCGATTAATCGCGTGTTAATCTTTTTTTAATGCGTTATTGTTTCCAGATTAATCGCATGCGTTAACGCGTTAATTTTGACAGCCCTTATTTTTTGGGTTTACTGTCATAGCATATGGATGCTGCAATGTCCTCATGAACTTATGTTCTTTGTCATTTTCCAGCTCATGTCTCCACCTGGTGACTGTCTATGGACTGCTACTGCATCGTCTAAAGGCAGTGTTTCTGAACTTGAATCAGAAACTGAAGATCTTCCTGAAAATGACCCTTTCCAACAGATTGGCTTTGACATAGACATGGACACGGTAATAATATCAACTGGAACAACAACAAGGGCTGAGGCTGTGCTCATGGTGATCAGTTATGCAGCAAGGCATAACATAACAGGGACACAACTGGATGACATGTTAAAACTCATAAATTCTCTTTTTGGCCAAATCCAAATACATGTTTAACAAATTTTTTAAAAACAACTCTGACATTGTAGAGTTCCACTTTTATTGCAAAATATGTAAAATATATATTGGTGCACAGGAGGACATACAGGACAAAAACATCACAGTGTGTAAACTGTAAGACTCCTGTTGAAACTAATTCGCTGAACAGTGGAAGCTTCTTTATCAATATCCCAGTTGCACCTCAAATCCAAACACTACTCAAACCCCTGAAATTCAAAACAACACTAACTACAAACAACAAACGGCAGAATGTGACCATGTCATATCTGACATATATGATGGTGAAATGTATAAAAACTTGTCAAGACCAGGTGGAGTTCTGTCTCATCCAAACAGTTTGTCATACATTTTCAATTCTGATGGGTCACCTATTTAAAGTCCTGCAAGTTTTCAATTTGGCCAATACAATACTCCCCCCCAAAATGAGATTCAAAAATGTGCTTGCTGGTCTTTGGTTTGGCGTTCAAGAGCCAGTTATATCGATTTTTCTCAGACCTTTTGTTGATCAGGCCAAAACACTGGCATCCAAAGGTGTATCATGGAGAAAAAATTAAACCTGTGTGAACAGCAAGATTGTTGGACTCTGTTGTTGTGTGGATTCAAAGGCAAGACCAGCAATGCAAAACACCACACAGTTCAATGGATACTTTGGTTGTGGCTTTTGTTTACATCCTGGCACTCTTGTAGACAATCAGATGAAATACACTGTGACTGCAACAAAATATCCTGAAAGAGAAGCCAAAGAAATGTTGACTGAATAATAAAAATACTGAATGCATCTCAGACAAACAAAGAAATTCAGTGATAAAGTTTGTGCATAGTTGATGCGTAGCAACACATACCTTGTCCAGGTTGTCCACACCACCTCTGCTTTCAGTTCTTTTGTGCTGTGGATGGCTGTGGATCCAACCTGGATGCAGGGCAAACTGCACAAGCGCCTCTTGTTCCTGGAGGAGCTGAGAATAGCACTGGTGACTCTGCAGATGCAGCAACGACAGCTCCTAACCTGTACAACCAAGCTCTGCTGCCTGGGTGGCCGAAGCACTAGGGCCACAGCGAGGTAAGGACAGTGCCAGTGCCAGTAGGGATCCAGGGTTCTCCAGAACCCCAAAAAGGTGACTGTGTGTGCAGTACACCGGCCAGCAGAAGAAGGACTCTAACACCTGCTGCAAGTGTGGAACGTATGTTTGCAAAGCCTACACATCCCTGTGCTGCAGCTCCTGTGCATAAAACGAAACTGAACTCACACATGCATGTACACACACACACACACACACACACAAAGGCAAAATGTCTGTTTTCTAGAACATTGAAAATAATCTTGTTCAAAGTGATGTATTCATTTCTAGTGCAAAATAAGGTAAAAGGACTCTGCACTACAAACTGGCATTTATAGGGTTAAGAAATTTTGAATATTTGGTGGTTATGATCAGGACTGAAGTTGATTCAAAGATTTATGGAAAAAAGTGGAAAAAAATATTAGAATATACTATTTTTATGGCGTTTTTGAAGAGAACACATTTGTCCCCCAATAGTTAGAGTGAGGGTTTTTTTTAATCTAACACTGCAAAACAAAAAACAAAAAAAAAACTAAAAATCTAACAAAATCAGTGTTGCTACTGATCATTGACATATCCTAACCTTTAATAATCCCCCCAAGGAAAATCCACTTAGCATTTGAAATACTGAAAATTCAATTTTTGTGTGCTTTTTTTATTTTTATTTTTTTAACCAAAAATTTGCAATGGCATCATAAATACGGGCATTTAAGGGGTTAAAATTCAGAAAATAATTGAATATTTGGTAGTTATGAATAGGACTGGAGTTGATTCAAAGATTTATGAAAAAAAGTCAGAAAAAAATATTAACGTATGATGTTTTATGGCATTTTGGAAGAAGACACTTTTGTCCCTTAACAGGAAGAGTGTGACTATTTTTTGCTACACGGTGTAGAAAAGTGGAATATAGGCTAGCGTTTGTCTTTGAAATTTTAAAATAAGTAAAAAAAAATACACAACTTTGCCAAATATCATGGCTAAATACATAACCACTGCAAAGATATCAAGAAAATAGAACTTGCAAAGGACACTTTTGTCCCTAACAGGATATATGAGCACATTAATGAGCTAACAGCCAATTCAGTCATTAAAGTGATATTCCACTTTTCAAGAACCATCCACTCATATGTATTAACCTCTATGCTGATGTGAGGATGGGTGAGGATCTTCAGTTTGCCATGTTTACACGCTATCAGGGAGGCTAAGGTCACATGAGCCAAGGTGTGACTCGAGAGTTGTTGCTCCCACGCCCCTCACCCCACCCTCTCTGTCCATGATGTTAATTTTAGAGCACTTTCATATTTTATATCCTGTACATATGAACTGGTTTTCTTTATGTAATGTACTGTTTTTGTTTACTATTTATATGATGAATGTATGTTGCCCATGCCAGTGTATGCCAGACAATGGACAAAACATCAGTCTGCATTTTATTCTTCTCCCTTATATGAATATGTCAGATGAAAGAATGTCAGAGATCACAATGTTTAATGTTGTTTTTGTCATAAAATATCATAAGTTACTGTGGTAACTGTTGGCTATTGTACTGTTATTTGATCATCAACAAGTATGAGCATTAATTCACATTCTGCCCAATGTATCCCATTCACTAATAGGTGCCATGATGAAGTGTTACTCAGTGTTATTTACAATATACAATGAAGACCATCTAATAGTAGCAACCAGCGGTCTATTTCAAAGACCATCATTGGACAGAAACACTTATTGTTATGCTGCTGCATAGTGTTGACAGTGTAGACTCCCTGTGGAGGCCACACTTTTTTGCATCTATAAGTGCAGAGTGAGAGGTTAGGTTAGGTTAGGTTAGGTTACTTTATTGCAGTAAGACAGCTAGCCTTAATTAAATGTCAGTCACTTTCCATAATCAGTTTCATGAGAAAGACCATGCTGTGGACCAGCATGCTACTATACTCGTGGTAATGGTGAACCAGCATGCTGGTGGTGTTGATGCTCGTCCTCCCAGCATGATTAACAACACCAAACTGGTCCACCAGCATCATTAGTAACACCATGCTGGTGTACCAGCATCATTAGCAACACCAAACTGGTCCACCAGCATCATTAGTAACACCATGCTGGTGTACCTGCATAGCTATGATGACTCACCAGCTAAACCAGCATCTAACCAGCACCAATCCAGCATAGACCAGCATGGTCATGATGCTGGTCTATGCTGGTTTTTCTAGCAGGGCGAGTTACACAAGAATTTGATCTCAAGTCTTTTTTGTGTTGATGTGATGAAACTTTAACTCAAAGTTGAAGTTCGACAAAGCTGAAGTTTATCATGGAGGTGAAATGTGACTGTATGCCTCCAAAATGGACGCGGATGATTCCATGGTTGCTATGTGTCTCCAGGTGAGTCATTTGTATTTGAGCATCATTTGAAAAAAACATGCAGACCCGCGACCACAAACCAGTCGAGAGCAATTTTGAGTGAATTTCATCCGGAGATTTCTTGAAAATCATCCTTTCTACTGAAGATTTCCTCATTTCTCACAAGTTTCAAAGATTCACCAAGAAGGAAAAACCATTTAACAAACTTCCATCATGGAAAATGTAAGTTTTGATCACTTTGAAAGTGTTTGAAGGTGTTTTCAGTGTATTTTCTGTGTTGAGCTGAACACTTCTACCAACCCCAGATCCCAAAACACAGATAATAAAGGCCCGCTGAATGAATGATAATGCAGGAACACTTCATAATAACGCAATAATAATGATGATTCATGCAGTTTGGGGGAAACAACCACCTGTTCAGGCCAACACATGCGTGTTTGAAATGTGCATGAAATCATTCAGATCACCGTCTGACAGACAGTGACCACATTGTTTATATTATCCAGTCAAATAAACAAAAGTTGAGTGTTTATCAGCTCTCAGCTCAGTGATGTTGTGGCTTGAAGTGAAGTTATTAGTACAAGTGTGAAGCAGCGACTTGAACTCAGTTTCTAAATCTCAGCAGGAACTTGAATGTGATTTTGTCTTTTCAAACATAATGTGGTGAAATGCTGCTTTGCTGTGATTGAATTGGAAATGTTTTGGAAATGTGCACTCAAGTACAAAAGCAAATGACATGATGAGAGTTTGAAGGTGGTTCCTGGTTTTCCAAGCTGACTTGAAGAGGGACTCTGTGTCAACATTCAGATTTCACAGCTTCATTATTCAGTTGTGTGTTTGCATTGTTACATGTTGATAAATGAATGAGTTGAGTGTTTTCAAACAGAGTAAATCTGGGAGCCTTTTTATTCCAGCATAGAAAAAGTGGAGGCCCACACACTGTACAGAGAGTTTTATGTATTTTTTCACTTGATTTTTATTGATCACCTGATACAATGTGCACACAACATGAAGGAGATGTTTGTCCATGAACATTTGTTACAACTGATCATTTCTTAATTGTCCTTCTCAGCAGTATGGAATGAAATACCTAGTATACACCACATTAGTGAAGCACAAACATCTCACATTAGACCAACATTTATCGAAGCGCTTCTGAGTCAAAATCACAGTAATATCAGCTTTGTACAAATATACTTTGTGTTTTATACATGAATAATAATAACAAGTGTGATACTGAAGAAAACAACATCAAAATAGATCAAAAGTGAGAAAATCAAAAGAAAAAGAGGCGATTAAAGTTCTGACATCGCTTGTATTAATGGTGAGCATTTTGAATAAATGTGTCTGTCTTTGACTGAAATCTTTTTGTACTTTTTTCCATGATAAAAATTTTTTTAGCTTCTCTCTTCACTGTTGTATTTTGGGGCTTCCACTTCAGCCAAGAATCCTTTTTTGATTATTATTTTTGGTGTTAAATGTAAAATTCTTGGTTTCAAAAACCAAAAAACAAGTTTCTATCTGCTTCAGTCATGTTATCAGGTTTTGTACCCAGAATAAAAAGTGTTGGATGTGATGTGAAATTGATCCTGTTACATGTTTAAATTCATTTTGAATCCTCCTCCAAAAGTCCAATATTTGTGGGACAGTCCCAAACTATATGTGTGAGGTCTCCCACCAGCTCACACCTCCTCCAACACAGTTTAGATGAGTTACTGTATATTGAAGGAAACACAAAGAGTTTACATACAAGTTTAAAAAGGGACCAGCAGCTCATTTTTGTCGTTTTGCTCGTCTGGCAGATGAATTTTATTTTGTTTCAGTGGAAATTTCAGAGATCAGTGGAGCTCCAGGAGCTGAAAGGGTTAAATGGCCTCCATGCTCATGAAAAGGAAGCTCCTTTTTACCAAACTTTTGACATGAAATTCAGTTTTTCAATGTCGCTTATTGATTTTAATGCCCTTGTTGAGCCTCATCCTAACGTGTGTGTGTGTGTGTGTGTTGTTGCAGTGTGATGTGCTGAAACACCTTAAAGAGCACGACTACTGCAGGCAGAAGAGAATCTCTGCACGCCGTGCAGCCAGTACAGGGAGACCAGAGGACTGCAGCAAGTGTCCATGCTGCAGGGATGTCCAGGTAAGACACGACAATTCAACATTTAAATTTTAAAAAGGACCAGACCAACTAATTACTTATTTACTGCTTTAAAATTCCAATTAGAACATGATTTCAAAACATTTTTATGATCCTTGAAGTGAAAATTCTTCCTGCAGTCGAGTGTAAAATGAAATGGACAAATTATGTGAAGGAGCTTTTACTGAGACAAAGTCGTCCTCTGTGGTGCATTTGATGCAGATTTTTCTTGTCATGTTGTTGAAACTTTCTGTGAAGAAGTTGGAAGTTTGCCTGAGCTGACGTCCTCTTGTGTGCCGCTGATTTTCTCCAGTTCTCTGCTGCTGCAACCAAACCTCCCCAGAAGAGGAAGCGGAGCTCGGAGTCCCGTCCTTCCAAACCCTCTCATAGTCCAGAAAAGAGGAATTTGCTGCGATGGTCTGAATCCGCCATCCCACCTGCTGACCTGCCCGAGGTGTCACATGACGCGCCCTCCAGACAGCAGCCCTCCAGCACTGCTGAGCAGCTGAACGCCACTGCTGGAAACCAAGACGGCCCCCTGAAAATCCACAAGCTCACGGTGGAAGAATACCAGCACGTCTACCGTGAAGAAGTAGACGCTATGCTGAGGTAAGCATGGCTGAAAAATCACGACTCTTTCTATCAGATCTTTGTCAAATTTATCACACAGTCTCTAGAAAGCAGAACTTCTCCATCATTTAATTTCTCTTCCTTCCACTCCTCACAGATCCAAGAGTGGGAACGTCCGTCCGTACAGTTTGGAGCTGGGACGACAGATCAAGCAGAAGCTCTGGGAGCGACTGAATCGTCCCACTGTCACCAGCCGTTCAGACCACGAGGACAGACGTGTGCGTGTGGACGTCACCTACGGCGTTGGAGTCTGTCCTCCTCTGTATGACGTGGACATTTCAGGAGAGCCGAGTCCTGAACGGCCGAGGAAAAAAAGACGCAGGACCCGAAGCTGAAATTGATGGAGGAGACACACAGCAAAGATTTGATTTTGATGGTGACTCGGACTGTGAACTCTTCATCCTTCATCATCCTCAGCAACATTTGAGCCACACTGCCATCAACCTGTGAGAGCCAGCTGGACTAACATGTTCCATCCTCCACCTGCGCTCTACTCCACCCATTTTCCAACATGAACTCTGCTTCCTTTCTACATTTTCATCCGCTGCTCTAGCCTCCACCTGCAGGCAGCACACAGCTGCAGCCCCGAGCTCCACCTTCATACTCTGTCAGCAAAATCCAGGGCCACCTCCACCTGAATTTTCTTGACAATAAAGTAGCTGAAACTGAAAACCTCCACCTTAAGCCTCTACTACAAATCCGTAGGGTTCTCCACCTGCAGATTTTAACTAATGATTATTTATTTAAATAAATAAAATTCTTACTAATTATTTAAAAAAAATTTAACTCTTGCATGCTAACAATGTTTACTTATTTTATTTCTGGAAAATGAGAATAATATGCTTGGCTTATCAGTGTGAAGATTAAACAATATTTTTTTTGTCACAAGGTGGCAGGTACAACCTAATGAATTCTGAGTGCAGACTGTCGACTATTTTGTCTCTCTTCGCCTCTGTTTCTGACCATTGTACGCTAATAAATGTATTTTTTGAAAGCTGCTGTGCTCAAGACCAATTCCCCCTGGGAATAATAAAGATTAGTTGATCTGATCTGACAGCTACCTTGTTAATTTTTCAGCTCCAGCATGTTGAATAGAGTTGCGCTTGCTTTTGTAAAATCTAGCGACAAAAAAACTCCTTAAAACCCTCCTTCGTCCAGTTTTCTGCAATTTATATGCATTATTGTAGTCTGCAACAAGAAACATATAGCGTCATGTTCTGTCCTGTTGACAGGTGATGTTAGCCCACATTAACCACAAAGCAATGCCCTGCCTAGGGCACCCAAATGGCTAGCAGCAGCCCTGAGTCTGTCCTATAATCAGTCTCTCAAGAAAAACATGATTATGCAATCACGTGATTTAATGCATAATCAGCCCTTATAATTATACGGGGTCACATTTTTTAAAGACGTCACACTTTATGTACCTGGAATATGTAGGGCTTAAATGTAGGGCATAAAATCGCATAAAAACCCCACATAAAAATCCTGCATATTCCATCCATTTTTAAGAAAAGCCACTGCATACTCAAGGATTTTTGCCCGCAACAATCACAAAAACTGTATAACAAACGTATGTGTGCCACACTCATGCCTTCGTCTTGGCTATGCTGACACTGACCCAAATATCATCAATCAAATCAAAATGATGATCAAAATATCATAAAAAACAAAAATAAACTCTGATCACTTTTTGACAAAAAAAAGGAGCAAACAGCAGTCGATTGATCGTGATCAATCAATCAATTAATTGATTGATCAAATCTTTATTAGTGGACTCAGGTCCATAGAAATAAAATAAAATACAAGACAAGAGAATAAAAAACAATATCATAAACAATTTAACAAAAAAAATTGATTTTAAATCAATCAAAAAAAATGATAAAAAATCCTCTCCCTCATCACTAAAAGCCTTACTAGGAACAAGAGTTAGAAACTAATAACAGTTATAATCTGTGTGAAACATCAGTAAAATTAACTTGTTTATAATGAGAGGATGTATATCAATTGCCCCTATCAAATAAACTAAAGATAAGTATAAACACTCTTATTCTGCAAGCAACAGTGACACATTGAGCAGTGATTTTTCTTTCTTTTAAGCAATTCTTTATGAGAGCCTGTAAACCAGACTCTGTAAAGACTCTGTAGAGAAATTATCAAAGGCCCGCAGCACTCGTATTATTCAGTGTGAAGAAGAACTGACGGAACCGGTCTGTGTCGTGCAGTCAATAAAAAACTTCTTTGAGAATAATACGAGTGCTGCGGGCCTTTGATAATTTCTTTAATATGAAGCTTATCATGTCAAGATGTCTTTATTTTACTACTTAACTAATCACTTACTTACTTAACTAATCCAGCGCTACTTGACTGTAGCGGTGGTTTAAGAAGTGTTTGACAGGAGAAACTTGGGACTAAATCTAATTGCACCAGAGTTCCAGCCAGTCATTTTCAGGGCAAGGCCACTTTTACCTTTAAAAACTACAAATTCATTGAGGCCTTGCTGCCAATAAAACATCAAAGCTGAAAAAGGAAGCATAAAACATCTTGTAATTTACAAGGGGTTTAGCAGGGCATTGGGCTGGGAAACATCACAATAAGGGATCATTTCAACACCTAAATCAATGAAACATTAGTGGAGGAGACAAACACTTTTGAGAGGGGTCAGATTACTTAATTAAGTTTTGACTGTTTTATTGCTTAGACTTTATGTTCACACCTCCAAGTGCAGGATGAGGTCACCATCATAGATTTTCCTGGGAGACACATTTCATGGTTTCTTTAACTTGTTCTGTTCAGATATAAAACATACCAAAGAGTCTATTTCCTTGAGTCAGAGTAATACTTTAAAATAAAAAGACAGTGAGCATAAGATGTACTTAGAGGTCTTCAGTATTCCAATGGTTTAAAACGGAAGCCCTGAATTAAAAGCTAAGCCCCTCAGGATGACTCAGCCTGAACTTTTAATTTGACACATACATTATGATACCCTATTATGAGACCTAGACTGTCGGTATCATCCGTTATCTCAGACCTTAAGCTGCCTTGAGCATTCATTAGACCAAGTACCAGTAAGTGTGTATGTTTACTGAATGGAGAGGCCCAAGATCAGAGATTTAGGACAGAGAAAAAGACGAGTACTTACAGCATTCCAAGAACTGTTTTAGCCTTTCAAAGACTGCATTCAAGAAACCCTGAAAAGGAGAAGATGAAAAGAGGGTGAGATAAAGTTTAATCTCTTTGACATTTCTGAAGTTGAATCACTCATGATTACTTCAGTATTGCCTAGAAGCAGCTATATTAACAAGGGAAAAACTAAAGTGTGTGCATGTGTGTTTATGTGTTTGTGTGTGTGTGTGTGTGTGTGTGTGTGTGTGTGTGTAGGGGCACACTTTCCTCTGTATTCAGGAGTATAAATAAAAGTGCCAACTACACAGTATGAAAGAGAATCAATTTTCTGTAGCCTGGCGTAGACGCGGCTTAGCATGGGAAATTAGATGATAGATGGAGATGCAAGCTGTTTAGTTCTGCATTAATGTTCAGCCATGAGGTCAACAGCAGTGTCATTAATCACACACCACAGCACTTCCAGGGAGTAAAGCTTCTAACAGAGTTAGAGAAGAAAGAAGGGGCCGCAAGAGTAGCACAGAAGAGATGTTGGGAGGTGATGGAGTACAAAGTTTACATCATGCTTTTGTTAAGCTAATGACGGGATTCAAAAAAAAATACAGGAAGCATGAAATAAAAGGGAGAGAAAAATACTTAAATAAAACATGCATGGAATTAGATACAACTAATGCAGATGTGAGGGTGTGCGAAATAGAAGTTTTCAGCTGAATCAATCATGATGAGAAAGGTTTGACACCTAAAGAGGAATAGAGACGAGGCTCATAGCACTGCCGGGGAAGAATACTCAAGGATGGAGTTAAAAATAAATGAATGTCAGCAAAATGAATTGAGACATTGAGAAAAAGATGGAAAAATGGAGACATGGTGGGTAGCCTGTCAGCAGTAGTTTGGGAGGTAGTTTGTAAAGGGAGATGAGAGTGTCATCAGAACAACCAAGTTCATCTGAGAAATGATCTCAGGGAAGAGCAGTAGGTGGCAATTCCAGACTAAATTTTGATGAACGTGTTTTGTGCGGTCAAGTACATGAGCACAGATCTACTCCAGGTTACAATACTGATTAACAACATGAAGGGGAGAAAGTGTTCCAGGTGACTTTTGTTTCTGATAGATTATTGAGATGTCTATTCAAGCCACCCTCCTGTTGTGACGTTTTTTGACAACCATGTCAAGAAGATAAACTGTCATTTACCACAAAATAGGTTTCTGAAATACATCACCGTGGCAGCCTGTGTGAAGAGTGTCAGTGTTTTCCAGCTCACTAAAATTCTCCAGCAGTGCTGCCACTGTGGTGATTAGAAAATAAACCCAAGCTATTCAGAATGCTCATGTGAAGTGTGAAGACACTGAATGGTTTAAAATCAGAAACTAAAGTAGGATTGGAATAAACCATTGCCTTTAGACACAAAGCAGAGTTCAAAGAACTAGTACCAACAAACATGGATGGCTGCACAGACTTCATGCCCTCTGCAAAAAGTTGCATTTGAATATAGAGGAACTGTATTTGTGCACAACAAAACATCACGAAAGATGAACAAAATGCCTGGAGTACAAGTTTAGAGTATGAATTATGACGACAACTAACATGAGTAAACTAAAACCACTAGAACCCACCAAAGTGCACAAAGGAACCAAGGTGCTTCAAGTTCAATGAGTTTAAGGATGTTAGTAATTTTTAGAGATGGGAATCTTCAGCAGCTCTACCAAATGATATTATCACGATATTGTCATAAGTTGAGTGCTGCAATATTATATATTGCGATTTTTATTTCCTTTTTCAACTGCAAATCATTTTCCCACGGTAAAACTCTGTCAACATCACCTGTTTAATCTAATCAAATACATTTTCAGTCCATCATCTTACTTCAATAATTTTTTATTGAATTTGTCATTACTGTACCATAAACGCTTAACATCATCTAGTGCACTGAAAAGTCAGTCAGTTAATTTTTGTTATTCTGTTAATCAAAAAGTTAACTTTGCATTACAACATTTATTAAGAATTTATGTAATAAAATATCGATACTTGATGTCTATTAATAGATAATAATGATAATAATATCGTCATGCAAAATATTGCGATATTATGCTGTATCGATTTTTTTCCCCCACCCCTACTAATTTTATGATTTATGTTGCATCAAAATGTTACTTCATGAAAAATCAATACATATTAGATCAGACTGCAGGCCACTATCCCAAAATGAACAAAATGGTGTTCTTGATCTTGTTCAAGGAGGCACACCAGCTCACTTTTTTTTAATGTTTTTTTCCAAGCAATATAAAATGTTAATTTCTCAATCAAAAGGAAAAAAGGTAGTCTGACCACAGCATGAAGTAGCCTGGGATCATAGAATTTGTTTATTTCATTGTTAACAGCCTCCAACGCAGATGAGAACTATCTGACTGACTGAGTCAGGCAGTAATGTTCACAGACATGGCGATGTATCAAAGTTTTACGCTACATTTAGTCACATTTGCCAATTCCCTCCCCCTCCTTCTCTGACTGGTGTCACCCCAGAAATTTATGAAACACTGAAATGAAATGCATCATTACGTTGGGTAAAATTACAACATAGTTGAAACATTACAAACAACTAAGTACATTATTTCACATCATATTAAACAAAATTACAGCCATTTTTATACATTTTAATGTATAAAATATAATGTATTATACAGATTGTAAGTTAACTTAATCTTATCAGCTGAAAAAATTGTGTTCTGGTGTTCATGATTTTACTTTACAAAAAAGAGGGTTGCTAAGGAAAATAGTACACAAAAACAACAAATTGAGTGATTAACAAAAGCACAATCCAATTAACAGCAAGACTGCTATTGCACAATTTGCATAACTGACAGATGTGTCCAAAACTTTAGGTTATTTACATAACCCCGGTTCTCTGAGTAATATGAGTGAGATGTCTCACTATGGGATGCACGCCTC
>JAQLOL010000026.1:2574808-2586815 GCA_029783665.1 Naso thynnoides | reverse complement strand
CACAAGCACACAGGACCGTTGAGAGTTTATCTGAAAGTTTATCTGATGACTTCAGGTAGAGGCAGGCTAGCACTTCCCATTGACTACCAGTGTTTGAGCTAAGCTAATTAACGGAGGGTGAGCTCTGCCCGTCTCCTCTTGTTACAATCAAAAGAATGGTATCTATCTCCTTGACTTGAACTCAAGAAGGAGGCAAATAACAAATAAGAAAACACAAGGCATTCAGAAGCATATTGTTATCTTTCTTCTTGCTTGACTGAGGATGCTCCAAAGGGACAAAATAGCAGTAGTGATTAACATGATTTAAAAAAAGAAAAAGAAAAAAAGCCTTAATTGCAGCTTTGTAATCGATCGTAAGTGACATGTTAATGCTGACAGCTGGATAGAAAAGCCTAACCTGGGACAGGGATTGCGACCGCCTTGCCTAGAATAGTCACACAATATGCAAAACATCTGCTATTTGTTCTATAATTTGTTTTATTTTTTGCATTGTCCCTAACAAATAAACCATAAAAAATAAACCATAAAACATGTAATGATGGACTAAACATTGTCTTCACTCGTAGTATAAACTTATTTTTATTTTTTAACTACCCCTGTACTTAAAAATATGGTTTTCTTAACCTTGACTTTATTGACTTGTATCTGTGCAAAGTTTGCCACTAGAGAGCTGTTTTCACATTCTGCCACACACTTCCCTCAAGTCTTAAATTCAAAAGTTAGCCGAGCAAGTTTGATTTGGTGTGCACCCTTTTAAAAGCTATTTGTTGGCATAGAAACCACAAACCTCCGGCGCAGAGGAGACATGTCAATACAAAAATGACGGTTTGCATTAGCACAACCACTAAGACTAAGCTGTCGGTTACAAGCTAACAAACAATGTAAATGAAAGATGCTAACTACACTTTACCTTCTTATTCATCAGCTAGTTGCCAGTTCTGATGCAGGACAGACTCCTCGTGTGAGCCTCATACATGTTTGAGCTTCAGTTTGAGTTTCAAACATGGAGAAGGTAACTGGATTTCTACAGTGTTTTCTCAGGACAGCCATCTTGATTTGCTCTCTCACTAAAAAAATCTAAGTTGGAAGTGGTGGGCGGTGCAAGAAGACTGTGACTGACAGATCCAGACTTTTTCAAAGAGGAAGAAAGAGATGATCTGCTTCCTGCCGATTTTCAAAGCTTTTTTTACTTGCTGTGTAAAAACAATAACAACAACAAAACAATGTCAAGCAAAATATTATTCCAACAGGGTATGTCTACATTTAATGTAAAACACGTCTGTGTTAGAATCAGGGCAGACAGGTGGACCCTATCGCAAAAAGCAGGCAGGCAGGTCAGGCAGGATCAAAAGCGAGATTGTTTATTTAAAGATCATAAGCAGGGCACAGGCAAACCAAACAGGACGTCTCAACAAAGAACTGAGCTGGAAACTTGACTTGAATACAAAAACTAAACTGACGAGGACACGACAGGCACATGAAGAAGTTCTAGCGAGGGGAAAGAGATCTAAAGAGAAAGGAGATAAGTTGCAGGTAAATAAAACAGACCAGGCAGGACTTCTGACAATGCAGGGCAGCTGTGAAAGGAAGGTGTTACAGGACAAACAGGCTGGGGAGGAGCACAAAAGAAACGTACAACAAACACAACAAATACACAGAAAACAACAAGACAGGACCACGGCAGTCCTGAGAGGGACTTTAACTTCTTACAAATGTGCTTAAAGAAGAAGAAGAAGAAAGAAGAAAGAAGAAAGTTTGACAAGTAAACAATTTCCCTTCTCTCAATGCAAGAACACGTCTGGAATTCTTGTTTTATGAAGTTAACTTGTAATACTTGATATTAATACCGTATTCCAAATACTGTCATAAAGTTCATTTTCTAAAAACTTTACTTGCACAAATACTCTTTTCTTCTTCTAACTGCGGACGTCCTCCCTCTCTCTGTGTGCTATGAGCCTGTTTTTTAATGCTGCAGGTACAGGAGGCCATCGGGGGTGGACTGGCCATCTCACACACGGGGTGTCTTTATAGTATGCATGATTAAGGGGGCTGCAAACTGGTGTACATGAAGGTGGTGTCAACCGATTATGTAGGGGGCCGGGCTGTGCCAAAAATGCCAGGGCAGATTTTTTTGTCCCTGTCCACCCCTGGAGGCCATATTAATTGAGTATGAAAGAACAATAACAGCAGTACATGAATAATTGAAAAAAACATGCTGTGCTACCACGGTATGATTATCTGACTGAAATATTGATTAGCTAGTGTAAACTATGCTGATATTAGTTATCAGGCAGCTCCTTACGTTGATGCGCAGATACAAAGAAAACAGCCAAAAAAGATGGTAAAAAAAACAGTTACTTAGGCATGCTAGGCAACTGGGTCTAACCCTAACTAACCCTAACCCTAACCTGCTTCCTGTCAAAAAGAAAAAACACTCTTGAGCAAACAGATATATCTCGAGAGCAGAAGAGTGGTGACAGTAGTTCAGATTCTACACATGCGCTCAAAGCAGCAAATGTTCTGGGCTCAAATATGGTCCCGCGCGCCCTGATGTTACTTGGGCGCACAGGAGCAATGCTCTGTGAGCACAATCACATTTGCATACGCACGAGCAGAGATGTTCTGCTATCTACTAATGACAGTGATATGGCTTCATACAGATAACTGCAGTCTCTGTCTGTCCTTTCTGCGCAAAGACACTCGTCACTGTCACCCCTCTTCTTCTCTGCTTTTTATCTGTTTTTATTTGGATCCCTGTTTCTCCTTCTCCCAGTTTTCCTCCGTCACACCAGTTCAATCAGGCTATTAAGAGCAATGTCATTTGCATACTCTAGTTTGTCATTATTCAGCATAAAACCAAATTATTATTATTTTTATTATTTTTGCCGAAGCGAAAACAGAAGAGGTTAGAAGAAAATGGAGCTAATTTTATAAAAACTTGATTTGTGGGGTCATCGGAGAAAGAAACGTGTACACTTGAACTCAACTCTTGCCGTGTTCACAGTCTTAGTTCAGTCATACAAACCACATCACAAATCACATATCGGTATCACAGCGTAAGAGTCTAAGCTGTTTACAAGCATCGTTACAGCGTTCCAGTTCAAGGCCCAGAAGAGTCAGCACCTAGTTCAATCCCAGCTGCGCTCGAAGGTCCTGGTCCAGCTGGGGACCCCTGCATCATTCACACTTCGTGTACTGATGGGTGCCACTGTGAGGAATAAACACTGTGTTACTTGTTTTGCTTTATTGAAACCTCCTCTCTCCACCACTCAGGAGCGAGCACCGAACCTGGGGCCACAGAGACTTCTCCATATCTGCCCTCTCCCTCTGGAACTGTCAACCCAAACACATATGAGACTTTACCGACCGGACTACATTCGAATCATTGACCAAAACACACCTTGTCAGAACTGCCTTGATGTCTGTCAGTCCAATGGTGCATCTGAATATTTACCAGCTCCTACCATCAAAATTCACCGATAAAACACCTGAGTACACAAACTGTTAAAGGTCAGATAAGAAAGAAAGGATGGACAACCTGAACAAGGCTAGTGGTATATCAGCATTAGCGTTATACATATATATATATATATATATATATATATATATTTATCTCATCACATTGTTGCTTTGTGGCCTTCTCTTTGAACAGAAATGTAGTTTTTGCTCACTAATTCATTCTAATTGCTTCTGCTTTGCTGTTCTTTCATCACCGTTAAGCTGCGTTCAATGACACTCAACACTTGCTGCAGATGGTTTACATAGAGATGGATTATGCCCTTTGAGCCACTGAATGGCTTTTAAATCAAAACGTCAAGAAGTTAAAGTGTTGAGTTACACTGACAACAGCTCAATATTTTAACAAAAGAGAGAAAAGCAGAACCACTACAGTTTGTGCGATTAACTGGTAAATCAGAACAGCAAGAAGAGATCTTCTTTAAAAATGATTAAATATGAAACCTTTTGAATACATTTATAAAAAGTCTGTTATATATTTTTTTCTCAATGTTTTTGCGTTTCCCAATAAATAAGGGAGGCAGAAATATTTAAAAATAGGTCTCTAAAAATTAATCTAGCTTCTACCTAGACTTACAAGTCAGTTTCTAGACTCTTCGCCTAACTAGAGACTGATGACACGCCCGCAGCTTTGGTTTCTTGACTGGGTGGAGACAATCACAGAGTTTAAAAAAACTCTTGACCTGCTGAACCAATCTTAAGTCTTTAGGGCGGTCCTTCATATTGGGGGCGGTGACTTGCTGAAGTCTTGTGCTTGTAAACACAGTCCGACCAGCAACACGTGCACTGTGGGACGGCCCAGTCGTGGTCACCAAAGAAAACTCCCTCAAAGTTTGTTGATGATTGTTGGGTTTGTTGCGAAACTTTTTCTTAGGTTCAAAGTGACTCACCATATCTCTAGTCTGAGGAGAAAAGGCGTCTCCTTTTCAAAAATGTAAGGGCCGTTGCTTTGTTAGTGGCGGTTCTTGCCGCCGTCGCAGCGACTGCCTTGCATTTTGACATCCCCAGACGATCAGTAGGCGGAGATCTCCGATTGTTTGGTATCACGTGACTAGCTACTACCTAGTCCTAACTCAAAAAAGAATTTGAGTGCATTTGTTCTGAAGCACAACTTGCACTTCAGTACAACTTGCTTTGAGGGAAATTTCAAAACCCCTTTGTTATTGTATAATAATAAATAGACATGTTCCAATGTGACAGATAATAACCTTCAACATCTCGCAGGTACCGTTTTAACACGTAGGGAATAATAGGAGCCTTTAGTAAGAGTCTTTCTACCGAGAGGTGCATGATCGACCCGGGACTCTCAGCAGCCTCAGGTACAACACAACACATTAAAAACACTAAATAAAAGCACTAAAACTGACGTAAATAGCTAATATAACAACACAATAAAACAACATCGATGTGATTACTCACCACCTTGTAGAAAAGAATAGAAATAATAATATAGAAAAAAAAACGTAATCAGCACCACTCGTCTGTCTGAGGGATAGCGATGCATCGCGAAAGCTGCAGCTGTAGCTTTAGTCATGTTTCTGGCTGTGACAGGTCGTAGCCGCGCTGTTAGCTGTTAGCTGTTAGCTGTTAGCTGTTAGCTGTTAGGTGTTAGCCCCAGGCCTCTGGCCACACTGCATCTAATGTTACTTGATAATGTGATGTTATATCAAGCAAAAAACGTCTGTCCCTTTCGACGTATGGTGGGTCAGAACCTCAACCACAACACAACATTTAAATTTAAAGCTTTATCCCCGAGCACTCAGACCGCCTCTTGCACGTACTCAATGATCATGTGATGTTATTTCAAGCAAAAAACGTCTAATTGTCTCTTTCCACGCTGCATGGTGGGTCGGAAAACAACATCTATGTGATTATTTCGTGGAAAAATAACATTAGCTGCCAGTCTTGCGCTGTTACTGTGCTCTGTATACAGATCTGCGTTTGCAACCTGAAGCTTGCACGCAATGCATCCTGGTACATGTAGGCACTGCAAGAACAGCCATGTGAGCGGGACAACTCAGACAACTGAGCTTCCTCTGTCTATGTAGCACAAACTGAGGAATTTACTTATTTAACTGACTACAGTTACCATTAACAATGACTGGACATCCACATGAAAAGTGGAGGAATTCTCCTTTAAGGAACCCTCGGTCTAATTCAATCCATTAGATCATTTCTGCAACCAGACAAGCTCTAGAAATATTAGCTATGGAAAACACAAATTTGTCTCCTGCTACATGCTTGTGACAGTCTTTTCTGCTGTCTCACTGTTTTGCCCCGTCCCCTCTCTCCCTTTCTCTTTTCCCCTCCATATTCTTCTCTCTCTGTGCTTCACTTTGTGTATTTCTTACAGACGAATGGACAGCTTGCTGGAGGACACACACAGAGACAGAGGTAGATATATCATCTTTCAACAGAAAACAAGAGAGGAGGACTAAAGCAGATCAAAGAAGTAAGAAAGATAAGAAAGGGAGAAGAAGAATAGGGGAGAGCAGATAGAGAGAGGATGGAGAAGAAAGAGAAAAAAAAGAAGAGAGAGCCAGTGCCTCCGAAGTGGCTCTTAAGCTTCTTCAAATTGGTCATTAGTGTAATCACGGGGAAAAACATAGCAGAAGCCATTAGGGGGGATGGTGACTCTCTGTCCCTCTCTCCTTTTCTCCTTCTTTCTGTCACTTCCTCTCTCATCATCTCTACTTTGCTGCCTCTCATGAGTTTCTTTAAAGATGGCTCCATCTGTTTTGGTGCTTCTCAAGCACAAAAATGAGCCCATACTTCTCTTACAAACTATCTCCCATTACTGTTAATCTCAATATTTGGCAACTTTTCATTGCTGTGACAGCATGAGCGTGTCATAAGTCTCTGTTGGATGTTGCCTGGGAGGATTAATTACTGTATTTTATTTGATTACCGTATAAAGTGCGTTTAAGTGAAAAGCTCATACATGCTTGTGATGTTTATCTGGACTTTACTGAAGCAGAACGAACACAATATGTCAGGCAACATCACGATTGTTTAACGATGTCACTGAAACATCATATTTCAGCATTATCATGTTGTTGCTAAATTGCTGAAATGTTACGACGCAAACAATATTCATTGGTTTTTGCAACGATATTTTGCATCCTCTGCATGTTTCCTGTAACTTATGTACTTTGTGAATTGACATTTCCGTAACTTTGTTACAATGAGACAACTTATTTCCTGCTCTCTGCAGTCTCATAAATAACTTCTCCTTCACAGTATCTTGACAATTTGCGCATCTTCAAACTGTATGTCAGTAATCTTTTTATTCTTATCATTTACTTACCAAAATTTACACCGCTTTAATTTACCATCACATGCAAATGTACATTTGGAGAAAGTTATTTACCTTTCAATATTCCATATATTTTAACATCTAACGTCATAATTATTAAAGGGGAAGTTTGTTTTTTTGCAAGTTAAACCTTATAATAAGGATATTTCCGATCATATGTGATGTTCTACGGCATTACTATGACAACCAGCGCAGTCCTGAGAGCTGGAGCTCACTGCTGACGTCACCACAAGCTGAAAACAACAGAGGAGCACGCGCACTCACACAATCCCTTAGCGGTGTCTTCTCATGTACATGAAGCTAAACATGGATATAGAACCTGAAAGTGGAAGAAAAAAAACATCCATCCATTTTCAGGGATATATATGCATGTTTAGCTTCGAGGACACCACTTAACATTTGTTTATAGTGTTTAATGTATTTTTTGACGGATTGTCAGGACTGCACCAGCTGTCATAATAATGCTGTAGAACAAAGTATATGATCGTAAGTATCTTTATTATACGGCTTAATGTGGCATTTCAAACTAATCTTAAAGTTGTTTAACATGTTTTTAGCTAGTTGATTTGTAAATGACTAGTTGCAGACTTCACATCTTGTGAGGTATGCAAGTGCTGCGCTGGTTTGGGCTGGTTTGTTCCTCCAGTTACAAAAAAACAAAACAAACAAACAAAAAAAAACATCTTTGTTCCATTCATGACCAGGATTTTAAAATAACTGCTTATTCTGCCAAATACTGGTGAGTATCTTAGTCAACAAGGTGGTTAGCTTAGCCGTAAACAATGATAATTTCCATATCTTAAAGAGAGAGACATTTTTTCTTAGTATTTTTTTTTTAATTTGCCTTTGACGTGTTCTCATAACTCTATTCAATCCAATCCAACAGAGTTTAAAGTTCTGCAGAGAAAAGGACAAATAAAAAAAACATGGATTGTGTAACTTGGGTAAAATAACATGATAACTTCCTGACCTTTCCTTCAAAGTTGAGCTCTGTCGGAAAACTTTACCATTACTCAGTGAATCAAATCTGAATGTCAAAGGTCACAAGAGTTTACATCTATGTAAAATAATCACATGGTTGTTTTTGCCAGCTATAAATCAATATCTAAAGGTCATTGTGCAGTTTTATAGGGGTTAGGAAGTACCCAAAATCACATTTAACTGGACTGAATTATGCGTATGCCCTGTAGTTCAAGATGCCCTATAATAAAATGTGTAATGTTTTGTGGGGAAAAAAGGAAAACATTTTATGTATAAATACATTTTTTATTCTTTTTAATACTCTTTTTTCATACTTTACTTTTTACAAGGCAACATTTGATCCTGTATAATTGGGGAAAAAGTTAACAATTTGCAGAAACAGTACCAAAGCCAAGAGCGGCCATGGCTGCTACTATCTTAAATCATTCTGCAAATATAATTTTGTTATCATGGGATTAACAGATCATTTTGCCGTGATAACGGAATAAATTAATGCGTTATCACAGGATAACGAGGCTTATTTTCCCATGATAACGGGATAAGAGGCTCATTGTTTCCTCTTTTCTGATCATTTTTATTAGAGATCTGGAGGGACTGCTGTAAAGTTAGAAAGATATTCACAGATTCGAACTTCCGGGATCAATAACTCTCAAGCGAAACGCTGTGAGAAAGCAAACGACACCTCTTTCCCACCGTGGTAACACAGACAATGGCATACAGTCTATTTTTTTATCAAAACAAGTAGTCCTCTGTGGGGACTGTCCACAAATGGCCATACTGAAAAAGACACACTAAACAAATGTTCAGTAACTTGATTTCTGTGAAGTGCAGTGCTACAAAAATCACTTCACATACCAGAAGCATCCTACTGAATATAATACAGTACAGTATAGTACAGCACTCAGTTTGGGGAAAGGGGGCTTTTAGATAATTTTAGGAAATTTTCATTAAGAGTAATATTCAATGATGTGATTTTGGAGGCACAACACCTTATAGAAGTGAGGTTATTGAACAGTATTCCAAATAAAAATTCCATAAACATATGTAAACAAACATTCCTCCAAACTAAGTACTGTGGTATAATTTATGTGTAATGTGATTTCAGAGGCACTGCACCTAATGAAAGTGGAGTTTTTGAATATTATCCCCAATAAAAAATTGCCTAAAATAATATCAAAGTCCCTTTTCCCAAAGTGAGTGCTGTAGTATGTTCAGCAGGTGGCCATCGGTATGTGAGGCGATTTTGATGGCACCGCACTCCACAGTAATCAAGTTACTGAACATTTGTTTAGTGTGTCTTTTTCGGTATGGGCATTTGTAGACGGTCCCTGCGTTCTGGCTGCTGCATGTAGTGACCAATGTAATTCACACAGCACAGAGTATTGCTTGTTTTGATGAAAATTAGGCTGTAGGTCACTGTCTGCGTTATTATGGCAGGAAAGTCGTCGTTTGCTTTCTGATAACATTTCGCTTGTGAGTTACTGATCCCGGAAGTTCGAATCTGTGAATATCTGCAGCGTGATCTTGACGGGCCAAATCTGTGTGATCGCTTTCCATCACGTGATGAAAACCCAGCTGATAAATTCATCTGTTATCATGACAAAATGATCCATTATCCTGTGATAGCAAAATGATTTTTTTCATGAACTCGGGATAACAGAATGAAAAAAGATAGTAATGACCATGGCTGCTCTTGGCTTAAAACAGAATTAGAGACTGAAATATTACTTTTTATAACATTGTTTTTATTTAAACAGGGTTACTGAGACAATATTATATTCATCTGTGGCATGACATTCGGTTCTTGCCTTATGGGAGCAGTAGCCTTGATATAACAAATTAACTTTAACTCAAAGGTTACTTATGAGGGAGATGTAGACCTTCCCTGCATCCCATTGTCTTCATTGACCGCTTCAAAGTTTGATGAAGAAGATGACTTACATCTCGTACTAAAAACTGCCCCCCCACCCCGTAAGTGTCCATGTATCACATTTTTTAAATCAAATTTCACATTAAAGTCATGTGATGACTGTGAGATGTTCTGAGAAACTTCAAAATGTTAATGGAGATGGAGAAAGGCTTCCAGCTAAAGAAAAAATAACTACATTTACCAACTTTTTTATAGTCCTTCCACAAAACAGTTTTAAAAAAAGTATAAAGGAAATGTTTTCATCTTAAATCTTTTTGCTGTTGTTGTTGCTGTGGTTGTTGCCAGAATCTCCTCACCATTCTATTGAAGCCTTGCCAGTTCAGTCTCCTCTTCCCTTTGCAGTCTTTCTCACTTTTGTGAGAAAAATGGCGCCTGGCTTTTGTTTTTCTTCCCTTCTTCTGTCAAGTCTCTCACGATGTCCCTCCTCTCTGGACCCAGACATCTTTTCAGTGTTGCTCAAGTTGTTGAAAAGGGGACCCTGTTCGTCTTTTCTCAACTCTTTACAATTCTGCTTTTCCTCTGTCACTCTGTCGCCTTAAGCTTGACCGTCCCTCTCCCGCTCTTTTCTCTGTCTCCTTTCTAGCCGTGCACTTCCCTGTAGAGTCAAGCCAAACGAGTCAAGAAAATCCTTCCAAAGAGGGTTTTGATGATGAAACAAATAAGGCAGCCACCAGAGAAATTCTTTGCAGCTTCAGTGAGGCGTGCTGGACAAGATTAGCAGCCAAAATGGCTTTTTCGCCTACTTCTCGCTCTGAGGCTGTAAAGTGAATCTAATGCAGCAACTTTCCAGAGGACAGAAATTTAAGCAGGGGCTTCTTCCTTCCCAGTCCGACAGAAAACAGAGGATGAGTGCTAGATGGAAAGCTAGTGTCTTTTAAATCATGAAGTGCACAAATTGTGCCTCCTTGAGAAGTTCATTTTATTTTTTGATGGTGCAACATTGCAAACGATCAGATCCAAAACAAAGGCAAACAGAGAAATCCAAACTTTCCATCATTCACTTCATTAATCACAGATTAGACATCAAATATCTGGTTCCAAACATACTTGTTGTGTGTTGCCAAACCATTATCCATGTAAATATTGTTTCAACAAGACAATTGTGAGTGCCCATCTAGTCCCCATTTCAGCACCAATAAAGGAAGTAGTGTACCCTAACGTAGCATTAGAAACTAAACATGCAGCAGTTAGATTATGGGATTTGTATGCAGGGCATCTGGCTATCTGACTATAGTCCCCTTTACACAGCCTGTTCAGTGCAGCTTTAATACGCCTCTGATGCGCCTTGCTGGTATGTCCAAACAGCACAGATGTGGGCTGGGGGGTTCGAGTTGCATCAACAATAACCCGCCTTGGGAGGTAGTATCAGAGGCGAGCCACAAGTGAAGCCGCGGTCGAGGGACGCCTGTGTGAATGGGAGACCCGGTTGGGCGGGTCAGAGGCAGACGTTTGTCTTTGAGGAGAAATAAACTCAAAGGATTAAACAGAATTATGACAGCATGGATATTGATGACTGTTTCGTGCTGTCTAAGTTTACGTTTTTACGTAGAGTAATCACTTCTGCAACTGTTTGTGGTTGGGGCTGGGCGTGTTCAGGGGACACGACTGTATAACTGTTTAGAAAAAATGAAAGACAGATTTTTAGCCCAGCACTAACCTTTCTCTTGAACTTCAGTATTGAACTCAATTGTGCAAAATTAAGCAATGAGCAGCAGGACTAAAGTTTCACTTGATGCAGGACACTGCTGTCTAGAGAGGGAAAAAAAGTCACTGTCTTCTTATTTTTTAAATTATAAAATGTACATGTGTACACAGTGAAAACTGCCCACTGTAAACATGTAGCCTGCAGATTTTTGTACACATAACCTTGTTACGTTATTATTGTCAGCATTTTCCATCATTTTTACGCAGTTTAATCACAAGTTTTTGGTGTGCATGTGGGTTAATTTTATTAACAGAGAATGCTGATGCTTTTAAACGTCACAGTGATGTGGTGAATCTGCGACCTCGGCTCGCTGTGTAAAATGACAGACTGAAGTGGCTTAAAGACGTCCTGCTCGATCCTGCGTAAATAACCTTTAAGGAGAACTCCGGCCATTTTTGACCCTTTTCTCATTTTCCTGAGGGTCACCCAGTGTTGGGGGTAGCAAAAAGAAACAATTCAGCAGTGCCGTCGTACTGTCCATAGTCATGACCATGACTTGTGAAAAATCAAAAAAACAAGTAAAAAGTTTCTTGTTCTGTGGATGGACGATGAGACGCTC
>JAQLOL010000026.1:2531610-2549378 GCA_029783665.1 Naso thynnoides | reverse complement strand
ATATGCTGTGTTACATATTACTTAAAAAAGGCACATAAAGGACATACAATTACACTGTGAAGGCTAACGCAACATCTTGGTTTAAAGGAAGCGTGCAGATGGGATTTATACTCATTTCAAGAGAGGTACAAAGCGAAATAATGCGATGTATTTTCAAGACCAGGACAATGCTGCATCTCAGCAAAATCCATCCACATTCTCTGCTGCAGCTGTTTATAATTTACTCATTTCTTTGCCATGGAACCTCAAACAACAGATTGTTAGTATTCTGGCAGATATATCTACACCTTTTCAACCCAGTGGGAAATCAGAGAAAGAAACGCCATTCAAACACTGCAATTATGTTTCTGTGCTTGCCACATATAGAGGGAATAAAACAGATGAGGGGCTCAGGTATTCAGAAATAACAAGAGGGAATTGGTGAGAAATGGATATGGGAATGATGGTGTGAAGGCGCACACAGGGTGAGGGGAATAGGTGAGATGACCTATTTGGAAACCTGGGAACCCATACAGCGGAGGATGGAGTGGGTCTGATTTGAGGTCGGGTATGATGCAGGGAAAGGAGACAGCATCCAGGAATGAGGGAGAGAAGCAGAGCTCAGGGAGACACCGTGAAAGTAATATCAGGATAGCAGCTGAAGTAGGTTTGGGAGATGCAGGTTCATTTTCTGTCATTCTTTTTTTTTTTCCCTTCAAAGAAAACGACTCCCATGGTTTTTCAGTTTTCAGCAATCATTATACTTTACACAGCCTAGTGTACACACAGTATACTTCTCAGTAGACACCGCTACAAAGAATAATGTTGGCAGTTGGGTAAGTACCAACAACTTTCCCAACTACGAAAACAGTGAGATACAAGATTTTTTTTAATTTTAGCACATTGACCTTTATTTACAGTATGTCTTTGTTAGGGAACAGGGTGTCGTCTTATTATCTTAATAATAATGAAATAAGTAGCTCAGTTTGCTGCTTATTTCAGTTTTCTTGTGTTTAATGAAGAATTGGACCTAAAATGTCTAATTACATTAAAGTCCCTTTCACATAAGATCTCCAAACAACCCTATAATCTGACCAGGATAATGTGCACACATGTTCACACCTGCAGACATCAGGAGATTATCCTATCCATCCAATTAAAAGGCTGTGATGTATTTTTCAAATTGGCGTTAATTGCGTACTTAGACAAGAGATGTACTCAGGTAGAAAACTGATTCCCAAACAAGTTACTCGGGTAGGAATTGCTCTACACTGTTTATGTGGACTTCAAAAATGTTGAGAAATGCAGAATAATAGAATTTTAAACGTGATAAAAAACATTCCATTAATTGCGATTTTAAAAAAATGTATCATTTAACAGCCCTAGCTCACAACGATGGAAATAGTCCGTGTAGCATGGGCGATGGGTGGTGCCCACACACACAATACAGCGTGTGCACAAATGTACACTGACAGACGGCAGCACAAATCTGCACACACACACACACACATACGCACACCAACAGCTAGAAGCGAAACGCTGCGCTGGAAGTGTTATAAAATCCAGCATGTTAGTCGCACACATCCAACCATCAGCAGCCTGGAGGAGCAAAGAAAGTCTGCACTGTTACCGCCAGCAACAAATGCACCCAAATCTATTCTGTTAGCTTCGCTAATGTACAATATCTCTGTCGGGGTTTCTCGACTTATTCCTTATTTGCTCAAACAAAATCAAGTTCGGCGTTCCCTCACAGTGATCTTTTTATTGTGTATGCAGCGTGCGTCTGGGAAGCCTGCGTTTGAATTCAGCCAGAGTCGAACCAGCATTCTGGAAACCGACACGTTTCACTTTGCTCTCAGTCCTTCTCTCGCCTGTTTTACGCTCATTAAAGTCTCTGAAGAGGGAGACGCGCAGACAGAAAAGGAAGAAAAGAGATGAATGGGAATGATGAGGCAATAATAGTAATATCCCAGCCCTTGGACTGAAGTGGTCGATATCCCAACCCCCTGCTCCAGACAATTGTATGCTCTGTTCACGCATGAGGCTCACCTGGACTTGAGACTAGGGGTCCACCAAGGTGAAGTCTGGGTCCACAAAATCAGAATAATTTGTGTTCATACATTTAGTTGTCTGTCAATACAAAAGTAATTCAAGACGAGAAAAGCCTGCTTTGAAGAAGGCTGTAAATTAAGTTTTGTTTGACAACTGTGGATTCAACTTTATGAACATTTTTATATCTGATTCTGTGGCTGTTGAAATTTTTGAATGCCTTTTCACTAAGTGGTATTTCGTATTTTTAAGTCTACCCAGTGAAACACTGGACAGAGCAATATTATCAGCCCTCACTGTATGGTTACAATGTGGTCAGTAATAAGACATGCAATAGTGTTCTGCTGCCTCACATTTAACAAGGTATGGGTCACCTCATAAACAGGCTGCTGAATGACAGCAAGAGCAAATTCAGGCACTTAGTTGGCCAAAAAAAGTTTTATTTTTTCTTCTATCTCCAGAATCATTCCCCAGTAAGAAATATATTTGTGCGCTTCATCCCTTCACAAATGCTGTGTTCAAACTCCTCTGACAGAGAGCTGCTTGCTGTTTGGCTTCTCCCTGGCCCCCTGCACTTTCAGCAGGTGTGAGGTGGCAGCCACTGTAAGAGGGTCTTCTTTTATCTTGACACTCTCATTGTTACGGCCAAGTCCACAGGGTGGGCAATCTAGGGGTCGTGCTCATTTCAACCATGCCCCAAGTTTTTTTTGTCAGAACACAGATGGACGGAACTACAGCGGGCGGGTTGTAAAGTGCAGCGGGGGTCAGCGGGGGTCAGCGGTAACAGCGCTGACTGTCATGCATCTGCTGGGACTCAGTGATCCTACTGGAGCTGTGGCACACGCACCACCTGCATCAGTGGTTCATCAGCCTCCGCCCGGATGCCAGGAGGCACAAGCCCTGCTTGATAATCATTCATCCATCTGTGCAGAACAATTTACCATACTTGAGGTCCCCACAGAATCTATTGGCAGGACCACTGCTGGCTCAAGGGATTTACGTCATGGTGTTCAGAAGACATTTTCAGACCACGGGAACCATTCTAGGAACTTAGTTCTAAAAGTGTGTTCAGCGAGAAAGCGGTGAACATGATGCTATCGCAAGAAACGCCAGTATAACGTCGTTTGATCGTAACTGGATCATATTTTTGATCATCACTTCAGTCGCTTAAAACGAATCATTCCAGTGATGTACACAGTCTGCTCATATTAGCTCGTTCAGAGGAGGGGGGACTGGCCACTTAATCATCCTTTATGCACTACATCACTTGTGGAGGTCTAAGACAGGTTGGAAAGCTTTACAGTGTCAGGTCTGGATAATAAAGTTATCTGGTGCTTGTTAAGTTATCTCCCAAAGCTCTGTGTCAGCCACAGTTAGCGTTAGCTAGTAGCATCAGGAGGAAGGGGGGCTCGCCATTTTCTGTCATTAATTTGATTTAATCATCATTTCTGCACAGTATCACTTATGGAAGTCCCAGAAACGTTGGAAAACTTTATGACGCCGTGTCTGTGTTTATAAGATAATGCTGTGGCATCTTAAGTCATGTTGTAGGAGCTCCACAGTATTCACCCACACAGCAACAGTTGTTTTGACCGCAATGTCAGATTCAATGTCCATTCTGTAAATTCCAGCAACGTTCGTGCTGTCGGGATGTCATTGACGTCGGGAGGATCTCAACACTGATTGACTGTCGGTGCACAGCATCACGCGATGTCACCAGAAAAGTTCAATATTTTCAACTCTGAGCGATGGAGGCGTTGGATGCCACAGTGTGCTTCGCATTGCATGTATTGCGAGATTCATGTCATGTCACTGCGTGTAATCACGTCTTTACATTGACTTTCTGGGTAACCGTTCATCGTTCATCGTGTTCATGGCTTTCGGTCTAAACACACCTTAAGAACCTCCCATTTTATTGCATCCACACTGCAAGAACAGTAGACTGTTATAGTTCTTAGAACTACGTTTTAAGGTACTTTTTCAGCTCTAACTCAAGAGTAGGTTCTTTCACAGCACATGAGGAACTATAGTGACGTAAGTGTATGTTGATTGGTTGGACTCAAGGGCCACTGACGGCAAACACCTTTTTAAAAAACCTGACAGATGTATTGACAAGACAACACAAAACCCAAACTAGAGCTCATAACGAGATTGTTGTTATGTTGTATCTTCACTGAGATTAAATGGCATTCAGCACGAGATTTATGGTATATTACTGCCACTTAATGGAGCGCTAATGCAGTAACATTAGCCTTCACTTGATGTTATGTTGTAAGTCACGTATAAGTTACGCTAGTATAGCATCTGCTGGCCAGTTTACGTAGCTTACCTACTTTAGAGGTGCGAATGCCAGATGAAAGGAAGCAATTAAAAGTGTTTAGTTCCCCAGAAACTTCCCAGTGGACAGTTCCTCTCAAATAGTTCCTATCTGATCCAAAAATGCCTACAGTGAGAAGGAGTGAGATGTTCATGGTGTTGTACGTTTTTTTGACCATTGGGAAATTGGGCCATTTTTCCTGACAGCTCCAGGTGGGTGCTCACTGGCTGGGTCCCCTTCTTCTCCTCTGCAGTTGCTTCATTTGCTAAAACAATCAACCTCTTGTCGGTTGGGATGGGTGTGGATAATTCGATGACATGTTGTGGTGTACGTGAACAGGGTTCTGCCTGCTGTTTCCCATAAAGTCCAGCAGAGGGTGGAGCCTGTGTGAAAACTGAGGTTGAGATAGTGTTATCAAAGTTATATAACCACAGGCAGAGCCCTTTACTGCTGGATCCTGCTGCTTGCTGAAGGAGGTTGTTGGATGGCAGGTGGGTTCAAAGGGACATTTCAATAAAGAACATGTGTGAGATTATAGAACTACGGTTACAATATTTAACATCCGGTAACAGAGCTACTCAAGCGTAGATTAGTGTGGTTGACAGTCTGTTTCATGGAGATATTAAAATACTTCTGAAGTGTTTTGTGTGCGCTGTTTAATGACACCTGTTATTGCTGTCAGGAAAATTATACCATACTCAAGCAAATTGCTCCCCTTAATTCCATGCCACTGTTACTGTTAGTGCTAATTAAGATTCACACATCACTCTCAGTACACCTTGTTTCCTAGCTTCAAGGCCTGTGCCAGGCACGTTTTACTTAAATAGGGTAAAAAAAAAAAAAAAAAAAAAAAAGGACTGATACCTCCATCAGCCTTTTTACTCAAACCATCTACGGCTGCCAGAATCTCTAAAAGCTTCAACTCCATTTGAGCTGAAAAAGTCACTTTCATTTCCATGTTTTTGCATCTGAACAATACGATTTCTTACCTAATTAATTTCAATGACAATGTGACATTCTCGAAAACTGTGAGGACGGTATTGAATTATTGATGCTTCAATGCCACTCATAACAGTCTTAATATTCGCTCCTCATTTCCTGAAGAGTGTCTTTATTTAAAGGCACCTGTGGGTCAGCAGTCTGTGCACGCATTTTTTTTTTTCTCTTGGTATTGATTTGAGATGGAGTCCTCAGTGTTTGCAAGCTAATTAGCCATAACTGCAACAATTACAGTAAGCCCGGAGCAGCAGGTCTATTGAGCTGCTGGTACGGTACCAGGCCTGTGTAAGTGTAATCCAATATTTGTCGTGTGAATGTTAAACCACACGCAGGTCACAATGGACCTGAATGCTGCTGCAAAGAATCCAAATCCAGGTTTATGCCTGTTCTTATACAACCAAACCCTCGCATATGCACTGATGTGAAGGCTAAAACACACACACTATCACACACGTACAAACTGTGATTGACTGCATAAGAAAGAAATTAATAGCTTTCTCTGCTTTTCTCTCTCTCTCTCTCACACACACACACACATAGCTTAGATTTAAGGCCGCTTGTTGCTAAGGTAATAACATAACCAGGTCACGTGGCACTGCTTTCTAGAGCAAGGAGAAATATTACTGACATATACAGTGTGTGTGTGTGTTGCAGACAGAAGGGTGCTCATCCTCATGAGTGCTTACACGTTGTATTGTCCTCTGACTCTGTGTTTGCCTGTGTGTCTGTACGATACTCTACACTTTCCATGCAAATCCCATAGCAAAGGCCAAGCATTGCCTGAGTGGTTTGCTGGCAGTAAAATGCTGGATTTCATTTACTGAGCTGTCAACATGTCACTCATAGCAGCAGGATTTCTTGGACTTAACTCGGTGACAGGTCACTTAATCAGTCACTCATTCACACTAAGGCGGACAGGAAGCGTGCATTTTGTTTTCAATAACGCTGCTTTTCAGATGCCACCACGGATTTTCCTAAATGTAAGCTTTTTAGCAGCTGAGAACTAAGCTCTTGTTTTGCCAATTGATTTCTTTCCCCAGCCTTTAAAATTTTAAGTGGGTTTGTAATGAGTCGGAGGATTACAGAACTTGCTCAGCACGTTGAAGGCTGTGTAAACTTTCCATTAATGTGAGAAAATGGGAGAAATCAGAGTTACAAGCTTTCCATGCATCATCATTAATATATTCACACACTGTGGCCCTGAGCCAACTGTTACTGCTACTCCACAGTCAGCTGCAAAAAGCAGCACAGCTTTGTTAATAATCTTACAGCACTTGGCAATGCAATTTGAAACAGCATGGCTTTGCAATAATCTTTAAGAGGCACTTGAGTCCAACTTGTCAACAGCACAAAACCTTGCAGAGCAGAGTGGGACTTAATATTAAAATATGGTGACGTGTCATGCTAACAGCTCCGTCTCCATTGAAGGACATTATTTAATGTAGACGGACATCCAAACCTGCCTGGTTAATGTTAAAATGAAGTTTTATGGTTATTTGGAAACCTAATTTGATTTGTTTGAAGTACAAAGCATAGTTGCACACTTTCTCCACCCAAAGATCTCTAAAGATGTGTTTCTGGCATAAGTTAAAACTAATTTTGGCCTCTCAGCATTTATGTTTATTCTCCCCAGACATCAAATGCACAACTGTAACTAGCAAGAAATAGGTCAGTAGACACGGATAATAACTAGTGCTGTGCCAACACAATTTTCTATTAACGTCACTATTTATTTTGACATGCGGATAATGCACGCATGTTCTTTATGACCCTTGGCTCACCCCGTAGTTTGGGAACTCAGGAGGCAATGCAGCCACTACTGTAACCGAAGATATACAACTTGTATGAAGACAAGAACGCCAAGGTGGAGGAGTGAGTATATCCTGCACAGAATTCGTCGTAGTCTGTGTTATACTGGGACTCTATTATCAGGTTACCAGTGAGTATCAGCAGTGATAGCGGCTTGAGCTGCTCCATGTTTGCACTGGTCGGCCACATTCAGCTGTTAGCTTCCAGGCTAGCTCCGTTAGCACACTGTACCTCGCTCGAATCACTCCATAACTCTGTTTTCTGACACCATGTTGTAGTCTGTGCTACACTGGGACACTGTTACAGTGTGGGCTGACTCCTGAATGTAGGCTGAGTGTTTAGTATGACACTTATGACTAACAGTCAATAAGACACGGAGACCAGACTGAAGGAGCTTCAGTGGCGCTCATAGCAACAACGACAGACATGAGCAATCAATCCCTGATCACAACAGACTAAACAAACTTGAAAAATATCTCTTCAATTAACATTTAGAGCTGAAAAAAGTGTGATTATTTTGCAATTAATCACATTATGGACAATCATGCAATTTATCGCAATTAAATACTTTAATGGATTGACAGCACTAAAAATATCCCTCCAGTCCCTTTTATTTCCCTTCTGTTTGTGCATCAAATCATGATTCCAGGGATGATTAAGACTTTTGTCTGATGTTAAAATAATTTTAATTTGTTTGTTTACTGCCACTCATCTACCCCCTCCATCTTAAATTCACTGTCCCTTATATGTGCCCATGTTCCTGTTAAACAAGCGTTTTTGTGCCAATAATTTTGCAACATCATGTTACTTTGCCTAATTTTTTAATTTGGTAGTTGTTAATTTCTTTGTTTTGATTTAAAAAAAAAATCTTTTAAAAGTAAATTTCTGGTTTAGCTAGCTTGACTTGTGTAATGGTATTAATGGGTAATCAGTTGATCGTGTATCATCAGTGTTTCTCTCCCATAACTGAAAGGTCTGATTACAGTTTGCAAAACAAGCAAACAGTTTCTCACTAACATTTGGATTTTTGTGAAAGACCACAGAATTGGTCAAACTAGTATATTTATACAATGACATGCTCCTGTGCCACTTTGCACGCATCATGTAAATCCAAAAGAAATGCAATTACAGTTCAGACCACGACACAGAAACAATCATAGCCTGCCGTGCCTCCCACAGTCACTCCAAACTGAATATATCCACCATGTAATTTGCAGTGTACATAATGTGCTCACACCATTGTTTTGCTGGAGTTGAATATATAAGGGCATCTGCTATCAGTTAATGGAAATGTTTTTTTTAAAGGTATAATTGGCAAATTCTCTGTCAGTTTTTTTTTTCCTCTTTGGTTTTAACATGCAGCCTGACCTGGCAGCAGTGCCTCCACTTGGTATCTGGTACAACCTGCGGACCTGTTACTGCCTGCTAACACAAAACATGTGCCAGAGTTTTAGCGTAGGCAGCTAATCACACAAGATGGCGCATGTGTCGGAGTGGCTTATTAAGTATAGCGGAGAAGCAAAGGATTGTGTGGTATATTGAAGCAACATGTCACATAAATTTTTAGTCAGGTTAGCTGTCTTTATGTTCTGCAAAGCTTTGAAAATGTATTCTAAAATTATTTTACTGTCAAATATCAACAAATACACCGTGTGTTTGCTGGAAGAGCACAATCTCAACTTTTCATTGACTGTCTCATCAAATATATAAATCCATATAAACCCACAGTACGTGTAGTATGTGTGTAATAAATAAATCTCCACATTTCTAAACGCGTTGACTGTGATTTGTTTGATAAAATAAATCAAAAAGATGATAAAACAGAAAATGAAATCCTATTTTCCATGTAATGAAGGAATTATACACTCTGTGAAAGCATGCTGTAGAGAAGACCTCAACATGGATTTTATTCAGCAGCACCTCTTTATTTCTGTCCCTCTTAATCTCCGTCCCGAGAGGCCTGTTCCAAAACCAGATAAGACCAAGGAGGGAGGAAACAAACCAGCTTACATTCTATGAAGACAGAGGGGGCTAATCACTGTCTTCGCACACAAGACAACCAAATAAAAACAGTTTGGTTTTTGTTTGTTTGTTTTTCAGTACAGTTATGGCCCAAATCTTGTTGCATTATGCACATTTATCTGGAATGTCAGTAGGCATCTTTCTCTACACTGTCAAGGCCGCCGTGGACACAGAATAATAGCATCAAAAAGAATTATTTACTTTGACCAGCTAACACAGGTAATACAATAAAGTTTAAGTTACATACACACACAAATTCCGACTAGAATTGCTTATAAAATAGGATTTAAATAATATACTTCTGAGTTTTTCCACTTAAAAAATGCCTATTAGATATATCTAGATGAAATATCTGAAAATATTAAGATACTGAAACATTAAAAAGAGAGACTGAAGTTTTGTTGTTGTTGTTGTTATTATTTTTAAGGTAACAGTTTTATGATGGTGGAAAGCTATTTTTTTCTGTGAATGTGTACTATGTGGTCAACTTGCGAAACGAGTTGTTTCACAATCAGAATTTGATTTGTTCTGATAACGTTCAGAAAGTCCAGAAGAGTTGCCAGATTAACTCATTTTATCCCCATTCATCTTAGCAGGGAGGTAAACCAAAAGTACTTTCTCACGTAGGCCTTTTACTGAGGCTGGGCACTAATGTAAAGCAATGTGGGACGTGTTGGTTGGATCTTAGTCTGCCACCCCAAGCGCAGAAAATTTCCATAAGTTTCAAGAAGGATCTGGTTTTGTGCACAAGGATCCTGTCACGTTGAAACAAGAAATGGCTTTTCCTAAGCTATTGCCATGCAGTTGGATCCCAGAAACTGTCCATGTGAGTAATTCCACTTAGTTTTGCCTGTATACAGCCTAGCTGCTTAGTTCAAAAGAACCTGTGCTCATTCAGCTTGAAATGGTTGAATTTATTAAATGAGAACACTGGTAAAGAGAGATATCTTGACATCAAAACAACACAGTGTAAGGGCAGGGTCTTTGGCTGGCTTGTGTACAAAGAGGAACATTTGGAATATTGTTGTAGAAGATCTATTTCTCTGTTGATTCTTTGTGATATGAGAGGAAGAGGCTGTCAAATAGTCTATTTAGGAATTAAGAGGCAGTGAAGAAAAGAAGCTGACATGAAGTTTAACAAAGAGAGAGCTGGAGGAAAGGGAATGAGCTGTACCAGTGAAGATGTTTAGACTACAATGATCTGTCAAAAGCACTTGCTAACTTACACTTCAACTGATTTTCTCATACTCTCTTCCCATCGTCTGTCTCTGCTGTCAGCACATATCTCTTATTTATTGTTTTCTTCTCTCAGCACCTCTGGCACTTCATATTGCAGCTCTCACCGTGAATTCATAGCACCGACAAGCTACGCAGCCATCCACCGCTGAGGCAGCATTCAGTTTAATCATGGCCCAACAAAAGCTCAGAAAGGGAAACTTTTTTGAGTCTTTTTTTTTTTAAAAAAACTGCACATTATCCATCTAAACTGACTGTGTAGCAAAATTTAGTCTGAACTGAATGAAAACCCACACAGCCATTTGCTCATCAATGACAGGAGTTTGTCAAATAGCCCTGTGAGTAGCATACCTGTCAACACTCCCGGTGCAGGTGGAAGTCTCCCTGTTTTTACCCTTTCCTCTTTCCGTACTCCCAATGCTAATTTCTCCTGCTGATCTCCTTGTTTTTCAGAGATACTACCGAAACGGTTTTTACAGTTTTTGGTCTTTGTCCAGACTGTAGGATACATGTTGTGGCACCTGGCAACCCAACTCAGAGGCAGACAACCCTTCTCATCACCGTGCTGGAGGGAAGTGTTCATAATGTGCAGGTTGTTTTTTGATATTCTTCTTAGATGTGTGTTGCAGCACTTCTCCTCAATCCGTCTCTCTGCTGTTCTCCCCCCTTTACTTTCCTTTACAACTTGTCTTACAGTGTTGATCTTCCGTGTCCTTCAGTCACTAGCATTACGATGCATTACGCTAACACTAGTTAGCAAATGTCAATGAAAGCCAACGTTAGCTTTAGCTAGCTAGTATTATGAAGTAGTAAAGTAGGAAGACTACTTTATGCCGCAAAGGATCTGACATTCATCTTGTAAATTGCTCTCCTTCTTCAGCTGCAGTATTGTGTCTCTACTTATCATTCTGCCATTTTGGTTGATGTTACAGTGACCTACTGAAAAAGGCTGACTGAAGCTGAAGCAAGGGGGACATGGCATTTTTTGCACATTGCATGCACAGTATAGATAATCCTGGGGTTTTGATGGGGAACCCCATAATTCAGTTTCTAGGATTACAAAATTAGTAACGAAATTGCAAACATTATTATGCACATGCATGGATTCGTACAAAAACTGTACTTTAACATTAAATATTTACTTCAGCAGTCTTGACCTAAGTGTTAAAACTCTACAGAAGTGTTAAGAGAAGTATCAAACTCCACATTATCACTGCTGATCCTTCAGATTACATCAAATATGTTGTCACTTCATCACCTTGATAAATATTTGTGACATCTTGGAATTTGGGTTAGTTTTGAGGCAGACATTTTTCCCTCAACGTATTTGATGCACATTTTAAAATATTACACTATTTTGCAAAAGAAGTTTCGATGCTCGTTTTGCTTTGTTGAAAGACAGTTAATGCACAAAAGAGGGAATGGACACAGCTGTTTCAAAACACAAAATTGTGACGTAGTGAACATTTGGCTGCCATTTCCCAGAAGCAGTGGGCTAACATTAGTACAAGAAGATGATTCCGCTGTCTTCCAGGATGTTCCCCAAACGTGCAAAAACATGGCTGATAACAACAACAACAGGCACGTGTGGAGTGACGTGGAGACTGAAGTATCCCTAGATCTCATCCACAGAACATAACAGCAATTTTAGATGGAAAACAGCAACAGAATGCTACCATGTTTTGTTTCCATTCTTCAGCCCCTGCTCCTGTTGTTTATTACAGCCATGTGAAAGCTGCCTATACCCCAGCATCGTCTGACCAAATTACACTTGACAGCCTAGTTTATTTGCTCCAGACAAGTTGTGGAAAACACTCCTTTGCATTTTCCTTTTAAAAGATTTCCAAATTTCACTTAAAATATTCTTAACAATTAATGGAAACATGACTGTTGAGAAGGAATGATCTCTGTTCAAATCTACACTGAGTTTAATTAAAAGAAAAAAACAGCACATGTGAGAAATCCTATTGATTGACAGTGTGCTATAATTTTATTAAGCTATGTTGTAATAATAATAATAGTAATAATAATAATATCTGCAGGATATCTAAGAAGTTTGAGACAGCATATTCAGGCACAGAAAGAATTCAGCAGTGTCACCAGAGTGGGTCACAGTCAGTAAAAAGTAAATGTTTTGGAGATGACTATAGAGATTATTTTTTAAGAGGTATGTTTTCTCTTTTCTGCAAATTTGATATGTTTACTGTCAGTTGAAAGGAATAATCGTAGTACTTCATCAGCCAGGGAGGAGTGCAGACGGCTGAAGATGTCAGCAGGAGAGGGACTTTCAGCACAGGAGAGGCAGCACAACATCATGAAATGGAATATTTGAGTCTGATTGATGTAGTAAGCAGCTGAAGTGCACACTGGGTTGGTTTCACTCGCTTATCTGCGAAAGTCACCGCTTCCCACTGCCCCATAGGAATTTTGCATCTCCGTCCTTACGCTGACCTAAATCTCCGTCCTTAAGCTGCCGGTGTCAGTACCAGTGCCATAACTAAATGTGACTCTCAGCTCAATATTCCTCATTTACGCTGCAATAAATTATTTTAAAAAGGCGGTAATGCATAGGCCAGAAGTGGCTGCTACTTGGTCTCCTGATGCCAAAATATTCTTTAGTTCCATGTGTCAACACTCAACCACACTTGGCCCGCCTCAGCTGGCTGTCTCAGATACTTCTACTGGACAAGAGGGGAGGAGGAGAGCAGTGGGATGGATTTTTCTAATTAAGTTGTTACAATTCTTACCATACTCTAATACATGTTGGTCGATAGAGGTCATAGATTAATTAATTCTTCAGTCCATTTACTCCTTTCAGTGCTGCCTATTACTGCCGATCACTTCGGCGTCCTCGGTGCTGTAGTCAGTAAGCAACAGCTCTAATCAGACGGACAGCAGCTCAGTGATGCTGTTTGCTCTAGGTCAGAACACAGTTAATCTCTGTCTTACTAGGTTCCCTTCCCTTTATTCCCTCTCCTCTCCGCTCCTCCTCTCCTTTCTTTATTTCCCTTCTTTCTTTCAAGTTTTGCACTCTTATTACCAATATCCTTCATTTCTTCTTCTAAATATTCCTCTGCCTTAACTCATAGTTTCCAACTAAACCCTCTTTTTTGTACACTCTCTTTAAAAGTGTCCGGACTTAAAAAAAAGATAATGTTGTTTATTAGTTGAAATGCTTAGAATGAACTACAGTATGTTTGAGTTTGCTCGACAACTGACCTCATGTAGTTCTAGCGCTGCAAAACATTTAATTCCTTATCAACAGTTTCGGTAAGTTTCTTTTAACCAGGACCATCTTCCTTTGCTAACCTTAAAATCTACAAGTTGTATAATCTTATCAAATCTGATCATAGTTCAGCCTCTTGTAAAACTGAATTAAATGAAAAATTTCTCCACAATCAACAGCTGTTTTCATTAATCTTGTATTGTTTATTTGTCAGAAGATTTATTATCATTTCATACAGATGTGGCGGATGTATCAGTCAGCAGTTGGGCGTGAGTGTTAGGTGTTTGTAGTTTTGTAAATGTAACTGGTTTATGTAGATGAAGATGCAACTGCGCCAAACTCACAATTGTTCCACTAATGGCCCGTCGCTGCCCTGAAAATAAATAATGAAAAGCTAACCGCAGAAGGATTAAAAGCATTTGAGGAAGGGGCGTATAGGCCCATCTCTACACACCAACCTTGAAAACTGCCCATGTGGCAGTTGCTCTAGCCAACACAGGCCTTGTGTTCTGGATGGTATGCACAACGTCCTGCCGGAGACCCACCTTACATAAGCATTACTGTTACGCAGCCAGACCCGCAGACGCTGACCTTTCACCAGGTAATTCCCGATTGCTCCCTCTGCCTGAGGGAGAGAATCCCCTCACCAACAGGAGTTCCCACGGCTGGCTAAACCTCAACTGCCGCCGGCATGGAAACTTAGATACACCCACGGGCTCCGGGGTTACCAAAATCGCTGACAGCCGCTAATCAGCAGAATTGTTGAAAAAGCATTAAGAGCCATGACTGATGCACAAACATGTCCACTCCCTGAGGAGGGTTGTTCTGCATGCTCAAGGAGAACCAAAGGGTAAACGGCATGTTTGTGCATGTGGTAAATAGATCCAGAACCTGTTGGGGATGAAGGATCCGATCCCCCTGACGAGGCGAGGACACCCTTTGGACATGTCTGCTCCTCTTTTCAGTTCTCAAGAAATATACCCAAAGTTCTTTGCCCCTTATGTTTTACTGTTCAAAGTGCTTGTAGCTGTTGTTGAAAAAAATATGATGCCGTAAGTTTTTTTGTGCTGCAGTGAAGGGGTGTGCGATACTGCAAAATTTGGTATCGATCCAATACCAAGTAAATACAGGCCCAGGATAGGTGATACCAATACAGATACCAATACTTTTTACACATAACATCAGCTTATGTACTTGCATGTAGGGGGAGCAGTGTGTCATGATGAATGGGGTGAAAGCTGAATACATTTTCATGAGCACCAAATGTTTTTGTGATTTTTGCTTTCCACTTTTCCACTGTTATTTATGTATTCACATTTAGTTAGAATTTGAGTTGAGAATTAATTACGTTTTAGCAATATTTTTATTCAACGCTGTAAAGTAACTCCACACCGCGCTCCTCTCTCTCTTGGCCGTGACGATGTCACTCTCACTGTAGCCAGCGCACGTCTGCTCCGCTCCGCCGCTGAGTCACGTGACGGACACAGCAGAGCAAAGGAGGAGGGAGGAGCAAAGTGTGCATGCAGGAAGTGAAAGGAATAGTATTTAGCTCTTTGATGAAACAGGAGCAATGTGCTGAATGTAGAGGAGAGAAACTGAAACTTTAGTATCGATCCCACCACGCTAGAATCGATCTAATGCCAATACCAACGTTGGTATCAATAAAATCGATATTTGGATCAATCCGCCCATCCCTACTGCAGTGTAGGAGGGATAAACCCCACCAGCAATGGCCTTGGAGGGCAAAACCTAGACCTAACAAAGCCTGATATGTATGTTATAACGAAACATGTTACATGGCACGAAGGCTCATTCCCAGGCATGTTGGAGATTATGATGTAACAGGCACAGTGTGTCTGTGTTTGGCAATTGTTCAATTGACACTCCAGCTGCCCTTTTTTTTTTGGCATAGGTTGTACATTTTATAGAGTCAAATGTCTTGAATTGGACCAACAACAGTATTTGAGGTTACTTCACCAATATTGTATTTCTGACTTGAGCTTCATGGACATCAAGGGTTGGTTTGGGGGTAAGACCCTGCAGTGTACTAGTGTCATGTCCAGGGGATGCACTTGTACATCAAGCTGTTACAGAACAGGATATAGGCTTCAAAGCCTTCGGGCCTTAATGGCTGTCAAAGGCTGCTTACTTACTTCAGGCACAGGCGGCACTTCTCCAAAACATCACTCAAGAAAAGTACAACTTGCCATTAAGGCACAACGAAAAGAAATGACCTCCTTGGTATGAAAGACATGAAAATAGGCTTTATTTTCAGAGAGGGACACTTAAGTAATTTCAATATTCTAGTACTTGTATTACATTTTTATAGAGTTGGCTAATTTATAATGAAGCTTACATCAGAATAGGATCTGACTCACTGCGACCATAACAGCAGGAATAGACACATATCTCACCTGCTGCCAAACTGTAAAGTTTAAAAATAAGACAAACATGAAACTGATGAGGAAGCTGAAGCTGTACTTTATGGATTTGTTCTGTCTTTATCTCTATTGTGTGTCCAGTCTGTAACAGAGTATGTCTGACTGGAGATGTTACATAATGAAATTTATCTCTGCTCATTGTTTTAATACAAACCAGCACAGATCAGCAAACAATGAGCTGTTCATTTCATGCCTGTTTTGTTTCAAATCTGGTGTACACCGACCATTTCAGTAGGAAACGCTGACTTTTTTTTAATAATCAGCTTGGTATGAGTCTAATGTGTTGGTAAACTTAAAAAAAACAACAACAAAACATTAAGGTGCAACATTCAGAAAAGCAGGTTTGAGATCCTCTGCCAGCCACAGGTGCAATGCGCACGCAAACTTTTTATTCATATTTATTAACCTCAAGATGATAAACGAATTCTGTCTGAAAAATAAACAGAATTCTTGTGCTGCACTTGTTTTCATCTCAGTTTGATGACATCAGCGATGAGGCCTAGGACAGGAATGATATAATAAAAGAGATTTGATTGTAGGCCTCATTTCAAAGCAGATGCTCACAGACAGGTTATTTAGCCGTGTTTTAGCAACATGACGACTTTATCTGTAAATGTCAGTCTGTCGTTGGGTAAAGATAGTTTTGGGCAAAGATAAATTTAGCTTCCCTACCACATGCCATAGTGCTGCCTATGGGAACAAGTGTGATTAAATGTTTGTTGTTTATGCTCTCATTTTGTGTTCTCGTGATGGCTCTGGTTTTAAGTTAAGATCCTCGGTGTGCTGATGCTGTATTATTAAGCAAATCATTTTACTTTAACATTTGAAGCTTAAAAAAGTACAAACAAACCCCAGCAAGTTGAATTTAATCAAACATTAAGCAGATTTTTTTTCTTTTTGTATTCATTTTATCTCTTACAACTTGTACCGTCAAACTCAGCAGGCAAGAGTAAAACTGTAGCAACATTCCAAACAGTCCTGCAACCAATCTGTGTAGAAAAGTTGAATGTTTCCTTTACAGCAGTGAGCTCAGGGACAAATCACTGCAAAATCACATCTTCATGTATTCTAATTTTCTCTCTTTTTTGTAATTATTTTTAAGAATTAGAAAAATGGTGACACTTTGCTTAAAGTGAAACTAGACAACTTTTTTGGTTTAACCTTGCCATTATGATGTATGACCTGATTGAACAGTGTAATAGTGGTTGGAAAATAACACTTTTAGATGCTAAATTGGTCTCCAAGAAGCCCTGTTTATACCATGATATTTCCTTTGCCACCAGGACTAGTGTTTCACGAAAAAATGAAAAATCAGCGACACAGCTTGTACTCTCCGTCCTAATTCGTCGGCCTATGCTGCGCTTCTTGGCAAAAACGGTGTCGGTACGAGCTGATTAGCTCACCGTGCTCTCACTCGCCTCTGCCAGCAACAGAGCGTCTGCGAGCCGCACCGTGTGTCGGCTCGAGCTCGAGCTGACACGGACCAGTTGACTCTGCTGCGACTTTCCCTGCAACCGTTTGGTCTCAGTTCAAAAACATACTTATAATGCCTATCACCTATAGTGCTGTATAATCATGGTTATAAGCAGACCCTGACCATAACCGCCTATATATGCCAACTCCCCGAAAAATAAATAAGGGACACCTCATTGGCAGAGCCGGCCGGCCTGATAACCTTCACCCTTCCATG
>JAQLOL010000026.1:2498259-2509960 GCA_029783665.1 Naso thynnoides | reverse complement strand
AAATGTGTGTGTGGTTGCTAATACTCACACATCACTGTGAACTCATTCACTCCTTTCCTTTACTGTTAATGATGATGTCAGACACAACAAAGTGATGTCACTGCCAGCTTACCTCAGGCCTCCAGCCGCCGTGTCCTGTCACTAACACGAATAGACATGTACCTCCAATGGAAGCACATCCGCCTACACTACAAACATGACACAAGCAGCGGGCCTCCAGAGCGCAGCAGCCAGTCCTGCCAGATGCCATTAGTTCACATCTTCACTCCAAACTCATGATGAGTTAAGTAAACACGTAACACTCTCTTCTCCCTGGAGGATCAGAGCAGTGTGCTTGTGACTCAAAGTTTTGCCAATTCAAATATGGCAGCCTGCTAAAAAAAAAAAAAAAATCTTACTGTGGATCATAAATGGATGGGCAGCTGGACTCCTGTACCTAAAAGGAGAGCTATTATTCTGATTTTCAGGTCTTTCTTTTTGATTTTGGACTCCTTTAGAGCAGCTAAACACATCTGACTGGACAGTCAAGTCTGTAGATCTTCAGAAAACTGTGACTCGTGCCCTCTCCCTTTCTTGTATTTTCTGCATTCTCTCAATACGGCCTGTGTTGGTTACTCCTCCCCCTTTTCCTCATGCGCCCCTCCACATTCGCTTGTACTTACAACCTCTTTAATGACACAAAATAAACACAGCTAGGACACTGATAAAATGTTACTTACAGCTCACACTTCTCACTCTTCAACAGGACAAAGCAATGTGCCGTTCTTTAGCAGCAGTTTAGCCGTTAATCCAGCTCATGTGCTGGTTGAGGAAGTGAATGAACCCACACGGAATAAATCCACAAGAAACAGGAACGCTCTCAACTTCTATGTGGTGCTCGCCTCTTTAGGAAAGTTTAACAAAGTTAGCTGTCCTTCATTCACCCAAAAAAACACTATTGGAGACATCTCGATCAAAGTGCTGACAGTAATCCCTGAAGCAGAGAGCAGAGTGCAGTGGTGTCTGAGCAGAGTGGGTGCTAACTTAAACACTTCCAAATGCATGAACCTCATCATGTGACACTTTTGCATCATTTAACACGAGTATCAGACATTGTAATAACATTTATAGGTCAGGAAAGACGGAAAAGCATAGTAACTCACCTGCTATCAAATTACACATAAAGTTGAAATAACTGAAACACCTTTCTCGCCCACCCAGCTAGTTTAGTAATCAGCCGTAGACGGCCGTTGTGATACTGTCATTTATGCAAGAAAGGCTTGGACAATTTGCACGTTTAATTTATGACTGGAAAGGAAATCATGAACACTCCAGCTGATAGTGATTGGTGTCTATTTCGTTTGGACCTTCATCATATCATTTACCTCCACTTCTCTTAACACAGGGAAATAGACTTTTAAATTATGGCATTTTTCTATATACATGTGCTGGTGTGCCTCGGCACATCAGCCCAGCACAGCAGGGGTTTGCATTTCCATTACAGCGGGGCATTGCGGGTGCTCATTTAACTGATGATGCCCCGCTCTGATTGGTGGTATACGATCGTGGAAAGATTCATGCAGAGGACAGACACAGACAGACAGAGAGGAGGAGAGAAAACATTTTTTTTTACAGGCAAGTTTGGCTTTTTAACTGAGAGCGGTCACTGACTTTATTACGCTGACTAACATATCTAACAACAGTGCACATCCACTTCTGTTGGAGACTCTCCCGCAGTTTCTGCAGGAACAGAACATGTTTTTTCAGCTTAATATCATGACTTTAAAAGCACCAAATGCCTTGCCCAATGAATTTCATTAGTTTATATGATGAAGAATTGCAAAATATCATTTCCAGGAGGCTGTTCAGTCAAAAAGTGATGGATCATAAGTAATAAACTTGACTGGATTTTGTGGCACAGTGAAGAAATCACTTCTCACCAATTTGGCAAAAATAGCCGGGATGAGGCTGACAGATGACAAACCCCTCTGACGTCATTGCAGCCCGCATGGCGGTGGGTCCTTTTACGGCGCCCCACGGCACTGTAAAAGTGGTAATGGAAATGCGAATCAGCGCGGCACAGTTTGACTCGGCGCGGCCAAAATTGCCGGTGGAAAAGCCCCATGAGTGACTTCCTCCAAATCCAATTTAATATCATCAGCGTTAGGAGGCCTAACTGCAGTACCATAAATGAGGTGATTGCGGGTCTAAACCTCCTGGGTAAGAGTGTCAGTTCCCTCGTGCGTAAAGTTTGACTGATGTCGCCTGTCTTCTCCTTCTTCAGACATTACAAAGTTGACCAACACTGGGCCGCAGCGCTTTTAAAGGGGATGAGAGGAGCTGATTTGACTGCCAATGACTGAAGTCAGCTTTCACACACCTTCTGACTGTATATTCCTCCTCTCTACCACTGTGCCACAGATACGCTTGTCTCTGTGTTCACCAGATTGCCAAAAAGACTGGTCAAAAATGCGCTCTCAGTGCACCAAACTTAGACTTGTGTTTGCACTGCTCCCAGATAAATGAAAATAGAGCCCACAGTCTGTATCAAGCACAGTTATGAGCAGTAAGTTACTGTAATGCGATAAGCCTTTTCAAAGAATTATGCTGCATTTTATTTTAAGTTTGTAATAGAAAATTTAGAGAAAGCTACATTATACAGCTACATGTGTAACTAGAATAGTTACACAAAATAACAGTCATGAAATAATTTCATTAATTGTATTTTATTCCATCCTTCGTATACAATACAACTTCACTGTAGCCACACATTATCATGGGTGTTTCCTGTGCCGTTCATGACGTGTCTCTTGTCATCTGCCGTCTGCCTGATTCCATGTGAATGCAGCATAATGCATTCGATTTACTGTTGGCTTGTTAGATATCCTCCTGAGAGTTTGATCGGCTGGATATCTCAGCATCTGCTGTACCATTTTGACCGCCTCTCATTTTATTTATTATGCAGTTCCCTATTATTTTGTTCCAGCCAGATCCCCAAAAGTAAGAGAGTGCAGTATTAAATTGCTGGAGGGCCCATCTTATAATACTTTGCACCATTTTCGGTTCATGATTTCTCAAGACACAACCCGGCCTGTTTGATTTTTAGGAACGTGTTCATTATTATGCTTATTAAATGTGTTGCTAGGAGATTACTTGAAAATACCAGTTTTAATACATAGTGGTTCTCTTTCTTGTTTTCGTAGAGCGGTTTCCAATTCCAGCATCTTTTTGTGCTGTCTGACACTTTGTGCTGCCTTTATCTAATTAACAATTCCACAGTCCTGCTGCGCTGCACGCCGTAGTACAATAAGCTGTTGCCTAGACGATCAAGTTTCTAAGACAATAAATAGACATCCATTTTATCCTTTCAGTGCCTGCTGACTGACACGTAGCAGAGTGAAAACTGAATGCAGTATTGATATGAAAACACTCAAGATGTGACACAGTCAAACAAGAATGAATGTTTTTTTATGTATGAGATTGCACTAAAGACACCGAAGACAAAGAGGAAACTGACGGCTGTAAAATACTGTATTCAGATCAGATCGGCTCTGATTATGAATTCACATTCCAAGATTTAAATGGAGCAATCTCACAGTATGTGAAGCAAACAGGAGGACCTCTGTTGCTCAGCATCAGGGCACCTACACATCAGTGCAGTGAAATCTAAATCTCTTTGGCCCACTTTGAGAGTTATAATTTTAGATGCAGCACTGCAGCGAGGTGCTAAAGCCAGAGGCCTCTTCAAGTGCCAGTGAGAGGCAGATGAAAGAGCTGCATCGAGCAGAAAATAAAGATTAGCTGGGAACAAGAGTTACATTCAGTTAAATTGGACTTTTAATCAAACTAATGGCATCAATCACACTGTTTTTGTCAATTCAGTCACGTTTGAAAAATACAGCTTTACCTCACAGAGACATTATTTCTTCTATACTTTTTAACTGCAGTTTAGTCCAGTGTGCTTCCCTGCAGGAATGCTGCACTTTTCTGTCTTCTTTGCCACTCTGAAAAATCCTCACGTGCTGATGTCTAACAAAGCTACATATTCACATTAGATGCTTGCAAGATTAATTCCGTTGACAAAAACTAACAAAATAACAAAAACTAGAATAGCAAAAACATTTTTGGTAACACTTTCTATGAAGCCCATCTCTGTACTGCATTAGAACACATTTTGAATATGTAAAACACATAATGTATAACAGAACGCATTATGAATAACATATAATGTATTATATGACGTTATGGTATAACCTTGCTTATAACTGTGATTATACAGCATTATAGGCGCATTTTAAATCATTATAAGTATATCCATAACGCATTATAGATAGATGGTTGAAGTAAAGTGTTGTCACATTTTTGTTTACTGAAATGAAAATAAAAATGAGGCTTTCCAAAAAAAAAAAAAACACAATTGCTAATTAAAACTGTATTGAAAGTTTACAAAACTAACTGAAATCAAATCACATTGTAGAGAAAATATCCTTACTTTTCCTCGTGTCATGGTATTTTGGGGTTGATATTGAATCAATCTTTCAGAATCTACGTTCCTTCTTCCTCCCCTCCTTGGCGTGCCAGACTGCCGGTCAATCCACACACCTCTGAAGTAAACTAACCCGGCTAGCATCACGGTGGCGAGGGCTAAAGTCAGGAGAAAGCAGCAAAGACTAAAACTAACACTAAAACTAATACAAACTTAACTAAAACTAAGCTTTTTTGAAAAATAAACATTCAACCACATTCCAAAAATCTCTTTAGAAACTAATTAAGATTAAACTAAACTTGAAAAATAAAAGTCAAAATGAAATAAAAATGTAAATAAATGAAAAAAACCTAAACTATTATCACCTATGATGATAGCCTACATGAGGAGATAAAGGTAAAAAAAAAAAAAAAAACTCTTTCAAGAAAAAACTTGACCACACTGACACTGCTAAAACAATTTCAGCTTGGTTATCATATGAAAGTTGGACCAGTTTCTGACTGTGGAGAAGCTCCAGAGTTTGTCGTCTCAGACACCATCAGACTGTGAATAATGGGAGAACTGCCTGAACACCGACTGCAGCCATGATGACTTATTTGGCATGTGGTGACAGTTTGGAATTCACAGCTGGAAGCCCGGAGTTAATATACAACTAATTTGGTAGGATTATGTTAAACTAAATTATTAGGAGCCAACGGGAATCTGTCACTAATTCACTGTCATGGAGCAACTCCAAAGAATGTCTCCTCATGTAATCACCCATTTATGTCTTGAACTCAATTTGTGGTTTTTGATTTTCCTTCTTGGTCAGGCCAAAAGAGCAGCTTTATCCCTCTGATGCTGAAGGTAAACCACTTCATGCCAGACTGACGCATCACAGACCTCCTAACATTTGAAAACAGTTTTTTTCCATTGATTTTGATCATAATAAGGGATTATTTTTCTTGTAGGAAAAATAATTATATGGATATGAGACCAAGCGATGGACTTTGTTAACCCCAGCAGCTTTCTCCTTAAGTACATTCACACAGAAAAGATGCTGATGGCAAGTTTAGGCCCTTCTCAGCGGTTATGTATTTGGAGGACCAGAGTAATTTCTACTTCTGTACCATAAAGAGCATCCTGACCAACTGCTTCACAGTGTGCTACAGCAGCAGCACATGATCTGTGCCCCACTCCCTGCCATCACTGGTCCCCACCACACATGGTGTCAGACGTGGCCTTGCAATGTCATCGGGGGCCGCTCACACCCCAGCCATGGACTGTTTTCCCTCCTCACATCCGCGAGGCGGTACACGAACCACCGATCCTGCCCCAGCAGGCTACGGGACAGTTTTTTCCACAACAACATCACCCTGCTGAACTCTGAGACCCCCACTCCTCTCTCTGAGGCCACATCCACATTGCTGCATTTTAGTTTTAAGACACATAAGTAACGCTGCGTTTAAGCCTGGCACTGTCACTAATCCAGTGTCTTGGCAGCCCAAAGACGGAGAAGTTTGGAGACACTTGTGACCCTGTTTTATTTTGAAGACTCTGGCGGTTCATGTCACTGTAAACGGGCAGAGATGGAGGTTTGGAGGTAGGAGATGCTGACGTGGACAATGTCTCTAATAGGTCACGTTCAAGTCATGTGACTATTTTCTAGAAAAAAAAAGCGTGTATATGTATCATGGATGTATGTATCTGTGAGCCTCGACTATCCGGTGTTATTTAGACATGGAAAACGAATTATAACGGATAACGAATGGATAATGAATTTCATTCGTTGCTGACCTTGTTATCTCTGCTAGCTGCTGTTGTGTGGTTGAATTGTGCATTTTATCAGCCACTACTGCTTACATGGGCACAAGGCGAGCTATTATCCACGCAAACCGTGACAGTTACCGTATTCAGCAGCGACATCAGTCGTACACTGATTGTGACAACTCTGTCAATGGAGATGTGGTTCCGGAAAAATGCAGAGAAAACTTTCACGTTAGTCCAGATCAGCCCTAATCAGCCAAAATAAAAATGTGCATCAACATGTAACATTAAAGGTTGATCACGCTGAGAAGCATCACACCAGGTGCGGCGGCTCCAAAAAACGCCTTGGAGGCACATCTGCAGTAAAACAGCCAGTATTAACCTTTTGTCCGTGTTCATCAGTTATCCTTTTGTTTCCACTACTGTTTCGCCAGCAACAAAACGGGACGGACAGGCAAGTAATAAGGCCCTTCTCTTGTGGATTTAATCGGCTACTACGACCAGAAGTGACATTGAATTATTTTAACTTTTCCGCGCGTCCAAAAACTGCCAGAAAAATGCATCATGCAGCAGCAAGAGAGGAGCGCCCGACAGGCGCCTTCGGAAAACAATAGTTTTGTGGGCGACGCTTTTACAGTGACGACTTGGTGTGATTGGCCCTTTAGAAAAATGACACAAGAATGCGAGCACTTGTGGATGTTATCACAAAGGTGACCTGCACATTGTATTAATATTACTTACATGAAGAGGAAAGATTTTGGAAAACCGCCAACGTATTTGGACTATTTTGAAAAGTTGTTTCTGTCGTCATATGACAAGTTTGTAAGGATGTCATCATCTTCCTGGGGCCAGATTAATCCTACATCAAACACTGCGTACTGCGACCAGAGCCCGAAGTGAAGGCCGTTGTCATTAACTTCTACAAACACACAGTAAGTTGTGCCACATGGCCTGGGAGTTTTTGACCACACACACGTTGACGTAAAACAACCCATCGTTAGTTTCACAGACTCGGTGACAGAAAGGAGAAACACACTTTGAATGTTCAGGTGCTGTTTGATTACAAGTATTGCTTCCTGGACGCTGAATGGTCATGGAATGTGTCTTTCAAAGGGTGTAGAATGGATGGAGAGTAGAGTTGCTACAGAACTCAAAACTCGTGATTGGACAAGGATCGTCTTTGTTTCAAGACGGCGTCTTAAATTTTAAGACAATGTGGATGTATCCTGACTCTCAGTACGGCCTCCGCTCCACCTTACACATACTCATGAACCTTTGGTGCTCCTTCACGCACTGTGCTACACTGCATATCTAAACTGGACTCAGTCTTATAACTCTCATCCTCTGCCAACCTGTATATAACTTATATTTATCTCATTTGCACTTTGCTCTATTTACATAACTCGCCTGTGTGTATGTTTAGTTATTTTTTGATGGCACTTGTTTGTATGCTGGTTACTGCAAAACTGCGTCTCGTTGTGTGGGTGTCTTTACTATGTGCAATACGATAAATTGAATCTGAGTTGAAGCTAAGATTGCGGTTAAAAGCTGATTGTTGAGGTTGTTTTGAAAAATTTAAAATCTTCCAATTCAAATATGTTATCATGATCTCTCGCAGGAAAGCCTCCCATTCCTTCACCTAAGCACATCTTTTCTGCTGTCAGTAAAGAAATGGATTACTTGAGGATAATATTCTAAATTCTGGAGAGAAGAAAAGTGTTTAAAAATGAGCACAAAGCACCCACACACTTTTGGCCTTCAGAAGAGAATAAACCACAAGAGTTCCTGAAGAATACATTTTTATTTTTCCATCATACAGTACAATCCAATACAAAAATGAAAATAACTGCTATGTTTTAAAAGAATAGAAATGAATTCTGTCAAGAGCAAAAAGGTGGAGAGAGCGAGAAAGAGATGAAAATGAGAAAAGATCAATTCCGAGAGTCTTGGAGATGGATCATTTTCTAATTCACAACAATAATAAACATAAGTTGATTCACACTGGGAGTTTTATTGTTTGTTTATATCAGTTAGTCACGGCTGTGCAGATGAGGGACAGATTTTGTTGGGATGAATGAGAAGGCTGATCTTTGTGTGATGGCCTCCATGGCTGCGCCGACTGCAGGGGGATCAGACTGGGAGCTACGCAGGGGAGGAAAACTATTAGCTGAAGAGAAGCAAAAGTTGCCACAAAATGAGGAGAATCCTGATCCTGTAAATGTAAATTTCACAGTAAAAGAGCTTAAATATGCTGTTCATTCTGTTCCTAGCAGGAGCAGTTTGTGTTAATGAGTCATTCTAGCAGAATTTCAAACCAAGCTAAAATTGGTTAACACATATATTGATTTAAAAAAAAGAAGAAGAAGAAGAATAGAGATGATTAATCTTCCGTTAGAGCATTTTTGCCATAGCTGTACTTCTGTTTTTTTGTTTGTGTGTGTGTGTGTGTGTGTGTGTCTGACGTTGTGGTGGGGAAAGTGTTTTGTTTTTTGTTCTCCCAGAAATTGGTACGATCCTGGATTGCTGTATTTCCTGTCTGCAAACCAAATTTATCTTTGGATGCTAGTAATGAAACCCTGAACCTTCACTTGAAGCTGCAGTTGGTAACTTCTGCTAACCTGCTAACCAGCTAACAAGCTAACGCTAGCTGTAGCTTGAGACTCGCCGGGAAGCATCTCCGCCGCAGCTGTTTGCTCCGGCTCGCTCTTTATTTCGTTTGCTGTCGCTCTCCCTGCCCTTATCATCCCCTCAACCATTTTTTTGGTCATGTGAGTAACGATGTGTCAAACCCTTCCCTTAGTAACATTTCAATGAAAACCAAAAAAAAAAAAAAGTGCAGGAAAACCCTGGAGGAACAGATCGAAAACAAACAAAAAAAGTGATACGTAGGTCCTCCACGTTCTCCTAGGAGGTGAAAAGGATTAAGTCCAGTTTGAACTGAGACAAACGGTTGCAGAGAAAGTTGCAGCGGCGTAAACTGGTCCGTCTCAGCTCGAGCTCGAGACGACGAACGGTGTCGCTTGCAGACACTCTGTCGTCGGCAGAGGCGAGTCAGAGCGTAACTCCGGGATTCCACTGGATGCGTGTGCGTTATGGATCAGCTCCTCTGCCAACCATCAACACCTGCCGGGTGCGTTCAGGCTGCGTTTCAGAGTGCAGCACAGCCGGACTGCTGGAGCCGCGAGACTTCGCGGTAATTACAGAATTAAGAGCAACTGCGGCCTCTGAAAACCTCTGATCTGTTGACTTCATGCCCGGTTCTTCACATTATGACAGTTAATTTATGAAGTAAAGAGAAATATGGTCAGCTGTTAACACGTGTTTTATCCTGAAATTAACCAGATGTTTTGATGTTGTATGTATCTGACTTCGTGTCCCGCACAATCTGCCCTAATTTGCTACGTTGTGCTCCGCCATCAGGCAAAAGTAGAAGCCTTCTGTTTCTGCTCCGTCGACTCCGTCCACAGCTGCAGTCAGCAGAAGCACAAACTTTGACTAGAATTGAAACGTATCAGGTCTGCTGCCATCCTGGTGCAAACACGCACTGCACACGCTTCTGGTAAATTTAGGGGTAAGGCAGGAAATACTAATCAGCTCGTACCAACATCACCTGTAGCTAAGCAGACCAGCCAATCAGGACAGAGAGTACAGAGAGCATCACTGATTGGGCAAACAGAATGGGAGCAGTAGGATTTTTACCAATTCTGAGAACAGAGGCGTTATGGGAAAACACAGCGATCTCACAATACTCTCAGACCATGTCACTTACTCACAGATGTCTGTGGGTATTATGACTTTTTTTTTCCAAAGAGAACACAAGAAATTATTGATGTTTCCCCCAAAGTTACCAAACGCAGCTTTAATTTAGATTTTTTTTCACCCCTACATGTACTTTCTTCCATAAATTAGTAAAGTATGACTTACGTAACACTGTTGGCTTTCTGCTTTTGTTTCCTCTTATTTTTTGTTACACTTCAGTCAGTGCAGCTCCTCTTCAGAGTTAACAGAGCATACTGACATTCAACCTTAATTACCACTGAAATGTATAGGATGCTGAGGTCACAGCAAAGCGCCTCCACAAACAACACTACACCACCGAGAGAGGTTAGCGTCATTTCCATTGAGTGGAGAGTGTTTATACAGTCAAACATGCGTCCCAATGATTCACGATGGGTTGACTTTGAGGGAGTGAAACATTAATTTATATGGAAATTTGTCATTTAGATTGCTCTTCATACAGTACAACAGCCTGAATGCTAAAGATAATTTTGTGATGTATATCAGCACTGTAACCAGTGATTCCATATTTACTCTCTTAATCTCCCCTCGCTCACGTGCAATTCTTCGGTTGATGTGTTTAATGTTCATTAACATATTCATAAGCACTGTATTTCTTTGAAATAATGTCACATAAGTTTCAATCACATTAGCCACATAGATCACATCACTTAGATCTTTTCTGTTCTTTTTTTTCTGGTTTTTTTTTTTTTTTTTGGTTATGGTATCATACAGACATGCACTCGCACACACAAACACACACAAGCAAGAAATTCGTGGCGGCTCATGTGGATGACTCAGAGTTATGGTTCCATTAATGTTCATTCAGTCTGTTTCCTATGAAAAGACTTTGACAGATACATGCACACATGTTCAGAACATACACACACCGTTCTGGGGAAGGGAACATGGCAAAAAAAAATATTATATGAAAATATGGCAGAACACAGACGTGACACAGGACACATGACAGCACGTGTGTTCCTGCATAATGACTTCTGCATACACATTGTTTAACAAACACACATCTACAGGATTAGCTAATGCCTCATCCTCATTTATTTGTCATTATCTGCATATTCCAGGAAGGAAAAAAAAACATGCAGACCATGTTGTAAACTTTATTATGCATGAAACTGCTTTCCTGGGGCTGTAAAAGGCAACAGGGCAGCAGTGGAAAAGATAAAAAGGGGATTAAACATATGCTTTGTTTTACTGTATATGATCTCTGCCTGTCTACAAATGAATGAGCTTCTGCACATCTGGATTTATGTGCGTGCATTCAACAGATCCTCATGAAAAACTGTTACTTTGTGTGTAAGTGTGTATGTATGTGTGTGTGTGTCTGTATGTTCAAACACATTTTCATAATGTGCGTACACACACACATGCATGTGAACTAGCTCTCTCTCTCTCTCTGTTTGTACATATATGTATGTATAATTTCATGTTACAAGTTCTAAAAACGACTACATCTTCGTCCTATATTTTGTTGAGGTGTTCAATTGCAATATCCTTAAAGTTGCAGCAGGTGACCTCTGCTAATGAGCTAGCATGCTAACGTTGGCTGTAGCATGAGACTTGCTGGGAAGCAACTTCGCTGCAGACTTTTGTTCTGGCTCGCGCTTTGCTGTCTCTCTCTCCCTTAAGTCCAGTTTGAACCGAGACAAACAGTTGCAGGGAAAGTTGCAGCGGAGTAAACTGGTGCGTCTC
>JAQLOL010000026.1:2473565-2496277 GCA_029783665.1 Naso thynnoides | reverse complement strand
CACACACACACACACACACACACACACACACACACACACACACACACACACACACACACACACACACACACATTGGTCTTATTTAATGTTTTTCTGGGTTTCAATGCTGTAAAAAAAAAATCACGAAAATTAAAACCAATAGATTGAAACACATTAAATGAAAATAATGTTAACCATTATAATAAGTGAAGAGCTGCTGGCCGAATAAATTAATGAGAGAATGAATGAATGAGTGAATGAATGAATGAATGAATGAATGAATGAATGAATGAGTGAGTGAGTGAGTGAGTGAGTGAGTGAATGAATGAATGAATGAATGAGTGAATGAATGAATGAATGGGTGAATGAATAAGTGAATGAATGGATGAATGAGTGAATGTGCCACCGACTGAACAAACATCACACTGAAGGCAAACTGCATACGATGTGCCTCGCCTACACTGTGGAACAAGTTCAGCTGGTGACGTTGTGTTTTCTGAGGCATGTTGCATAACGCTGCACGACGCAAAAATGAACTTGCCACTAAGACTGCCTAATTAAATTAAGTTTCTACAGATATATTGTGGTGACAGACATTTGAATCAGTAAAATAACACGCAGAGCAAACATTCATCTCATTTAGAAAAGAACCCACATGCACCATTTATTACAGAGGATAATCTTGAAAAGTAAACGGCGGATGGATTTAGTTTTGTGCTGTTATTTCAGGCCCATGTGAGTTTTGTTTGCCTCATTTTCCCCTGCACAAATCAATAGCGTCACCCTTAGCATTATTAATGTGACATTCTGAATATGAAAACCAAACAATGATGGAATAGACAGAGAGCAGAAACAAATATTAAAGGTGCCGCAAACTTTCAGTGACAAACGTGCTGTCTCCTCGTCTGCACACACACAGACTGATAGATTGACCTCTTCATGGCTTAAATAACGCGTCACCAAAACTCAGTGGCCTGTACAGGGGTTGATAAATGTTTTCTAATATAAAAGGTTTACATCACAGAATGCAGGAGGAACGACTCTGTAGGTATTTCATTCATTTTAGCAAAGAAACAGAAACAAACCTCCTCGAAGTGAGACAATAAAAGGGAAACACGCTGTTTGCTTTGTGCACTTGACCAATGAGATGTAGTGTGTTCAAACACAGCAGTACCAAATGTGTAAAAGATACTGTAAATGTCCATTAAAAGGACTGAAATGCATCCATTCCTAATGGTATTTTTGGACCCACACACTTGTTTTTGCATGACCAACCATCGCAGCAGGTGCCGATTCAGTTTCCACTGGAAATGAGATAAACACATGGAAGCAGATGATGAATGCATTAAAATATTTTGATGTGTCACAGCGGATAAAATATGCAGCGGCTGGGACTGAAGTCTTCGAGCGCTCGTCACAGCTCCGTGGTCGCGAGGCTGCATTTGTGCATGTGGGGCAGACACGCTTTCCTGCACGAGGATGCTGCTCTGTGCGCTCGTATCACGTTCACATACGTGGTTTCCATCAGTGTTGTGCAAGTTCACAGTACAAGAGCTAGCTGACAGTTCCATTCACATAGATGAAAATCAACTAGTTCAGGTTCACTGGTTTTTGCAATAAGCTGCTCTGAGTTATTATTTTTCAATAGAAAATCCATCTGAAGTGTCCAATCATCAGCACAGCCCACAACAGAATCATAGAGATTACTTTCTAAAGCCAAGAAAAAAACAAAGTGTCAGTAGTGTCTTATAATGCAGAAGGTGAAAACAGAGGTGCAGCAAAGGTTTACTGTAGATGCAATGAGCATTTTATGTAGCCTGCATGAACCAAATTATTATGCAGCAGTCGAAAAACATAAATAAAAAAAAAACACAAAAAAATTCTTATGTTTCCAACTGAGCTGATGCGGGGCAGACTGCACAGCTGGCTCTACGGTTACTAGCCGTGCTATGAGTAACGTTACTTATTTTTTCATAAAACTCCTCCAGATATTTATATGAAGTCCTGGTATCTGCATCTGACTTGCCTTCACTGGCCATCCTGCTGCCATGCTGGCAACATTTAATAACATGTTGCGACGGGTGCGACACAGTGGCACACTGTCGTGTTGCCAAGGCGAAAGGCGAAAGTCAATAATGCTCACTGTGGCTTAAGCATGTTGTTAATCGAAGCATTTGCAATATTGATGGAAAACCAACAGAGGAGAGGAGCAGGAAAAAGAGCTGATTAACGGTTTACGCAAACGGTTCCCTCGCTCCCTGTGTTCCTTCATTTGCCCGTCGACTCGTATCAAGTGAAATTTGGCGCAAAACATCCACAACCAGTCACAAGAAGCAAGCAGGCTAAGAAGCCGAACTTAGTGACATGACTTGATGGTCTGTCTGTCGATCAGTAAATCTCCGCCTGGTTTCAGGACTCTTGACAGCGTCGCACCTGCACAAATAAACCAGATCGACTCTTTTCATCATTTCAAAAACAAACAACCACCTGCTTGTGATGTTTACAGTGAACATATGACGAAATATTTAGACACCAAACTGCATAAAAACACAAACCAGCAGAGCTTGTGTGATGTGCACAGAACTCACGTAAACCTTGTTTTAGGTGTCACAGGGATCTGACGGCTGTCCGTCTCTTTGAGATGCATCCGAAATAGTCAAACAAGTAAAATAAAAGTGAAATAAATCGCTGGGAAATGAAATAAGAGAAGAATAGACGACATAAAACATTAGATGCTATTTATTTACAGATTTTGAGTGACAGAAAAGTGAAAAATCCAATCAAATAGGTGCCGGTCTCAGTCTGGGAGCCCCCAGAACAAGTTTCAGCAGGATCTGACACAGTTTGATCCCTGTGAGAGATGTGTATGAAGTGTTTCCATTGGAGTTTTGCGAAATATGACTTTTTCCAGTCGCCTGAAATACCACTTCATGTGAGCATAAAACCTTTTTTTTTGCAATAAATGGGAGTTTTTTCCAAACTGACGTGTTTCAATTTGCATAATTTGAGGGTTGTAGGAAACCTGCCTAGTGACTGCTGTGCCATTACCTGAGTATTGATACATTATTTTCCACATCACAAAAAAGACCTTCAGTTCCCTGTGGCAATGTCACTTGATATGAGACAATACGCAGAAAGCTATTAAAATGCAATTGGTAGCTATTTAAAAATTAAGCCCCTGCAAACCCCCGGCTAAAGCCAAATCCAAATAAACACTGTAAGCGCTAAATCTGTGGTGTCATGAGTCTTTGAGCTGCCTTCAGCAGAGTCCACATTAATACCAAAGCTGGCCTGCTACATGTCCTTGAGGGGCCAATTCATTAGTTAGCTAGAAAGCCCAATCAATCACAATGTATCAGAGAAGACTACAGATCATATTTCAGCTCAGGTAGAGCAAAGAGAAAAGACAGGGAAATGAGACGATGGATGGACGGAAAGAGAGGCAAACAAGACGGATGGCAGGCAGGGAGAAAGGAAGAAGGATGATTGCGGCTGTAACTGCGGACAATTTAAGGTGGTTTCCCATGAGGTGCTCGGTGTTGCAGTCATTAGAAATCACCTGTCAATCATAAAGCCCGCAGCACTTCTGTTTAGACTTTTTCCAGAAATGATGGGAAGGACTTTCTACGGAGCTGTGGAGGGACGACGGAGGAGTTGAGAATGTAACAAACAACTGGGGCCTCTCGTAACCTGATTATGTGTGTTTAAACTTTTGTGTTGCAAGTGATGGCAAAAAGCAAAAAGGTATTTTTTTCACTGAAACATTTCTTAGCTGTTTGTTCACACAGGCTCAGGTTGCATGATAAAATCCAGGCTATTGATTAGCGAGAGAAAGCGCTAAAGGAAAGCCTCTGATGTGCTCCCGTGGGGTGACTGCAAAGGATAACATGTTCTCACACATACACACAAACAAGCATGTAACCTCTGGGGGAAGACCCAATGCTCTAAGTGGGCCTGTGTCTCCTCTGCTTGTCTGCAATTGTTCCCTCGCCTTCATCGATCTCTCAAAGATCAATGTAATCTAACTAAAACGCATGGAATCCCTTTCTGTCTGTCCGTCCTGTTTCACCACAACCATTCATCCGATTGACTTCACATTTAGCTGGTGTATTGCCAGGGAACAAAGGAAATACAGTGCCGAGTGTGAAGTACTTCAGCTGAACAGTTCTCAAGAAGCCAACAATTTGCAAAACCTGAGGCCAATCAATCGGCCCGTTCTAAACAGGCATGTTTTTGACAGTCGCTGCACTGGTGGAGGTTTGCACCCAGAGGAAACAGCAGCACATGAATCACAGCCTGTGCCTGGCTTCATATGTACAGCTGTCCCCAAGCTCACGGGAATCTGTTTAGCGATAATTTAAAGGCTTATCTTTTAACTTATAAGGGTTTTAATGACTTTCAGGGCCTTTGGCAGCTTAAAAAACAGTCCACTAAGACAGGCGTTCCCAATTTTTTCAGCCCCTGACCCCAAAAATAATGGCGCCAAAAACTAAGGACCCCCAGCGACCATGGAGGTGGCATTTAATATTAGGCCTATGCAAACACAATCAATACAACAATACGACACAAAAGAACAATGAAAACTAACAGCCAATATAATTTAGGACAGAATATGACCAGAATTTATGCAATAATGGGTTAGATATGCTATTTTAAATTAATTTAATTAAAATTTTTACATTATTTAATTTATTTGTTTTTGAAGGCAACCCCCTCTTTTGGGAACCACGGCACTGAGAGATCCCAAAACACGTCAATACACACATCAAATACAACCTCTCTGAAGCTAAAATCCTCACTGAAACCGCGAAGCTAATGATGTTAGCGTGCACCTCATCTGAATTTGGTACAAGAGCTTGAAGGTTGAAACAAAAGCGACAACGTGTGATCTCTGCATTGCAGTGTTTGCCTGTTTCCACTACGGCATGCATCAGGCACAAGAAAGAGAGCTGGAGAGCCGAGTATCTCCATCAGAGCTAACGTTGCATTTCTGGTCTCTGATCTGTTACCTCACAGCTCCTTTTAGTAGGTCCAATGTTTAAAAAAAAAACAGTTGGAGTGTGTTCTTTCTGTGGATGATACAGAGCAAAATGTTCAAGCTCATGCACTAACTTCAGATGGGGTGCCGGCTAACACTTTTAGCTTTGTCGCTACATTAAAAAAGGGGGAGGGGCTTAAATAACTTTTTTTTCTCCGAAAGAATTTTTGAATCACTACTCATCCAAAGACCTGAATGAGGTCAGACAAGATGTATGGAGCCACTTTATTTTTGTTTGTTTGTTTGTTTTTTCGAGCTGTAAAACAATTCCTCAGCTTGTCCAGTTGTTAAGGAAAACTCAGCAGTGATGTTTTGCTGTGAACTTCAGGAAAAGTTCTGTGGACTAAAACACCTGCTTTCCATCAACGTGTGTCTAAAAAGATAAAGTGAGAATTTTTGGTAACACTTTCTTTGAAGTCTGTCTCTGTAATGCATTATAACACATTATGAACATATAACACATTATAACACACTATGAACATACTTAAAATGCATTATAGGTGGTTATGGTTAGGGTTAGGATTATGGTTTACGATTGTATTATGATTTCTGCTTATAACTATGATTATACAGCACTATAGGGGCATTATATCACATTATAAGTATGTTCATAATGCATTATAGATGCATGCTTTAAATAAAGTATTACCAAAATTTTCATTTCTGGGTGAACCGTCTCTTTAAATGTGATTATTTTAAAGACTTATTTGGAGTTTCAGCAGCTCAAAGTAACTAAGTACATTTAAGTCAAGAAAATTGTAAAGTATTTAATAACATTTAACATTTCACTCATCTTTATTTCCCTGAAGTTATTTAACAGTAATTAGTAAAACATGTAATTATGTTTGAAATTAAACCTTTTTAGCTGATCTCAACAAAATACTAGACAGTGGACCAATATGTTATTAAATTAGCTGAAACAATAAAATACTAGAGAAGTGAAGCTTCTGATTACAAAGGGAAAAAAAAAAAACTTCTCAGACCCCGAAACCCAAACCAAATTATTATTTTGTTGTGATATCGGTACATAGCTAAATGATGTGTACTTCTTCTTTCACTCTTTGAAAAAGAGCAAAATCATTCAAAAAACCCAAGAAGATGTCAAAGAAAAGGGGGCTGACAGTGAGTGTCTAAGGGAAAAGTTAGGAGAATACCTTAAAAATTGAAAACATGCAAAAAACAAACAAAAAAAACCCCTCACTGCTTAACCGTGTAATACCAACAGTAAAAACGCAATCTGCAGCTGCATTGTGTTACATTTGCACAATACACACGAATTCAAAGCAGGTTTTGAGCACTGTAACAAAAGCATACTTTTAAAGTCAAATGTGCTCTGATCATTTTCTAGTTTTTCACATTGACAACATTATTTAAGGTTTGTTGCATTACTTTCTTGTATGATATGGATTTAAATGGGAAAAGTTCACCATTAAAATTACCACATAGTAGATACGGCGCACATTTAGCTGGTATGAAACTTACTTTTTTTTACAGCAACATTTTGTCATTGCAGGTAAATTGTTGTGATTTTTAGAAAAAGGCTGAGTTTTAGTTAGATGAGCTTCTCCCAGCGTCCTGATATTTTCCATGCTGACTAACCCTCGTGACTGACTGGAGCTCTTAAAGGAACTGAGGCATAATTAATGAAAGGTATTACACCTGAGCTTTCACTGTTATGACAAGTCAAAATGTCTCCCGTATAAAAGCTCTGGAACAAAAGACCGTGTGTACAAACAATGATAACAAGGCAAACTGCGATATGCTAAAGCGTGCAGCCGAAGTGGAAGGTGGGTGGAGATGCCAGTCACATGTAATTTGTACACACCTACACAGTCTAGAGCCGTGTTATCGAGCAACAGGCATGACAACACGTGTGTAGGTGGACTGTGGGTGAGTAGTGATGTTAAAGTTGAAGTTGACATGCTACAGAGAGTCATTAAGAAAATATTAATACACGTTGACACAGCTAAATGTTTAAGCACTCAATTAATTTGTTTAATTCTTACTGTCCTCAAAATCGACAAGATTATCTCTGTTGCAGACTTTCGTAACGTGACTTTTGTTCAGTCGATAATCTTTGGGCCCACTTCTACAATCCTGAGGACCCGTGTGCACATGCTGCTTTTTTTTCAGGCAGAAATGCCCTGGGATGAACAGCTTGTGCACTGAGAGAGTGGAATGCTGAACTAGCATCTTGTCTCTATGACAACAATATCTTGACAACGGACGGTGAATGATCAACACTGATCCGCTGCTTTTTCTACTTGTCTTCTATTTAAAATCTCTTTTCTTTACTTTCTCTGCTTTCCTTCATACTTTGTATGGATGACGAGCTTAATATCAGTAATAATAATGGCCACGCCATCACGGCTCAGCGATCAGGCATGAAGCACAGAGAATGTGAATATAATTGAAAGAGAACATCGCCAGTAATGTCACCAGCCCCCTTTCTGAAAAGTTGAGAAATTTTTGACTGGAAGTGCTCTGAGCAGCTGCACACAAAAAGGCGGCGCGCTCGTAAAAAAAGACGTTTTTTCCGGCCTGCTGCTGCAGACGCCCTCTGCTCACCGAGAGCAAGTGAGAAAAGGGAAAACACCGGGTGAACACAGGCTCTCACGTAAGACTCACTTAAAACTGACCACCCCTGCCACTGCCAGTCATTCAAGGCAATTAGACTTGATGTTTTGAGAGGGTAGAGGTAAGCTGAATTAAACTAGACAAATATAAATGTGTATTAGCTTCAGTGAGAGATAATAATACTATCATTGCCTTAAACAATTAGTTCTCTCAGTCATTCAGGAGGGCAGTCATCACTTTCTTTTAAAGAAGGATATCTCATTTTGGGCAGCAACTCATTATCCTTTTCAGACCAAGCTGGTGCCGAAGAGTATCAGAGAACAAAATTTGGCTGAAAATTAAATTAATTTAATGGTGTGGCCCTGGAGGGGCAGTGAAATTCCACTGGTGTGCTGTCCTTTAAAGGAGAGGTTTGGGGTTTTTTTGTACATTAAGCCTTATGAGGATGTTTACGATCATATACGATGTTCTACAGCATTATTATTACAAACAGGGCAGTCCTTAGAGCTGGAGCTCGTTACTGATGTCACTACTAGCTGAAAACAACCGAGGAGCGTGTGCACTCAGAAAACACAGCAAACACTTGTATTGAGAGATGAGAAACTTGCTGAATGTTTGGTGGTGTCCTCTCACGTTCCGACACTAAGACACAAAGTTGAGCTGCGATATTTAACACAGAAACGCCTCTTTTAGCTGCTTTACAAAACAAACAGACTGCTTCCAGGTTATTTATCTGTGTTTAGCTTCGTGTTTTAGTGTCTGCACGTGAAACGACACCACTAAACATTCAGTGAGTTTCTCGTCTTTTAAAACGAGTGTTTATCATATTTTTTGACGGATTGTCTGAGTGCACATGCTCCCCCGTTGTTTTCAGCTAGCGGTGACGTCCACAATGAGCTCTTAGGATTGCGCACAGTGTCATATTAATGCTGTAGAACATTGTATGTGATCATGAATATCATTATAAGGCTTAATGTTAAAAAAACAACCTTCTCCTTTAATATTCCTGCTTTAAAGCCAGGAAAAAGGAAAAAAAGCATTTTTTTTCCAAGACGTTTGAATCTGCCCACTCGATCACCTTCAGTTAACTTATTTTCCAGAGTCCAAAATCGTGAAATGAAATAACGGTTTCCCATCCAAAAAGGCAGATAACAAAATGGGCCTAATGGAGAATCAATAATTAGCCAATCAGCACCATGAGCAGGACTAACACCACTGTCATGCCGTTTTCCCCGCCATTTTTTCTTTTTTGTTTTCTTTTTTTTTTTTAACCTAGGATTGTGAACCCATGACCTGCCCTGTTCTCAGCTGAATCACACGAGCTCAAGCCAGTCAGTAACAGAGTAGTATCGGTCATGCCGTCACTATCCTAGGAAAAACAAAATACCCTTTCAATGGTATTAAGGAAACTTTCAAACTTAGCATTGCTGATAAAATATGAATAAAGATTCTGTTTTTGCATTTCCTTTTGCCCCAGCTGTCTTCAGAAACATATTTAGTGTACTGTTGGACCAGCAACAACCAAGCACTGCCCAACTGGCAGCACATCACCCACCAGCAGGAGCCTTTACTGGTTCAGAGCTGTAGCATAAATTTGTTTTCAAAGAAACACACACGAATCATTCTGTATGTGGTGTGAACGGCAAAGTATCGAAATGAAACTCTTTGAACTCTTGAAAAGTTACCTCGCTGAGGCTGTGATGGCATCGACACACAGGTGACAGCAGATTCCCCCTACCTGGCTTCCGTGAATGTCACTAAATTGTGTGAAAATGGCAGCCAAGTAGCTACAACAGAGCAGCAGTGGTGGATTTGTCCACATTTAATGAGGCAGCTGGTGGGGAGGTGAAGCATTGTTTTCCTCTCATTGGGGATGCATTGAGTAATTTACGGTAACCGGGGAGATGCCATCCCCTTTCATCCCACCTCAAATGGCCGCCTGACTGCAGAGGATGCCAGGAATTCTCTGTTGCCATTCCCGAGCACATTGTTGGCGTTCAGCAGACATGGGCCACCACTGCTACCAATGTGCCCCGACAGCTTAAAAAGGTGTCAAACAGAAACCAGCCATGTAATTCAAGCATAAATACAACCAAGAGTAAAGAGAAAAAAAAAACAACACAGACTTTTCTTTATGAAATGTGTCCGTTGGTGAAGAATTTTCTAACCTTAAAACTAACAGAGGTACGAATGGTGAAGGACGGTCTTTAAACAAATACTTGAAATGTACTCGTACTACCAACGCCGGCGCTGTCCAGTGTGTGCAGGAAAACGTTGCTAAACCCCAAAATAATATATTCTGAAGAACCATACAAGTGGTTTAAATGCTGAAAACGAAGAGTTTGTGTCTTTGTTCTACGTTTTTCAAACTTTATAAACTTTTATTATAGGCTATTTCAATTCATTTTTATTTTTAAATTTTTTTAAAAAAATATACACGTTTGTTTAGCCTGGCAAAAAATTTTTTATGGGTGTGTGAATTCCAAGCAGTGTCCGAGAAACAGATGGTTTTACTTAATTTTTAAAATGGCTGTACTAACCATTTTTGCAAATGAACTCTTCTACAAATGATTTAATCAGACTTCAAATCACAATTTGCAAACCATGCCATGTGTTTTAGGATTTTTAATGAATTTTTCGCACCCTGATGAAGACGAAACCAATCAGTGATTGGTTGTTCTGTGAGTAGCCGTGTGAATAAAAGTTTTTTAACCAACACCAAAGTATTTTTCCCGCTCCACGCAAGAGTGCCTTAAGTTTTCCTTTTTCTTCTCTATTTATGATTTTTTAAAATTCCAAATAATCAATCACTTCCATTTATTCAGGGTTAATTTCATGTGAAAGTTAAGATACTGTCCCTGCTGTGCACAGAGGTGTACTGTAGAGTGATGTGCACGTGCCAGGTGCCTACAAATACGTTTGTGAGGACATATTACAACTGTCATTGCTTGACCACTGGTACATAATGCATTTCTGATTCCTTGACTCCTAACGCAATCAGTTCCATGTCAAGTCTGCAAGGATCTCCATCGACAGGCCCCATACGACCCAAATTTCATGCCGAGGATAATCACCTGTGACAAAAACAGTTTCTACCGGTACGACCCAGATGCCAAACAGCAGTTTTTGTATTGAAACAGTCGGCAGACTCCAATACTGAAGTATACACGTCGGCTCAGGAGCGCAACCAAGAGCACGCTGGTGGTTTTCTTTGACATTCGCTATGTTGGCGTCATAAATACATACATGTAGATGCAGCATTCAGAGTTGTCAGATGCGTTAACACGGCAGCCATCTTGCATCCAGGATGCCTAGTTACTGCATTAGTCAATAGAAGCAGAGTTCTATCAACAATTAAAATCATCATAACTCACGATTTTCAAGCTGTTTGGTTCGTTACGAATGGCAAACACATGTTTATGATACAGGGTACTAAGACTAGGTCTAGAATGAATATATGTAATAGATTTATGTTATTCCAGTATATTATTTTTAAAATTTAATTTCTAAATAAATTTGTAGCTTAGTGATTATTGTTTTAGGTACAAAATATTACTTACATATGTGTACTGTATGTATGTTTAAGGCTAACGTTTGGCTACATCTGTCAGATGTAGGATATTGAAGCGGCACACGCTCCTCTCAACCATTTTTATCTTTTATTGTTTATTGTTACAAATGTCATTAAATGTTTCGGAGTCCAGGCTCCTATGAGCAGAAACTGTTTGTTCGGTTTTTTTTTTTACACATTTGAGTGGAATAAATCTAAAGTCCATTTCTTGAAAAAACATGCAGCCCAGAGTCGTTTATTTCCACTCGTATAACACTAACATTTGTTAGAATATGTAAGTATTACACTACAACTACGGACAGTCCTGATGCACTGTATACTTTTATGTGCACCCTAAAATCATAATTGGTATATATTCAACATTTATGAAAGAATATACTTAGAATATTACATGAATTAGTTCTGAACTACTGTTTACTATCTTCAAAAGATGAAGTATTTGACTTATGAAAACCTCCATTTTTAATTTAATCAAGCGCCCTGTATCATAAAGTTGTGTTTGTCATTTGTAACAAACCAAACAGCTTGACGATTGGTTGAAAATTCAGTGCACTGTGATGATTTTAATGGATGACAGAACTCTGCCGTCTTTGACTAATATAGTAAGTAGATGCAGTTTCCCCAATGCAAAATGGCGGCCATGTTGCATTCCTCCACCTTTGCCGCTGGACAGCAGCGGCGAAGGTGGCGTCTGTGTGTATATATCCACGGGTTGTTCGCTGTGAATTTGTCTCTCAGGACGAGTCTGTTAATGCTGAGTCCAACTGGGAATGTTCTGGGAAAACATTTAGTTCTAGCGAACTGAACTAAGGCAAAGTCTCACCAGATTTGACTCCCTGTGACTTCTCTATGTTCTTTAAAATGAACTTGAAGCTGGAGGGTCACTGTTTTGACACTACGGAGAAGATCCACAGTATCAAACCAGCATGAATCGCAGATCGTGCTGGGTGCATTTTAAGAACAGAACTTCTAGTCAGCGTTCAAAGTGCAGCAGCAGGAGCGCTGCGATCTGCATTATCTCTGCACAGGGGGAACTCTTTAAAGGGGATGGCAGTCAGATTCAAATCGAGTACAGTTTTTGCTTTTTAAGGGTGCAGGTACTGAACTTTTTGATCAAACCTCAAATTAAACTCTTGAAATTCACTTGAGTTGTCAGCTCATCTCGCTGAACATCAGGTCTGCATTATTGTTTGTCAGCGTCACATCAATGTTACGAGGTTCTAAAACCAGGCTGCGTTTTTAAGCTTTGTAGACCCACTGTCATTAAGTTGAAGGACTCAACAGAGACAAATTTAAAAAAGGATAAACAAAACTGAAGCAGCCGTCGACGAAGTACACTCACTTTTTACCTCTAATGAGAATCAAGCTGCTGAAGAACCATGGGAGACTTTTTTTTAAAAAATCTGGTTGAAAAGTAGTGTAGTCCCGACAAATAAGTAACTGCACTACAAGACAATGATCTGTTAAGCTTGATAAAATGTGCAAAAGCAGACCTAATGTTCATTATGTTAATTCCCAACACAATTAAATTTCATCAGTCTGATAATTGATTTAATTCCACTACAAAAAATGAATGGGAAGCAGTAGCTGCCTGGAATTATAGAAAAACATGATCTCTAATTGAAACAGTCTGGTATAATCCCTCAAATTTGCCCAAACCTTTGAAATACAAATAAAAACAGGCTGCAGTTTTGCTAAATGAAAAGATATTTAAATATAAAAAAAACAAAAAGGGCCCTGATTATGACATTTCACTCAAACAAGAATGACAAGATATATGAAATACATTCCAGGTGAACTGTAAGGGGAAAATCAGAGTTCAAAATGTTAAGAAATGTCAGTGATTTGGGACCGAATGACTTTTGACTGGCAACCATAAGTTGGGAGATCATGGAGTTTTGTCAACAGATCAACTGATTAACATTAATCGTTGCTCTAAACACAAACTAATAAAAATGAACCTTTCATCTGTTTCAGTAAAAAAGTTCGATCAAACAGTCTGGGAGGAAAAAATACAACAAGACAGACATCTGTGGTAGGATACACAGAAACACAGAAGGAAAGAGATTTCTAACGTTGGACAGGGGTGACGGCTGTTTTTTAAGGTTTTGTTACATCTGCCTACCAAAACCACATCAGTCAAAATAAGAGGAAGATGAGGAGCGGTAAAGAGATGTAAAAGAGAAAATGAGGGGACGCCGAATAAACCTGAGAAGTGGCAATTAAGACAGTAATGGCAGGTAACATTTGTCTGAACCTAAGAATGTGTTTGAAAGAAATAACCCGACAAACATAACAGGATGCAGCCATTAACCAGCATTAACGGTGAGATCATCTCTGTTATTATCATGAGGCTAAATGCAAATGTTCAATTTCCTAAAGTGGAATAAAATGATCGTAATTGCTTTTTGTTTTGATTTTGGTAATTTCACTGAAACTGTCGCGTTATGTTTAAGTGCGGTTGGGAGAGTTTGACATCCAAGTCTTCCGAGGTCTAAATGCTGTGCATTTACATTCTTGTCTGCTGAACATCAACCGGACTGCAGCTCTGCGAGGTGAAGAATTGTTCATTGTTCATGTGTCTGAAGCGTCAAGACAAAACTGAATACAAAGAAATGTTCATGAAATCATGGTTGAATATTGATCCCATCACATTCTGTGCTGTTTTTTTTTTTTTGCATGATTCTTCTGGACTCTAACCTTTTTAAATTTAATCACTGTAATCAAAGATCTGCCATGCAGCCTCTGAAATGTCCTTTTCCCTTTAAATCCCTGTTGAGACGGTTAGGACAATGCTTCAGAGAGAATTTATAAGAAATGAGCTCTTTTCTTTCTTTCCCTGTTTTTATGTTATTAAAAAAACAACAGCAGTCCTCCTGCAGCCCAGTCACATCATTTCACACTCTCAGCTGTGTTCTTAGCTTACAGCGCCCCTTGTGGCCACTTCTGAACTCAATGCATGCTGCCCTCCTGTTCCAGTAGTGCTTTCCAAACACATCCCACTGCAGTTCCCCCCGATAGATGTGCATTTCACCGAGCACCTCTGTCATATACTCAGACACAACAGAGATGACTTAACAGTTAAGAGTCTGCACAGATTTGCATAACTGTCTCCACAGCAGGTGAATTGATAAGCAGCAGAGAGGAGGGAAACAAAAAACAACCATCAGGCTCTGTGAACATTTTTCAGCGCACTGCCGTCTTGTGAGTTATATTACAGTGGGTCGACACTATTTCCTCTGTTTCTGGTGATGCCATGATAGTCCCTCAAGGACCCCTGAAGCTTCCAGGAACAGAACCCTGCAGAGGAGCCAAGTCACTGCAGTACAATGTTGGGCTGAAAAGACACTTTTGCAGCCAATTTGAGTCTTTTCTTTTTTTTAAGTATCCAGATGATGTTTCTGTTCAGAGCAGTGTGATCGAAAATATAACAGAGGAGGGAGGAAGGATGGGGAAGAGAGAGGGAGAGTTTGGAGAGGGTGGACATATCAGATTCATTCCCCCCCATATCCCTTTTTTAGTTCATAACTGCCAAGGGTTTTAATTATTAATGAGGACAATTCTCTGGCGTCTGGATGAGTCATACTTTCTGCTACTTGGTTTCCCAAAAGCCCCATAGGTTGGATTAACACAGAAATAGGAAATCTGAATTTTTAACCCTAAAATGGAGCAGGCATGAATGTTTGATAGGTGTCTAAAAACAGACGGAGTGATGATACCTTCTAGACAATAAGAGCTGTGCCAAAAAAGCTTCAAAGCTTAAAACTTGAGAGACATTTGAGACAGAAACAACAAAGAGACAGGTGAAAAATAACAAGCAAGCGTTTGTGAATGAGGCTACTTTAAAACAGGTAGAGATTTGGTGATATTACATCTAGAAAATCTATCTTAGGATATCATGAGGGGATCTGAGGCACAGCAACAGCACAAAAAATCAGTTTAAAGATGTTTTCAAGCTTAAAATGTTTGGCTTGGCATTAAAGTTGTGCTATAATTACATTTTTTTGCCCCCAAAACGTAAAATCAGTGATGGTGACATGGAGACCAACACCCAAGACGTGGTACTTAACTCTGCGGTGAAGTACAAATGATTTCATAGCCTCAAGTGCAACAAGCAGCCGTTTCCACAGCCAGTTTCCTCAAGCTTAACACACTAAGCAAACATATGTATATTATGCTTGAAGGGTAGTGTTTGTACATGAACAAAGCAAGTACAACATTATGTCACTTGAGCTGGAGTCGGTCCAACACAGAGCTGTCAGACAATCCAAGAGTTCTGTGGAAAACTCAACGTGTGCACAAAGGAGCTGGCAGTCTCAGTGGAAAAATCCTTTTTTCTTTTTTTAAAGTAAAGTAGCCTAGAAAAGCCAAGGGGATGTTAACTAAAAGAAATAGGGGGACACAGTGCAAATAGGTGCTGATTTTAATACCTTGATTTCAACATGATTATACAAGAGAAAATTAACCAATATACAGGAGATTTATGACCGATAGAAAATTGTATTTATTATACTTTCCAAGATACATTCTATTCATTTGTAATGTCAATAAACACTCATAATTTTAACGTAACAATACTTTTTAAATAATGACCGGATAGAGTTAGATTGAAAACAGAATTTTCGAAATAGAACCTGCCTTGACAATATAACCTCAAACTAAATAAATTAAACAAAATTATTTGAAGCCATCATGACTGAGCATTTTTACTAATATTGCACATGGTGTTTTATGATATGATTCTGCCCAGGTCTAACAATTTGGAGCTTCAATTTGCCCACGAACGTCACCATTCCCATCCCAACAATCGCTGAACCATATCAAGTTTAATGCACATTTATTTTGGTTGCATAATGTTAATAAGAAACCTTTTACAAGATACTGTGGGAGATATAAGAATAAGGAAACGGCTTGAAACTTCACAGACTCTATCAGGCCTCGGCTTGTCGTGCGACACAAGAGAAAGGAAACATCACAGATCACATTTCACAACCTTCTTCCAGCAGGCTGAGTTCTTCAGTAAACTGAGAGAAACAAAAACCCTCGAACCAACTCAACAGTCACGTCTGATAGCCTGAATTAGCACTGATGCATCATTCTATCAAGTCCTTTCCGCTCTATGTGTATTATTCTTTTTAAATAATACCAATAATTCTTTAAATAATCCTGCATAGAAAAATAAATTAACTATGTTGTTAAATTTTTTTCTTTTACTACGAATTGAGAGCTGACGAGGGGAGGTGGATCACCGACTGAATTATATTTGCAGTTTGTTTGACAATCTGGCTCGTAGTCTCTTAATGATGATGCTTCGTCGTACAGTATGTGTGTGTGCATGTGTGTGTATAGTTTGGGGGTATGTGTAGATGTTTGTCCTTCCTTGTAATTTACAAACCAGTCCCACAGATACAAATAATGTAAGACTTACAAAATAAATTCCAGATTACGCTTACATGGCAAGCAGCTTTGTAGTTTTTTTATCCTTGGGTTTTTTCATTTTTCAGAAACAATGTCCTCTGACAGTGTGTGTGCCGTTAGATTTCACCCAAAACATACAGTCACTGTAAGTAGCAATTTTGAAGAGAAACACAACTCCATTCAGAAGACACTATATTTAACATGGCTCTTTACACAAAGAGAACAAGTCACAAAATCATTCCCCAAATGAGTTTTGCAGTGCCTCCAATCCCCATGAATGAAAAAACAGGAGCCGTTTAGCCTCCCGGCAAAGAGCAGGTGTACTGCTACTGGTGTGTAATCCAGACAAGATGGCAGAGAGTCTGCAGCCGACTCCAGAGAGCATCCCCAAGAACAAACAGATATCCCTCAAACAAAAAAAAAAGCAAAGTAGCATCCACTGAGTCCCAATTCTGTTAATTTCATCCCAGATGGAGTGATTTTGGATACTTTCCAGAGCAAAAGAACAACAACCAACATGCCCTCCTTTTTCTATTTTTCTCTCTTTTTTAAAAAAATGAGGGTTGAAGACGGCGAGGTATTTTCTCAAGCACTGTTTTCAAGACCCTTTGATTTGGTTGGAAAAAAAATGAAAGGAGGAGAAAAAGAACAAGAACAACAAAAAAAAAGAAGATAAGTACCCATTTCAATAGCAGCAAAAAAATACTATGACTGTCTGGTTGCTTTGTAGGGTGTCCTGTGGTGTGTGAGATTCATACATGTAATGGCATGGATAATCCAAAAGGTCTTTTACGATCCACGCTGATTCTAGTAATAGCTTTTGTATTGTGGAGCCATTTTGTCCATCTCTGCATTGGTCATTAAGGATTTCCAGAAGGCACTTTTTGCTGTGTGTGGGAGTGTGTGTGCATGTGTGGCTGCAGAGAGGGAGATGAAGACAGAAAGCGAGAGATCGGGGGGGAGGTTGAATAGTGTTTTTATGTGTGTGTGTGTGTGTGTGTGTGAGTGTGTGTGGCCAGAAAGAACCAGAGAAAGGCAGATGTGTTTGGCTGTCTGTCTCTCTGTATGTGTGTCTGACTTCCTTGTGTATGTGTGTGTAATCAATGCACTAAATTAAACACAACAATCCCTACATTTTACTCAGTGCAGTCTGCTCCTCGAGCACCTGCAGGTAATCAGGCGTTCCTTGGAGCTTGGCTTTCAGCTCGTAATACTCACTTTTTCTCTGCTCCACTACGATTTTACTGTGGTTCCCGCCTATCAGCGAAGACTTCTTCATCTTTTTATCCAGCGTTTTCTCTGGGTAGCGGATTTCGTACCCGCCCATTCCTATACTGTTGAAATCTCTTTTGGTGTCCAGGAAGTTCTGGATGAACATGCTGGGCTCTCGGTGTGGGAGGAACTCCTCGAGTTCGTCGATGGTGCTAAGGCGTTTGTTGCGCTCCAGGGTGGAAAGCGAGTCTTTGTCCTTGTCGGCGCTGTTCCGGAGGATGATCTTCTGCCTCTGCGAGTCCGCAAACTTGAACCCAGCGTCCATGTCTGAGGAGCGTCCAATCCCACAGGTGTGGCTCTTGCCAATGTGCTCGATGGTCTGGGGGATGAATGTCTCGCCTCCCAAGTCATCTCCTGGGATAGAGCCTTTTTTGCCTGATTTGTGGCTGTGTCTGCGGAGCTGCAGCGACATGGAGCCACACTCCTGATTCCCAAGCCCCTCCTGCCTGCCCACTGGTTTTTTATTCCGCCTCAAAACAAAGACTAGGAGGCAGAAGGCCACAAACACAGTAAGGATAAGCACTACAAGGATGCTGAGGATCATGATAGAGAGAGGCACAGGCCCACCCGGTGGTGCTTTGCCGACTCCAGCAGGTGACACTGAGGTCAAAACAGGGGTGGCGCTAGTGAGAATAAACGGTGGTCTTGCAACAAGCTTAGGGCACAGTATCTCATTTTTCAAGAGGCGCAGCTCTATGTTGGAGAACTGCACAGGGGAGGCACATTTCACCTCTTTGGCAGCCACTCCATCACTTAACTTCTCTAGCCAGAGTTTGAGGGCGACAAGATCGCAGGAACACTCCCACGGGTTCCCTTCAAGGTCTATCTGGGTCAATGATTGCAGCTGGTCCAAGACACCACTCACAGGCAGGGTCATGAAGTGGTTGTTTTTCAGATTCAGTCTAGCTAAAGAGACACCCGCAAACACATAGGCAGGCAGACTCCGCAAAACGTTGTTGTTGAGATACAGAAGTTGCAGGTTCGGCATGGAGTCAAATGTCCCTGCTAAGATTTCTTTTATGGCATTGTATTCCAAATACAGATACTGCAGGTTTGAGAGGCCCAAAAACATTTCTGGGTGTAACTGTTCGATCTGGTTTCCATTCAAATACAGTCTCCTCAGGTTAGTGAGGTTAGCGAACACACCTTTCTGAACCGTGACAATTTGATTGCTGCCGAGATGTAGCAAATCTAAACCCTCAAACCCTTGGAAATCAACTGGGCTGATATCATGAATGTAATTCCCACTCAGATGAAGTTTCTTGGCATTTGGGGGCTTAGGAATGAGATCAGCTAAATTTTTTATGTTCCTCTCCTGGCAGCTTACACTGATGCCAAAGTCGGAGGGGTGGGCTTTACAGCTGCACGGCTGTGGACACAACAATGGAGGAGTCCGTGTCTGAAAGGAAACAATCTGGCTATTTCTTCCAAAAGGGGGTAAACCAGCCACTATACCGTTACCATAAATTTTAGATGAGTCAGTGGTTTTTGGCGCTTTTGTGGCTATTGGAACCACGGTGGTTGGGGACATTTTGGAGGGTGACTGCCCACTATCAGGCGGTACAGGCGGCATCCTAACGTCAAAGTCACTTCCTGTTCCCATGGGACAAAGCTCCTGTTTGTTTGTTTCTTTCAGGAGCCTCCCGTACAAGTCACTTGGTGTTTCACATATGGCCTCGCCGATAAAAATGTTGTAGGGCATGTTTTCAAGCCATGCCTTTAGAGGTGCTAAATCACAGGTGCAATTCCAGGGGTTGTCATCCAGCTGCAGCTCTACAATGCGCCCGATATGCTCAAGAACCCCCAAATAGGGAAGCTTCTGGATCCTGTTTCCTCTTATATCCAGATGTGTGAGCGAGGCAAAGCGAAATATGTTGTCAGGAAGTGCTTGTATTAGATTATCATTCAGGATGAGCACTTTTAGCTTGTGCAGTTTGTTAAACGCCCCCTTTTCAATGTATTTTATTAAGTTGTAGTCAGCCTGGAGGTATTCCAAGTTTTCGATCCCCTGGAAAGTGTCTGCTCGCAGCACCTTTAACTCGTTATTGTTCAGATGAAGCTGTTTCAATGCGCTCATCCCCATGAATGCTCCACCCTCGATGTTCTGCAGTTTATTGTTCCCCAGCTGCAGTGACACAGCGTGGGTGAAGTTGAGGAACGAGTTTGGGTAGAGTATGATTAAGAAGTTGTTCTGAAAGTTCAGGTGATATAGGGATGAGGCCGGAGGGATAAGCTGCGTGGGTCGATAGACGGTGATCTTCTCGCAGTTGACATACAGCACATTTTCCACTGACATGCAGGAGCAGGCGCTGCAGGTCTCTGCCATTAAGTCCGAGGCGGCCGGGTCTGACATCTGGGGTCCGTCCGACATGGAGGGGGAGGAGAGGGACGAGGAGAGGGAGCCGGAGATGGAAGAAGAAAAGGCTGCCAGCAGGATTACGAGCAGCATCTCGCCAGTTAGAAATCCTCCCCCAGAAAACCATTTAGTAACCTTCGGAGAAAAAAAAAGACAGGTGCATGCACAAACATTCACGCACACAGGCATACATATGTACAAACAAGCCCAGCATGCGCACGCACACACACACACACAAATCAAACCATCAAAATGCATATTTGATATTGATGATACTGAAATTTCAATGTTTCACCACTTTTTTTCTTTTTTTTCCAAACTAAAAACCACGTTGGGGATGTAATTTTTACCTTTTACTTTAAATATAACAGTATGGAAATAGCTGTGTTACAGATATAGATTTCTATTTGTTTCACTTCTTTATCATTTTTGCAGTGAGTAGCTTTGGCTTTGAGATTATTATTGACCCTAATCATTAGACCAGAGAAGTGCAGATTATTTGATACTGCAGTAAAAATACTGAAACCCACGAACTGCTGCACATCTATGCATCTTATTCTGACACCCAAAGCATGAAGCATCATCTTGGAAAATGTCTAAGACAGCAGCACGACTATATTCTTCCCGTCTCAGCATATTCAACACAATCAAAGTCAAGCGGTTGCAACTCTCTCTTTTTTCATGGGGGTTCTCATTTGAAGCCAGCAGCAGCGAAACCACCACTAAGCAGCACATTCTGGTTATTTAGGAGAGCAACTGTGAAAGCAAGGGGAAGAGGAAGAACTGGGACTGTGCCCGTTGCTGACATGTCGAGAGGGTTTAAGGGGCACGCGTTTATCACACAGACAACCACTTTTTAATATCTGACAGCAAATAGAGGACGAAAGAAGAAATGGCCGTTGAATCTTGAAATCTTAAAAAAAAATCAGGTTATTTTTAAAGGATCACGGATGAAATCTAGAAGAAAAAAAAATCGCACTTACCCAAAGCCGAAGTGGTAATGAATGCGGCTCCCTCTAAAGACACGGGCCAGCGCTGGTGAGACATGGATGGAGACGTGCGCAAACAGTCCTCCCCGGCTGAAGTAGAAGGCAGACAGTTATAAGGGCGCAACAAGGTTTCTTAAGCCCCTATATCCCCATGCAGGCTACTGTGTATCAACCCGAGTCAGGAAAACTGGAGGGGGGGTGCGGTGGAGATAGAGAGGAAGGAGAGGGGGGGTGGCTCCGATTTCAGCCGATGCGTCTCTTGCTGACGGGCTCCTCTTGCTTGGAAAAATCACCCCTCTGGTCTTTCGGTCCCCAGGGTGGTTGTACTACCTCCATGGGAGAGCATTCATTCGGTTGCAGGAGAGACAGAGAGACGGGAAGGAATGAGAGAGAGGCGAAGAGAGAGAGAGAGAAAGAGAGAGAGAGAGAGAGAGAGAGTGAGAGACAGAGAGAGAGAGAGGATGACAAACAGAGAGAGAGAAAGGGAGAGGCAGACAGCTTTTAGAGATCTTGACGGCGCGTCCGGCGACTCCAAGGCGTGAAAAAAGGCGCAAGATGGTCGGTGATGCGGTGCAATAAGTCCGTCATTCTCAGAGTTTTTGGTGGGAAACTGAAGGGAATGCAGAGGAGAGAGGAAAAGGGAAGAGGACGGGATGGCCAACAGTGTGCGTCTGGCTTCAGCTCGGCTCAGCAACCCCTGACGATCCAGTGAATAAATACTGGTTTGTTTCGAGAGAAGTTGCGCACCGGGATAATGCTTCGGATGGCAAAAGCAGCCACGACGCTCCCATCAGGTTGTGTGTATCAGGATGTTTTATTCGATCGAGGCAGCATAAATCCAGTCCTCAGCTCTGACTCCGTCCGCCTCCTCTTCAGAGATCAGTTTCTTTGCACAAAGAGGCAGCAAAGATGATTATTTCAGTCTCCATCCAATTGGATTTTTTTTTCCTTCAGAAAAAACAAATAAAATAAAATAAAATAAAATAAAAAGAATTGCTATGGTGGTATGGAAGCTTCTCTTCCGGACGAAACAAAAGCGGAAAAGCACCGAGAGAAACAAGAGAGACAAGTCAGGACAACAGAAACCGGTGCGTAAAAATGAATAATGCAGTTATTCAGCCTTTAGTCCGCTGTGGTGCAAGTGAGGAGCTGGAAACTCCGCGCTGCCTCCCGCGTCCATCCCTGCTCACAAAACGTAACCAAAATAAACTTGCAGATGAAATGTGGATATTTTTAAAGCCAAAAATATCCAGCTGGATGAAACGGAGGGAGTTGAAGGAGAGGGAAGCGAGCTTGTGTTCCTCCCTCCTGTAAGACAGAACAGTATCCGTGTCAGGCGCAGAAGTACGCTGGCTCCTTCTACCGCCGCATTCACGGAGCTTCCCACACGAATAAAAGAGGAGAATGCAGAGATGTAGAGGGAGAGAGGGAGGGATGTGTGTGTGTGTGTGTGTGTGTGTGTGTGTGTGTGTGTGTGAAAGAGAGAGAGAGAGAGAGAGAGAGAGAGAGAGA
>JAQLOL010000026.1:2425742-2435927 GCA_029783665.1 Naso thynnoides | reverse complement strand
TGTAGACTTCCTGCAGACTGAAGCTGCAGCTGCAGCAGCAGGTCGTTGCTGGTGACAGCTCCGCTAAAATAAAAGGTTGCAGACAGACAGAGCAGTTGCTAAACATCGGAGGGAAAACCAGAGGGCATTTTCTCTGTAGAATATGACCTGGTTTTACTAAATTAGCTGTTTTGTGCGACGTATTAACGTGTTTCGTTAAGTTTCGTTTTTCACAGCAGTGGGTCAGAGCTACACAGTGTTGCTTTATGTGTCACTGATGATTTTTGCCAAACGTTTGTTTGGAAATTTGCTGCAACATTGTCCGAAATGCGCAGATATCGCATGGCTGTGATATCCACACAGCACCCATCCAAATTAATTAATTTCGCTGATTTAAAGACCTGCACCTGCGTGGATCTGCACTTCACAGCATCTCACTGTGGGCTGTTGCTTTTTAAATTATGTCAAGCAGCTCCAGCTTTCACAGTCATTCCTTTATTGTGTGTTTAATGTATGAATGTATTTTCTGATGATTTACCCTCAAGATTAAAAGGGCTGCTTCCAGTAAAGTTCCTGTGTGCAGTAATATCACTGCAGCAAGCGGCAAAACTGAAAATGACCTGCAGTCATAAACTTAACAGGACAGAGGAAAGTCTCCGGGTGAAACAGAATTAAACTTTTAGCTTCTGAAATATTTCTGTGAACCTTTGGATGTCCAGGAGAACATTAGATCCTGACCGATCATGTCAGCATGAACGGTGACGCTGCTGTGCTATGCATAACCGCACACACTGGGAGACGTGGAGATGTTGCTGCAAGTATGTAGACTTAAAATATGCTCAATTTTGGGAGATTTCTCTTTCCTTTTTAAGTCGAAGTGATCAAGGTGTGAACTCCATGTGCAGCAAACAGCACTGCTGTGTTAGACGTGTGGTGCACAGAGCGCTCCGTCATACCACCCACCACTGCATTGGAAATGAAACGCAGTTCACTTGAGCTTCTGTGCTTTTGATTCTCATGTTGCTTCCATTTGTAATGCTAGGTCATACTTTTGTGGTTATTTTTGGTGAAAGTAATGTGAAACTTGTATAATCAGTAACGTATTACTCTACACAGAAAGTAGTATTTTAGGGTAACTCATTACTCTCAAATGAAAGTTAGAAGTAATATTGAACATACTGCATTTTGAAAGTAACTTGCCCAACATTGATCCTCACAGTGGTGCGTGATTATAAACTATGAGAAATGGTGGTGGGTTTCATTTCCAGCCCCTGTCCAGACGCTGTCTCTCCCTCCAGTTCTTGTGTGTTGATTTCATGTTGTTGACTTCACAGTAGCTGTGGCTGATTTGTGCACTACTTTGGTATTCAGGGTTTTTTTTTCTGCTGGAGTTTAAAAGGCTTAGATTACTTTTATTGTATGAAAATAGTTATTGAATTAAGATATGATGCTACAACATAATGAGCCGTGCCTAAAATTCTATTAGCCTAATTTCATTCTGTACATTCTTCAGTTTCTACCATATTTAATTAAAAAAATATCATCTTGCTAAGATAGCTTTTTCTCAGGCATGTTGTAGTTACCATACTGTTTGTTATCAACATAAATCATGTCTTAAGAACCACCTCACAACTGAGTAAAGAGCTTTCTTTTCTTGTGTAAAGGACAGTTATGCTACATGAGATAAGAAGGGGAGCACTGAAGCACCTTTCCTTATCATTTTCAGACTTCAAACAGCTCTGTTGACCCTCTTTGCTGTCCACCTCTCTGACCTTCTCTTGTTATCTACACACACTCTTTTTGCAAGCTGTTTCTAAATTGTCTGTTTTTTTTTCCCCACACCTCTAAATGAAAATATGTCCACTGTGTTGAGGTCATTTTTGTGGTCTCCCTGAAGCTGTTTGGATTCGTTTTGAAAACATCAGCCAACACCCAGACCTCCATTCAACCAAAATAAACAACGAGAACAATCTGTAGCAACAAATGGTCCAGACTGCTGGGATGAGTTTAGGACTGAATTGAGAGACAGACTTAAAAGAGACAAACGGAAAATGTGGGGAGAGGAAAAGGCACCAAAACAACGAGAGAAATCTGCATCCTTTAACTTTCTGTCATCCTTTCCTCCCTTCTTCCCTCTCCGGCTGTCTCAACATTTACCAAGTGCTCCTCACGATCAGACAGGGCACTTCATGACATACGGTCGGCCATAATTCAAGATGATTTGAGTACACGTTTCTGGGATTTACAGTCTCTGAGATGCCATTTTTACGGTCATAAATCCAATTTGAAAACTCCAGCCTTCTTAACCTTGAGCTCCTGCTGCCTCCAGAATTATTCGTACACTTAACTTTTTGGATAACTAAATAAATAATGACTGAAATGTGATATTAAAATTTGGAATTTCAGGTCATGTAATTAAAGGCTCTTTTTTGCTTTGTTTTAATGTGTTTCTGAAATGTTGCATAATAATGCAGTTATACCAAAAAGGCCTGCTTTGCAGGGGTGCAGATATAGGCAGGGCAGTTGCACTGGGGCCCACATGACTATCAGGGCTCGAATACTGTGGTTTGCAAATATATGACTGACATGTTTTTAGAGTGAAGTCAGTCAGACAGTATGCCCCTCATTAGAACCTTTATGATTTAATATGAAAGTTTAAAATATATACGCCTCTATATATGCATGTCTATTTTCATTATGGTTTCATTGATTTCACTGAAAACAAGTCAATAATATGATGAAGTTATTTTACACATAGAATACGATAAAAAAAAAAAATATGGATGACTATGATGATGATTCAAAAGAACAAGTTGTTTTCTTATTTTCTTTGGTATTAATGCAATATCCACATGCAGCAATGATTGCTGGGTAATTGGCCAATTGTAAGTCTTCATTTGATCATCAGTGCAAGTCCCCGTGCCAAACGAGTGACAAGCAAAAACAGCCGTCACGCCGATGCCATACAAGCACAAAAGTGGTTTCAAGAAAAGACAGGAGTGAAGGGAGCAGGAGGAGAAAGTGGCGAAGCTCCCTGAATTAGATACATTTGGGTTTTTCCACAAACAGTCGCCAGCCCGTGGACGGGCTCCATGTCCGCCTCTGCACGCCTCAGCCGCCACACCACTGTGAGCTGGCGTGCAGCAGGCCTGTTTGCCACTCAAACAGGTGAGAACAAGTGCTTTGTAAAGAGGTTTGGATGTATTTGGGCTGAAGTGCCCTTGTTTAAAAAGTTGTTATCATTTCAGAGTCAGGTCACCACCAGACGTCTGTTTGTGTGTGTGTGTGTTTTTGTGGATGAACTGTGTGCATGCTGATTGAGGTGGTCAGTTTTTGGAACATGGCGTTGCTGGTTGACAAGTATTGCTGCTCTTGTGTCTCTTTCTTGTTAGAATCTCTCGCCTCTCTGTTGAAGAGGGCAGCGGTTGCCCTGATTCGTGAAGTAATTTTTACTAAAAATACCAGAAAAATTCTGCGGTCCCTTCAGCACCACAGTGAAGTGGACGGCATCCCTGCACTCAGGTGCTTGTTGCTGTGTTTCAGAATTTTGACTGTCACCGTACCCTCCGTGGTTCTGATAACTTTCTCTTTGACTTTCTGTACTTTGCAAATAAAATAGTTCAAGTAGCACTGTGAAATCCAACACATGGTTGGTACTTTATATATACGCTTAAGTTTGTGTGCATATCTAAGTGTGTGCGTGCTTTGTATCTGATTAGGCCAAGGGCCCGTCATGCCTGCACTGGGGCCCGTCGTTACTAACTTCCGCCACTGACGCTTTGTATTTCCGTCTTGGTGGAAATTACCTCATCAGATTGCTAGGATGTCATTTTATACTTTGGTATTCCCACTAAATGGTATGTACGCCTCAGAGTGTCACACTTTGACATGAAACATGTTGATGAACATGAGACACACACTCTGAAGACTCCTGTTTGGCTGCTAACACGATAAATTCTGATGAAGACATCAAATATGCAACTTATACAGTAGATTGTGTCAATAATTAAAAAGGTGAACAACTTTATGCATGAGTGATTTTATTCTTCAAAAACTTCTTATGACACTTCCCCAGACCATCATCATCACTAGACAACAGTGCGGCTTTCTTTCTTAGTCTTTGGGCCGTATTTACTAAAGGTCTGCACGTGTAAAAACGTTCAAACATGATGTCACCCGAAAACAAACGTGGAAACTGATCGGCTAAGAGTGCACGCTGAGGATTGCGTCTTTTAAATGAGCGAGACAGTGCACACGGTCTGTTTGGCACCTGTGCCTGAATGAATATGCAACATGGGGCGTTTTTGCCTGAGTGTGCAAAATAGAGGGAGGAGAAAATGTAAAATACATTAATTTAGCGCAAGCACTGATATTTATCAAGTCTTAAAGCATTTTAGGAGACTGCAGTTTGCATGTGTATTTAATACGTTTGAAATGAAGGTGTCAGTCTGCACAGTGTTGCACACAGACGGCTGCTGGTATTGGGCAGATGAGGAGGCATAAGAATGCAAAGAGAGTGCGTTTTGACCACGCAGGTCAACATTTTTGGCATGACAGAAGAAAAATTAGTACATACCGTCCATCCAGCGATTTGAAGCCTCGTATGAGACGCTCTAATCTGCAGTCTCTAAAGTCATTTTTGTCCGTGAAATCGTTCCTGGCCAAATGAATTTTTTAAAAAAAGATAAAATACAATTTATTTTATCATATTTTGTTATCTTAATTCATTGTAATGTTATTTTTATTTATTTCTATCATTTTGAGAATGTTTCTCATCTGTTTTTGCTCATGAACTCTTGAAGCCAAATGAAACACAACATTCACAGCCACTGCAGCCTAAAAAAAAATTAAATCCTTATTTTTCTTCATATTATTCTTCCTGTTTTGCAGTTGGCGTGTATCTCCTCCAGTGCGCTTCTCTCCTTCTCTGTATTCTCATTTACGTTTGCGCTGCTTGTTACATTTATGTTTGTGCTGCTCATTCTCTGAACTCTTTTTGGCAGAAACCACTGAAACACAGAATATCCTCATTTAAATCCCGCCCCCTCCACCAGTTTACACCTGTTGTCAGTCATGCAATCTTTAAACGTACACCAACAAAACGTGCAATATCTTAGAGTGTACACACAAATTTGTTCTGTGTTTTGGGGATCTTAGTCAATCAGGCCCTATGAGTTTCCTCAGTTTATTTTCAATAGTTTTATCTTTAGGTCTCATCATTTATAAACCCAGTCTTGTTTCTGAGCAAAATAAAGAGACAGATTGCATTTTCTTTTACAACACTGTGCTGTAGAATCATAAACAAACCTCGCGTCTTGAATCCTTTTTCTGTCTGTAGCAATTCATCACATTGTAGGCGTAGCATTGTGGCCCAGTTGTTAGTATTGTTAACACAGAAGAATCTTCTGGGTGGGACTTCATCCACTGAGGCCTGCATGCTCCTCATGTATTTGGATGTTCTCCAGGTTCCCCAGTTTTTTTCTTACTTTGCAAGTTCGCTGGATTTGCAAAATCCTTGATCATATGATCTTGCAAATCCATTTGTCAGGCTTTACGCTATGCACTTGTGTGGTTTGGACCAATCAGCGTCCTATGTAAGACTCCCTGCAGCTGTGGTTTTGATGTGAAGTCCAGCCAGAGTATCTTAGGCCACAAACTTAAAAATCACCCCTCACTGCTGATGGATCAAGAACAGATGATGTTTGAAAACCACTAGGCACAATGTCTGGTTTGCAAAAAAGTTCATGTCAAGAAAACTTGTACCGTTAAAAAGAAAATGGTCATTATGGTTTAACCAGAATTGGTTCCTCGTTCATAATGTAAAGTTAAAAAAAAAGTCTCACAAGGAAGACCTGACGAACAAACAAAAAAACATACAAACAAAAACACAAGATAAGGAGAGGAAAACTAATGCCCGAGTCAGACTACAAGATATTTTTGTCTGTTTTTAAATGTTCACTGTGTCAGATCAGGCAAATAAAGACTCATAAATTCTCGCCGTGTTGTGACTGAGAGACATGACAGATTACACGCTGCTCCCTGATCAGTCATTGTTTGTGGTTCATGACACGCGTGACGTCACCGGCAAGGAACACTGGCACTGACAACTACTCCAAGCTGTAGTGGGAGGTAAATAAAAAATCAAACACGCTAGTCCTTCTGTTGTGAGGCTTCCTGGGTGCGGCATTGGCTGTTGTCCATTATGACACACTAAGGGAGATGAAATGATTAATTGTCACACCTGATTTTCTGAGCCTACCCACGGCCCTGCGTCTTCCTGGTCGGGGTATTATCGCGCTGATATCGTGAAGTCTGACCTCTGCATAAGATGAAACCAAGATAAAAAGCAACAAAGCTAAGGAAAGGAAAACAACTGGAAGGCCATAAAGAGAAAGATGTTGGTAAATAAATAACAGAAGGACTTTTAGGTCATGAAATGAAAATGGCACATCAAGGAAATCATCCGTCAGAAATTCTAAATCACATAATGTATGAGGGAGACTGAAGAGGAAATAAATGATTAGATAAAAGGGAAACGATGGACATAACAGGAAAGGAAGAGCATGATGGGAAAAGAAATAACAGAAAAGAGTTGGAGGGTCAGTAAAATTGCCCCCCCCAGAGCCTCACAACCTCCACATCGTTACAGTGTCTTCATTTGAAACCAAATAAGCGGCATGCGGAATTGGACACACAGCCCAGTGGCCATGAAGAGAAATCCAATCACATCAGGAATCATTAGAGCAGATTGTTCTGTGAGCATGGCGGTGCAGAGAAGTGTGCGTTCTCTCTGTGTGTGTGTGCTTGTGTTCTTCAAAATATTATCACACATGGCTGGGATTTAGACACCATGTGTACACACTGAAATGAAGAGCATCAGTATAGTCTATTACATTAAAACAGTGAGGAGCAGTTAGAGGAGGGGAAATGAGAATGTCAGCACAAGTGGTTTATGGGTAAATAAACAAGAATGACATTCAAATGAGAGAATGAGTTCTGAACTCTGTTATGTGCAGCCTATTAGGTTCATAATAAGCAAACAATTGTGAGTTAGAGACTTTTCTGTCGGTGATTGCTGATGCTTGTAACATAACCAGTGGCCTTTATTCAACCAAATTGTTTTATTTGTTTGCTCCAGTGCACAAGGATGAATATAATTGAATTTGCCATTCATTAAAAGTAAATCTCAAAATAAAATGGGCTTGGTTCAAAGGGATAAGATGTCACACAACCCTGTTATTTTTCCCGCACTGCCCCTAACTTGGTCATTGATGAGTCAAACATTTAACTTTGAGGCAAGGCTTTGTTTTCAACGGTGTTTGGAAACCGCACACATTCATTCATTCTGCTTCAGTACAACAAAAAAAATCATGTTTCACAGGGGCTCAATATTTGGAGGAAGTTTGAAAGAAATGGTGCATTAACTTTGGTTTGTTTGTTAAAAGCCTGTTGCATCTCATAAAAATGCTTAAACAGAACCTTCCTTGTCTGTATGAGACGCCAAGGGGAGTAACAAGAGGTCAATATTTCACATGGTTGGAATGAGAGCAGGCTGGTAAAGCAAACATGCTGATGCTTAGCAGGTATATTTACAAAGTCCAACATTCTCTATTAAATAGTGAAGTGCAGTCTGATGGGATTATCATTTGTTTTGCTGATATTTGTTTAGAATGTTTTGAGCAAACTAAAATCTCTATTCACTGCACATATATGAAGTTGGAGGTCATAACTGACATATATAGAGATGGACTGAAGAATATATTGTGACAGGAATATATTAAACAAAGAGGACTTGGTAGTTTTAGAGCTTTAGGGGTAAAATGGATCAATTTTATTCTAAACCTTGTGAAAAAAGCAAATATACATTTGTTGTTATTGCATTAGTCCTTTTGATGCAAAATGTCAATCCATATTCACAAACCCTACTGGCTGTCCTGGAGACTTCATTTCCCTCTCCCGTTTTTCCCATTTCTCCCACATTGCTCCCGTATGTTGTATCACCAGACCTGTTTATAACACGGTAACAGCACAGTGTACATAAGCCTTTTGACTCTTAAAGTCTGCTGAAAGAAAACTCGATAAAAGAAAGAAAACAAACAAGCAAACAACAACAACAACAACAACAACAAAAAACAGTTGTCTTTTCCTCATGCTGAATGGCAAAAGCTGCCTGCACTTATGCTTCCGTTGAGTATGGGAGTTGCGGTGATGATGTGAATCACCATCAGGAGAGTGACGGCAATCACTGTGTATATGATGTGAGACTCTGTAAGGAGATGGGTGGTGAGTGTAATGAATGTATACTGTGTATACATACACACATGTGTTTATCTGTGTTTATCAATAAACAATAAAACAGTATAATCCCTGTCAAAAAAAATCTGTTTCTTGAAGTCCCAAGGTTGGCAGTGTGTCAACCCCGGTTGTGATTATGCTGTTCAACACTTGAGCCCGATTCTGGGCCCCTTTTTAAAACATGTTTGATATTTACGATGTAAATATTTGATATGTTGACATGTTCAATATTTACAAATCAAGGTCGGATTGTGTCTGACAGAATACCTGTAACAGCCAATGAGAGCAAGGCGACAGGGAAGAGCCACCAACTGGATGGTGCGTACTTTTTCAGTTACGACCATGGCAACGAACAAAAACAAAACTGTCCCCCCAGCCAAGTGAAATATTGAGAATGAAAGTTCAGCTTCCTCTTATGGCAACAACGCAAGTGCCGTCTCATGCAACACATTCAGGACTGACAAGAAAAAGACCTGGGCAGAAATTCCAGTGGTGTTGGATGTATTCGGTGGGTGAATGGACTAATGCTAACAAAGTAGCAGCAACTTCTAGCATCAACTATTACATCATTATTATTATTTTGGTGAGATCACGTGTCTGTGCAATCGCCGCTGTGAAATCATTACTACAAACAGCAGGTGTGCGGTCTCATGATGTGGACTAATCGTCTAGTGTGTGCATTTTGTAACGTTTGTAATGTTTAAAAAAACAAAAAACATTGACACTGTCCTTACGTCTGTGGTTTCCCATGTTTTTAAAATTGGTTAATGTGTAGCCAGCTTTACCAGATTACTAAGGAAATATTTAGGTAATTTATGTTTTCACTGACACACAGTAGGCATCACAGTTACAGATCCTGTGAAATAATACAACACCGCTGGATCCCAAAAACAAGGAAAGTGAAGATCTGCTGAAACTGGTATGAAGGTGTGGAGTTTTTATGCCAACCTCGACCACACGCAGCAGAACTGGAGCAGCCTCACATTTAAAAATGCCAGAGCTCATAGATATTGGGTTGCACAAGCTATCTGATCTGGATAATGTAGCAGGGTCTGGTGAATCTAATTATGTTTGGGATGTTGGTGACAATACTTATGTGTTATTGCTGTGCAAAGGACTGCAGCACAGTTTTTACTTTCTAAGCTGTTTGAGGTTAGATGTAATGAGCAGCAAGATCAAGCTGATATACTGCTGGGCAATGCTAAAGAGTTTCATTGGATACAGAATTACAGCATAGTTTGGCAACCTAACAATGCAAAGCAGGCTTGCCAGCATTCATAAAACAGCTATGATGGCAACTGGCAAGAAAAATCACGAGCACATGGCCAGTATGAAACAAGTCACAAAAATCACTGCAGACACTCGACACCCCCTGTCCTCTGGACACAAGCTTCAGCCATCATGAAGAGGATTCTGCACCAAAGTGCAAATCAAACCTCTTGAAGCTATGTTTTTTTTTTTCTGCCTCCATCAGACTGTTATGGAGCTGAAGTGCTTATTAAGCACTTAGCAGTGTTGCATTTGAATTTGTATTGTTTCTTTCCTTTAAGACAGCGTGGTGTGGATGTGAAGTCTTTGGGCAAATGTTAATGCGAAAACTCAAGAAGGCTAAAATTCAGATCCAATCTCTGATCAACTTTTACAGAGGAGCTATAGAAAGCATACTGACTGGAAACATCATAATCTGACATGGTTCAGTCATGGCCCCTTCTCTCATGGCGTCAGTCTCTGTCTATGGAATTCTAAATGTCCATGTGCAATTTTAGATTGACTGGGCAACTTATCAAGAGGGAAAATGTATCGGACAGATGGACAGTTTTTTTTTTACCATTTTATAGTAAGATACTCACAAAACCTTACCTACCCCACAAGTAAAAAATTAAAAAAGTTTAAAAAGTGTCATACCATCAC
>JAQLOL010000026.1:2406736-2416944 GCA_029783665.1 Naso thynnoides | reverse complement strand
ATCCTCTAATGTAAATAGCTCTTAAAGGGGAAATTTATTTCTTTCACTTTCAGTTTGCTCCCAAATAAAGTGATTTAGATAACAATGATTAACAGTTGGTTGACAACATGTCTGGTCCTCTTATTCTTTTTTTTAGCACTTTTAAACACTATATAACCTTTGAATAAATGGTTTACAGCACACTGTAAGGCAGATGTTAGCAGCTATAAGGACATTTTTAAATATTCAGTTTTTCAGTGTACAGTTCAGTATTATATAGACCTATTTTGTATTAAAACAACTGACTCATTATTCACGAGTAACTAACAAGAAAACTGTAAGAACCACAACTTAAGTTGAAAAACCAGTCGTAAATATTATTCTGCCGGTATTTATTTTCCTCAAAGTTTCTGTCATTAATTTCACTTTGAATCCTGGAGATGAAGACACTGTTTGCATCATCATCACAAAAACAGATAACTTCAGACAACTGTAGATATATTTCACATGCAAATTCATTTTCAAGGTAGGTACAACGAAAAGGAATAATTTGTCTAGCTCAATATGTCGAATATGTACCTGAAGCCAATATTTTCTGCAGTAGCAACTTTGTTTGCACCTCAAGCAAGCACTGAAATTTCTCTTGCAGCACTGAAGAAACTTTATGAAGATTTGATAAATTGTTATTTGCATAAAAACGATAAATGAAAGTCTTGCTGTTATCACAGCTACTGGTAGTTTGAGGTTTATAGTTTTAAGGATGAAAAGAAGTAATTTTAATTTTCAGGTGTATGATGCCAAGACAGAAAAGGCTGTGAAGGGACATGAAGTAAATGGCAAGCGAAGAACAGAACAACTTTATTCTGACACAAGTCCAGATGAGTTTTACAGAGGGGAGTTGAAGTAATCATTGCTGAAGCATGTCTGTCATTTCCAAATCTGCCATCCCACGACTCTTTGACTCTGCACCAACAAGATTTTCAGCTTTTTTCCTACCTTCCGTACAGTGTCCAGCTCAATTATTTATGATTGTCCTAAAAAACTAATCTTGTTCCAATAAAATTTAACAAAGACATCACAAAGACTGAGGTCTGACAGAGGATGACGAGCTGTCAGGAGACTACAGGACAAAAATGGAACACAGAAAATCAAAGTGAAGTGGAAATGTGGAGAAATTATAAAATAGCACTAAATGAACAGTACAGAGGTGGTGAACAATTGCAATAATGAAAGTACCGGAGAAAGTAAAGGAAGCGAAGAGAATCGGATATCCATGGAAAACATATTCTTGAGAAAATGATGACATGAGGACAGAGAAAATTGGATGAAAAGAAGAAAACTTCTAAAAAGGAGGGCAAAGGGAAAGAAAGAACACTTTAAAGGTGAAGACTGTGGCCTTGACTAATCGTCCATACGGCTCGGTGGCAGCTGAACCGCAGGGAGCCACTCTGTTTGCATGTGTGTGTATGTATGAGAGAGAGAGGAGGAGGAGAGATGAATATGCATTGTTTTCTGTCAAACGTCAGGCTGCCAGCAGGTTGCCAGCTTGGCCCATCATAGCCGGGGTCGACAGCTAACATGCCTCGTGCACACTTACACACCCACACTCGCACAGGCAGATGTAAAGAGCCCCACAGACGAACGCATGAGCCGTACTCAGACAGTACACTGTAACATGACTGCACGCAGTGGACATGCACATACAGCTTTGTTAAACTAACGTACACTAACACAAATGTTCTCGACAAATGATTGCCTGAGAAGAGTTTGTTTGCACAGCACCTACACATCTCTCTCTCTCTCTCTCTCTGTCTCTCTCTCCTGTTTTCTTTCTTTGCCTCATTACCCATTTCTATATTTCTTAACGCAGGGGTTTTCAAAGTCAAAGACTGTGGGCCTCCCCACAGAGCATAAAAGCAAGTGCCCCCCCACCCATCCACACACACACACACACCCACACACACACACACACACACAGAAACACGCATAAATAGTGGTTAACATGACTGTTTCTTTCACATTGTTTCTATTCTTTTCTACCTTATTAATGTGTCAATTTTGTTCTGTTTTTTTTTTCCTCTCTTTAATTTACATTAGCCCAGTGTTTCTCAAACTAAGGGCTGCGGACCGGCACCAGGCCATGGAGCAATGCCTGCTGGTCCGCGGCAGCAACCCCCCTCAAATAAATAACTGTACATTCAATGAAATGTGTGTGTGCTTAAGCAGGTCTCCTTTTAGCTGTGCAAAGTACTACAATACCCAGAAGTCTTTGTGTGCTGCAGTTGCAGGCTAAACTAACGCTGTTGTCATGAAACAGTCACTCAATTAGCGGCTCTCTCAACAGCTCTGAATCACTCTAGCTGAGAAATGACAAGCTTGTACCTCACTCTTTACAAGCTTACAATGATTTCATTCAGCTCTACTAACTAGCCATGGCCTGCTCTAAACAAAAACTTTTGCTGTAATACAATTCTTTCCCCCAAAAAAACAACATAAGTGGGCTCCAGAGGTTTGAGGGCCATACATTATTGGGTCCTGGCACAAAAAAGTTTGAGAGAGGCTGCATTAGCCTATATTAGGCTGTGATCATGCGCTTTGTCTAAAGCTTTATTTATGGTTCTGCGTCGGCTGCATGTGGAGGCTACGCCGTAAGCTACGCACGTGGCCCTTGAAAGCCTTTATACTTCTGCATGTCCACGTTGCTCCGCAGTTACACCGCCCACACCGATGTTTGCGGAAATGTCTCGGCACAAATTTGCAGCCATCTGGCAGTTTTTGTAATGGGGCCACGAAGAGTCGACAAATGCTTGCATTGATCTTGTTCGATCAATCTCTCTTCTATCTGGTCCATATTTACGCGCGCAGGAAATGTGTAGAGTAGAAGAAAAAGCCGGAAATGTGTAGGGGGAAATGCAAGTCCACCAAGCGGACCAATCACAGTGCTTAAGGTTTGCAAAGAATAGTTACATTTTTGGGGGGGTGCACGTCAGGGTACGGTGTGGTGTACAGCGCAGGGCACGCGCCTATGAAGAGGCTACAGCGTAGGTGTGGTAGTAGATGGCGCAGATGCAGGAACATAAATCAGGCTTAGGAGAGACACTCATAAGCCCCTCAGGGTTTCTTCTCTTACTTGCACATGCCTAAAACTTTTTAAACACATTGTTGTGTTAACATTTTTGGAATAATGTAAACATTTCTATCTGTTCTTAACATAAAACACATGACAGGACAGCTGCTGATGCAGGGTTGCACTGCTGAAAGGAGCAAACATAAATCATCCTTTACCTGTAGCCTTGAGCAGTGGGCCTGTATATGTTTAGTCGTGGTTCATGCTGAAAATCCGTACTCACACAGGTAGGTAGAGGTGAGGGGATGAGCACTTTCGTAGCCTTTTTGGAGAGGTCACTGTCGTACCTCCTAAATATTCTTGCACCAGATTCTTTCTCCTCTCTCACTGTATGTGTATGTGTTATGAATCAATCCATTCACCTCACAGAAGTTAGCTAGCTTAGATGTATGTGGTTTACAGGCTGTTGTTTTCCATTTTTAATTCTCATCCCGCTGTTCAGGCGCTCCCCTGAGGAGGTCGGACTGACATTTTGAACTACTGTCTTATTGTCTTTCTAAAAAATCTTCCATCATAACTGCATGAGATCAAGACACCCCTTTTCAGACATTTATATGTGCATCTGCACAATCTTAAACATCCGTCAATAAGCACAGTCACTTTACCATAAATAGAAAATAAAAACATTATAACACTTAAAACACAGTAACATTGTCACATTGGAACTGCTTCTACAGTTTCAAATGGTCACTCAGATGTGAGCAGATGATTGATATTCCAACAGAAAACATTTCATGACGACACACTACATCTGCTGTCAAGACAATACTGGCATCGCCTGTTGCAGAGCACAAATTCTCTTCAGTCTAAAGCACATTTCCAGACTAATGCTTTGCCACCAGGGTTCTCTCTTTTATTGTGAGTTCCCGTGGATGGTTTGGTGGGTTTCCAAAAGGTGCAAGGCCGTGACTTACTCCTCCTGTGCCCACCTGGATGAAGCTCTCACCATCCAACTGATTCCTCAGCGAGCTGGCTGGTCAGCGAGCAGGAAACCATTGCCACGACAGATGCAGGATGGGCAAAATGCTCGATTTTTTTGGACACCGGCTGCTGCAGTCAACGATCCACGTAGGTGTGCTGGGATTTTTGGCTGCTTCTGTAATTTAGTTAAACGCCCCCCTCTCTTTGGATGGCACTAATGGGTCGCTCCATGGGCTAAATGGATGAGTTTATTCAAGGTGTTTCACCCGCCAACCGCTGTGAAACCAAAACAAACTAGACCTCTACGTGACCAAACTGTTCCACTCACAACAGGCCCTGTACTCAAAGCCCAGTGCTAGTTTGCATAATGCTTGCTGAAAGTCAGCGACACATTCTAATGGCAGGGACTGCCTTCATTCCATAATGTTCTTCGCTGAGACTGTTTCGTGTGCTGTTTTGCAGTTCATGCTGTCAATGTTGTTTTCATCCAGCAAATGGTTTGATTAAAACAAAATACACTTGTGAAAGAGCTCTCCCCCGATGAAGCATTTACCATCAGCTGAGGAAGGCAGAACTGATTCTGTTTGCCAGTACGACAGTAGCATGTTACATAACAAGCAGGGCCTCCGTTAGACTCACCTAAAGACCAGTTTACACCAAAAATTAACGACGAGACAAAATGGCGTCATGACAAGTTGCTAACCCTGTGTAAACTGGTCTCCCTCAGGCACGTCACTTGTTTCAACACCCAATCAGCTCGTAGCGACGTCAGTTGTCCAAAATCAGGATGGCAGACGTCTACATAAAGGAGAGAGAGGATCAGCTACTCGGTTTGTTTCAGGAACAGCCATGTTTGCTTGGAACAAGCCTAAAATATTACTTGAAGGAAGTCGACAAACAAGCAGCCCTTGCATTGCACAACAGCTGGGTGTAAGCGGTAAGTGCGTTTTTATTGTTTCTGTCCAGTGAAATATCCTAGAAAAGTTGTGCCTGAGCCTCACAGTGGCCTTAAAGCTGTTGAAATCAATATTTATTTATCAGCTCTATGAAGGATTGACCATCTAGTTTAATTGACATGTTGTCTAAGTGACCAACTTTCCTTACGCCCAAATTTGGTTTTATGTTGTGTCATTACACCTCTCTAAAAACAGCTGGGTTCCTACAGTCAAGTGATAAACACAGTGAAGCCATGATAAGTAACATATATCATACTAATGTTCCTCCAGTCGTCTAACGTTATATTGTTATGTATTACTCTACTATCTCTAATCTAATAAAAAAATCCCTTTTTAAATTCTCAGATCTGTAACTACAGTGATAAAGACGTTGCAGGTGTCATTTGTGCCTGTCTTGTGAGCCAGTGTGACATTCCTTAACATTGTCTTTTTATAATTGTAATTGTGCTTTGGCAACACATGTAACAACAAGTTACAAAATGTGACTTCAAGCCGCAGCCCACGGTGTTGAAGACTAAATGTCATGATCAACATTATTACGCTGCACAAAACAGCAATTTTAGTGAAACTAGGTCATATTTTATGGAGAAAATTGCCTCTAGTTTTCCCTCTGATGTCCTGGGACTGCTCAGCGTCAACTCTGTGTAGAGGTTGGAGGTTTCTAAAAAGCAACGGACCAAAGCTGGAGCTGAGCAGCACTGCATAGTGTCTGTGTTTTGTCCCAACTCAGCAGCCTCTTCTTACTTCATGACAGAGGTAATACTGTAAACAGAATGCTGATGGAAGGAAAGAGGCAGTGACTGAGCGAGCACCAGCAAGCGTTATCTCAGAGTGGCATGTAGCTGTTGGGGATAATTAATAATTAATGTTACACTAAATAAAAGGCTGCAGACAAAGTTAAGTTACGTGTCATGTATTGTTTCACTAAAATTGCTGTGTTGTGTGACACAGTAGTCTTGATCATTTTCAATGCCGTGGCCTGGGGCTCAAAGGTGAAAAAGTTACATATTGTTCCTTTAACCACTGCTATACCACTATCTATCTATCTATCTATCTATCTATCTATCTATCTATCTATCTATCTATCTATCTATCTATCTATCTATCTATCTGTGTATAAACATACAGGATTGTTCTAGTATCCGGATACCATATTGGCTTGATTAAATTTTTGCCGGGACAGGGACGTTCTGGTTAGCTCTCCCCACACTCCTCACACACAAAGTTGTGCACAGCACACCTGGACTTTTCTGTCCACGCTCTCTGGTGGCAGGTGGACGCTTGTGAGGAAGACGACAGGATGCCAAACGCTTTCTCCACCACTCGCCTTGCTCTTGAGAGTCTGTATTTATGAATTAAAATTTCTAATGAGGTACTGTTAAATGTTTAATTATTTTATTGTTTATTTGATAATGACATCATCATAATTTTCATTTAGCCATGATATACACCCAGCTTACCCAATTAAGTAATTAAGCTGGGGTAAGCAACATTTGAAAATTTATTGTTATACTCTTCCTCCATGTTTATAATTGATAATTCCTTAATCTGTATCTTAATCTGTATGAATAGTGACTTTCACATGAATGATGAAACAGCTATGAAGGGAGAACTGCGTTTGGCCTTCTCTGCTGCGAGGTAGTCTTTGCAAGGCCGTAGCAAGAAGCCTGCAGAGTGCACAAGCAAGTGTTTCTCGTGTGTTGGATTGGAAACAGCTGTTCAAAGAACGCTTCAGTGCACTAATAGAGGAGCAAACTGCGGATGACATTTTGGCTCAAATAAGGGTGTGTGTGTTGGCAAACAATTTCAGGGTGCCACCGGACGTCAGCAGGACAAGGAGAAGGGCAGCTCCGTTTCGCAGCATGATATCAAAGGAGGATTTCCGTGACGCAAAAGGGTGAATCGCTGTAGCAACGTGCTTATTATGAAGCGTTCGATCTAGTGAGTTTAGAAAATGAGCGCAGGTGCGACCAAGTTGAGATGACCATTGCCAACCAAAGTGAGAACATTTTTAATTCCGCAAAGGGGACATTGGTCACTGAGGCCGACCTGACATATCTTCAACTTCCCGTTGTAATGGACAGATCGTCTCTGCACCTGCAACTGCGGATGCTGCGTGACCTCACTAAACAAGAAACACTCGCACAGTTCAGCCATTTTGAGTTTTCATGTCCAACCTTCACCCACAAACAAGAGGTCTCTTTAAGGAGGCGGAAAAGCTTCTCCATTTGTGTTTCTGTTCACCCATGTCTGCTGCTTCCTCTGTCGATCCCTGTCCACGCTTTACTGTCTGAAAACTTGACTCCAAAACACAGTCACTTAGAGGAGACTCACACGCCACAGAGACGTTTTGGATTATATTCATATTTAGGACTTCATGAGTGAGTTCATCAGCATCACCCTATATCTGGTTTTTTTTGTTGTTTTTTTTTTAAATTATTTAATGGTTTTCCCCTTGAAAATTGAATTGAACTGATTGAGGTTTTGTTGTGGATTTTTTTTTTCTTTTTTCATTTGATATTTTAGTTACACTAAAATCTTGTAATAAATATATTCGAACTTGGCCATTCAAAATAATGCAAAATGTGTTTCTATAATGACAAAGGCCTCACACTGTTACCTGGTGATGTTGTGTGCAGGATTAAATGAATATTTCATGTATCTTTGGCTATGGATGATCCATAATTGGAACGAGTGGAACAATATCAGGATTTTGTCGCCTTTTAATGAATTCTTAATACCATAATGAAATAACGCTCTAAACAACTAACAGAAAAGAAAATAACAGAGTGGCCTGTTATGTTGTCATGGTAGAATTATATCCCTGCACGTCACTGTAATGACACATATGCAAAATAGTGTTATATAAGCCTTCTGTATGTTTTTCTCAGTTTTGAAGGGCTGTAGCTCATCTGTTTTAAAGACACACAGCATTATCATCAGAGCCTATTCAGGACACTTTAGCAAGATAAAGCGGCAGAGTGGCATGAGCAGTTAGTGTTTCATGAGCAACTGATATAGTAGTCATAGCTAAAAGTTGCATATTTGAACTGACATACTTCCATGCGTACTGTGAGCTAAATTCCAGCACGTAACAATCGTGTCAAAGTTATTTTCACAGGCACATTGTTACGCAGCAGGTGTAACCATTACTCATGTTGCTATTCTCCCCATCATCAAAAAGACCCTTTGTCTTTTTTTAAATAATACATTAAAAAAAAAAAAAAGGTTTTCTTCCATTAATTTATTGACCTTTTTTGTTGGTTAATTCAGACAGAAGACGTTTTCTCTTCTTCTTTAAACAGTCTGTCATGGCTGCAGTACTTCTCTCTCAGTCTTTGTGTTCTCCTGTGTTTATTTCTTTATTTTTGTGTCATGTTTTTTTTCCCTCCCTGCTTGTTTGTGTCTCTCTCTGAGCCTTTCTCAGACCACTTCCTGCCCTCCCTGTCTGTTGTGGAGTGAACTCTCGAAAACTCACACTTCTACAAGCCACTTCCACCCAAAACACTTTGCCCTCTTGACTCCAAGCAAGTCTACCTCCAAAGCTACTTTCCCTAAACCGCACTGATGCTGGCACTGATGTTACTTCTTGCCCTGTTTAACTTCTTTCGGCTTGTAGACTTCTTCAGTTTGGTCTTTCTCTTTCTGCTTTGTTTAGCAGTAGAAACTGCTGTGGGTACAGCTGGTAATGGAAAGCATTCTCTCCTTTTGACTGGCTCACTCAGTCGTAGCTTCTCTGCCCAGTAGTTGCACAGGACTCCGGTCACACACAGGAAATGCACTGGCGGAGCGTGCAGGGCAGGGCATGTAGTTATGCAGTCCAGTGAATGTATTCGGGCCATCTGCATTGTTTGGTTGGATTACAGCCTTGCTGTAGCTGTGGACAACAGATCTTTTTTTTAATCCCAGAGCATTTCATATTTTGATTACCATCAGGCTGTAAGTAAGTTTTCTACAAATTTGAAAATAAATGCTTCTAAACCAAATTACCAACCCTGCCTTCAATGACTGTGTGTCTTTAGGAATGTTGAATGTATGGTACGAATCTTAAATCAATACATTTTTAAAATGCTGATTGTAATTTATGGCCACTTAGAATTCTCAAAGCAGACTGGGTGTCAATAACCAGACACCTGTGACCCTGCTGTGTGGATTATTATAGATAAATGTACCAGTATTAAATTTTTCGTAAATACAGCAACAGTGAGAGGTTTCAGCATTTGTATAACTGATTTAGAGTTACCATTGTGGGGCAGATTCTGGCCTGGAAAAATCTGTTTTTGGTTGAAAAGCCAATTCAGAGATGAGTTTGCAACATTTAAGCTCTCCCTGCCTGATGAAACCCTAATAATATATTTCTTTTATATGAGTCTTTAGGAGTGCTCTTGGAGACATGTGGCTCAAGGAAAGGCACCAATGTAAAAAATATACGTGACAATTTATGTTCCTCTCCTGTGTATAGCACAGGAGCATCTGTCATGGTCTTGACAGAAAATACGAAAAGCAGCAGATTATGACGGAAATGAGTGACAGGAATGTTCCCGGTAAGGACCGAAGATTTAAATGGAAATGTATGCCTTCTTGTCTAGAAGAATTAGCCTCTCTCCTTCTCCCAGGTTTCCAATGGATAATGAATTTGGCTGTACTGTTTGACTAGAATGAAAGGAGAGTGTCATGGTTTCTTTTTTCCAGAAAGGGAACATATACTCAAGGCATAAAGTCACTTTTGCCTGTGATCTGATAAAAAGTGTGTTGTGTGGGTTACTTTGCATGAAGTCTCTTATAATTGGATCCCAGGATAGGTCATTTAATCATGTCGTCTTTCATATGGCTTACGTAACTGAACAACTGTTCAGTTCTACCTTTACAAAACTCTTATGAATATGGATATGTGTATAACGGAGGTGAACATGCAAGTGTAGGCAGTATGTAGCTAGCATCAAAGTTGTATTTCACATGGATTTGACCTCTCAGAGCTGTTGCTGTTGGGTTTATTCCTCAGCAAAGGATGTGGGCTATGTTCCAGAATTGTCTTCAGTGCCAAGCAGTCAACAAGTAACTGAGGATGAAATCTGGCTGCCTTTAAACTGTCGCATCTCTCACCTTCACAGCCCTTTTAGCAGAAAGAGATTCTGGCGTTTCTTCAAAGCATGATGGTCTGAGAGGCAATTTACACAGTACAAGTTTTCGCATCAAATGAAACACTTGTGCTGTGGTTAGGCCTT
>JAQLOL010000026.1:2362973-2375940 GCA_029783665.1 Naso thynnoides | reverse complement strand
ACCCCCCCCCCCCCCCAAAAAAAAAAAAAAAAAAAAAATACAAAAAACTAAGTGACAGACAGTTTGTAGAACTGTAAGAGCTGCACATTTGGATAAAAAAATCTTGACAGGTTCTTCAATCAACACATTTTATATTGTCATTTTCCTTTGCGTTCCTCAAACAAAATATTAATTAGTGCAGCTTTAAACCTGCTATGTGTTTTTTATTACACAAACAGGCAGCCCATGTGATGACTTTTATTTTGAAAAAAAAACAAACAAACAAAAAAGAAATGCTCTTATATTATTATGGGGCCTTATGCGTTACAATGCCTGATGCTGTTGTGCTGTTTCTACAGTTTTAAACAACCCTCTGTCATAATTTAACAGCTGCCAGTGTCAAAGCTGAATACATCGTTCAAACTTTATTTAAGCAAACAAAACAATTTTTTCAGCAATTATTCCCTGTGACAACCTACCACACACCGACTCTTTCAGATTGCATATGTTGAAGAAGCACGGTAGCAAGAGCAGTGTGTGACAGATGTGAGTACTTAACATAATAACCTGACTGACAGCTGAATAAAGATTTTCACAGATGTAGAAGAGCTTAGTGAGGTGGTCAATTTCCTAGAACAGCAGCTGCCAGAGAAAAGTACGTAAGCGACAAAAACATTTGCGTGCATCATATCATGGCTTTGACTGTGACTCCACAGACAGAGAGAGCGGCACTGTTTTCCCTCCAGCGTAATTGCTTGTCATTTAAGTGTGAATTCCTTGTTTCCCTTCCATTTTTTTGTTTTCCTATTTCAGTCAGTTTCTGTGTTTAGAATTGTTTGGTGTGAGTGTGTGTGTGTGTGTGTGTGTGTGCATGTGTTTAGTGTGTTAGTCCAAGTGTGTCCTGCTGTGAAAAAAATGTGATCCAAAATTCATAACTAAGTCCACACAAAGATTTCCTGCTGAGGTATAAATGAGCATCTACACACACTGTACACATACAGACACTTACGACACCTCTAAACGCGTGTGTTTGCGTGAGATGCTCTTTGCCCTTAAACTGAAGTGTAATTCTTGAGAAGAAGAATGTGCTCTGCCTCCCAAGAGAGTCTTGACTGGTAATTAAAACCAACAAGGCAATAAAAATAAGAATGGAAGTGATTTCCACATTGAGAAAAATCCTGAAAAAAATCAGGTGGCTGCCTTGACCAAAAGAAATCATCATCTCACAACGATGTCACCCTGTGTTTCAGATGTTTTTAATGTGAAGCAGTGGTAGGATGTTTCCTTTTCATGAGCAGTAACTTAATAAAGCTTCAGCATGGTGCAATGAGAGGAAACATTAAATCAATGAGATAAAATTGCTCTGGTCTGCATGCTGCCTCATTAGCTGTGTATCCCCCAGACTTTGGAAGGCAGTCTGAATCCAGCATAGCAAAGGCAGACTCCACCACTACCAATAAAACTTCCGTGATCCTGTGACCCTTTGGCAGTCATAGATAACTGTGGATGGAATCAGCATGTGGTTTTTGCGAAAAAAAAAAAAAAATCAAGTCATGTATATTTCAAATTGCAAATGTAATATCTCATAATTAAGCAAAACTAGACATTTTTTTTTAGCTTGACTTTGTCATTATGACGTATAACCTGATTAAACAGTGTAATAGTGGTTGAAAAATGACGGCATTCGCTTCTAAATTAGTCTCCAATAAGCCCTGTTTTCATCATGATATTCTCTTTGCCACCAGGACGAGGGTTTCAAATAAAAATAAAAATCAGTGATACTCAGTTGGCTCGAGCTCAAGCTGGAACGAACCAGTTTACTCCACTGCAACTTTTCCTGCAACCATTTCATCTCAATTCAAACTGGACTTTAAAGAGAGTGGCGCAAATGGCTGCAGCAGATTTGCTCTCCAAGGACTCTCATGCTACAGCTAACATTACCTTGCGAGCTTGTTTGCAGAAGTTATCTACTGAAACTGTAAGTATTTGAAAAAAGAAAAAATAATACCTTGACATAACATTTCTTTGCACCTCCAACCAGTCTGTGGGATTTCGCTTCCTTTAGGGACAACTGAAAAGATTAGCCTCTGAGCTATCACCTCAGGGTAGGTTTTGAGCAAACACCTTAAAACACTGACAAAGAGGCAATCACATTATTGCCTTTACTCATAGAATACACACATGGTGTTCAGTGTCACACAATTAAACTTTGCAGGTCAGTACTGCTTTTTTCCGTCTGAGGGAAACATACCAAGTCAGATTTAGACACACTTCATTGAAACAGATTAATACTCATCAACTGAAACTAAATTCTTTAGTCTTAAATTGTAAATATACTGCAGTAAACTGAGTGAAAATACAAAAAAATATATATATTGTCCGTCAAATGATGAAGCATATGCTCCTCTACTATCACTTAATTCTTTAGTTTATAACATCAGATTTTTTCACTGGAAGTGGTAATTTAGTTGTCTGAAACTCTGGGTGAGGGGTGCTGCTGCTGGCGCCATGACCAAGTACTTAAGGATGTAGCGGACATTATTTTCAGTGATATTCTACACCTGGTGTAGAATACACCTGGTGTCTCACCAGGCCTGGATCTGTGGAGTACAACCTGTTTTTAGACTGAACTGTTATTTTTCATCTTGTAATGACATTGTTCACGAGGAGCAAGGTGTGATCAGGTGGGATGCAGAGGGTTTGCAGGCCAGTCGCTTTGCAGAGCCTCCAACATGCTTGGCCCGACAGTTGCCTGTTGGAGAAGATAAATGGTAAATGGACTGTTTTTATATAGCTCTTTTTCTCTCTTCGCTTTCAACTACTCAGAGCGCTTTTACACACACACACACACACATCCACATGCATTCACACACCAACGGCGCAGCCATCAGTGGCAATTTGGGGTTCAGTATTTTGCCCAAGGAGACTTTGGACCACCGACCTTCTGATTAGTAGACAACCCGCTCTAACTACTGAACTACTGCCGCCCCAAGCTCCATCAAGTTTGACACCGATGCAGCAGAAGTTGCATCGAGATGACTGTGGATCAGGGGAGGAGAACCGGGCCGGGGGGTTGCTATCTGGACACAAGCTGGGACTTGCTCAACCCTGGCTGGGTCGCCTGGGTGAGGGCGTCTGATTGCTGAAAGACCCGAAACACCCGATGACCCCAGGTTACATCGCTCATGGTGTGTTCAGGTGCATCACAAGATGATATATTTAAGAGTGGGTAAATTTCACAGAGCATTCATCTCGTTTCTTTGAGGATCAGATGCATCATTCTTTCATTTTAGTCATGAATCAGTTCCATTTTGTCTTATGAAGAAAAATGTTGAATAAAGCACCACTAATGCAAATAGACAGCTACTTTTTATCAGTGTAAATTTCATCCACAGGGGTGTTTGCAGCTTCAGTGTGCCCTTCTCCATGTGTACTCTATCCTCCAGCTCTTCTCTTATCCTCTGTGCCTTGTGCAGAATGGCAAATGAAGGATTTTTGGAGGATTTCTTACTCCCTACCCTCAACAAACCGATGATAAACAAAGAGCATGTGGTCTAGTAATGATTCTGTCATACAGGCTATAGCTGACTCATCTAGTCATGTCTCAAGCAGATAAGGCCTCTGTCTGGGTTCTGTCTCTGCTGTCTGTTGTAGAAAGAGTTTCCAAGGTCATGAATGTGCCTAATTTGGTTTTATTGCTTCAGGGCAAGTTGTAAACAAAGAGAAAGCTGAGGTCACCATATGTTGATTGCTTCTTCTTGGGGGTTCATTTATTCCATCTCTGTCTTAATCACTTGCTTTTAGTTTCTTTTACTTCAAGCCACACTTTTCTCCCTCCTCTCTTTACTCCATTTAAACTTGCATATTATTTCTTCAGCTGTCTCGTGCTCCATCTTTTTGGACTCACTCACACTGTGTAAACATTTTTTTAATGCTTGAATGATTTTGTGCATGTGAGGGCATCTAAGGTGTGCGTTTGGTGGATGCTTTTCCATGGACCCTCGCAGCAAATAAGGGGATCGAGGAGCAAAGCACAATTGGTTGGGGCTTAAGTTTACTTTCCATAATTGCTGCCAATAAATGCATTCCATCTAAAGGGTTTAAGCGCCTGACACGCTTAACAGAGAGAGAAAGAGGGCTGAGGCTGTTACAAGCTGTCCTGATGATGAAGATGGAGGAAGAGAGGCACAGAAGGGTTTCATTGGGAGGCAGAGGAATAGGGAAAACAGAGGAAAGATAGCCAGCAAAGAAGAAAAAAATTGGACTGTTCATCGGCATGTTTTGCCAGTTGCCTTCATTAAACTACATTGTGTTATTTGTTTGTACAATTAAACATTTTTTGGCTGTATATTAATAGATGTGGATGACACTGGTCTTAATGACATAGACATACTGTATGTACTTCCTTCTTCCACTAAAGACACTTTGTGTCTGTGTTTTTCCAGATGGCATTCTTGGAGGAAAGTTATTTTGATTCTGACAGTCACTACATTTACATTGACAGCAATCTTCCAAAATTAACCTGATTAAGACAATAATTTGATTAGATACTGCCATGTAAACAGCATTTTATGATTACCTTACTTCAAATAAAGTCATAGTCAGAGTAAGCAATAATCAAATTAAGACAAGTGGAGTATTCCAGTTTTAGTCCCATTGCTGTACACATGTATACACTTTAATCGCACTATGCCGTCCTATCGGAGTTTTTCGCAGCGTTTTGTGACAGTGTCACATAGTTTGCGGCAGTCAAACTGCTTGATGGTACAAACTCTAGCTTCCAGCTTGAAGTTTATGGAAAATTAGAAAATTAAAACTCAAAAGGTGAAACGGTAGCAAGATGTTCGACTGTTGTGTTGTTCGGTTTCAGCGCAAATCCCGCGAAAATATCGGATTATGAAGTGGGGTGGGCGTGCGTCTCGTGAGTCATTAATCAGACCATGCTCTGAAACATGTAAACGGGAATATGAGTGGAATATTCTATAAGCAACTCAAAACAGTCTTATTTAGAATAAGGTCAACAGTCGCATTACTGCAGCCCATGGAAACATAGTCACTGATTCGTCTCTGCTCTGTAAGTAACTCACTGGTCACTGCCAGAGTTGTCGCTTATGAAGTGTGTCAGCGCTTCCACCCTAATAAGTTATACTGTAAGTTCTTCTTCATGCTGCTAAGGCATTGTTAGTGCATGCATTTTGACTGGTGTTGTCTTTTTTTCTGCTGCATTTTCGAAGCATTCTACCAAGAGGAATGACAGCAGTCATTTAAGAATAAACCAGCATTTCTGCTTAAGCTACAAGGCCCACTAGAGATTGTTGTTAATAAGATGGGAGCTCAGTGATGGAGCTCAGCGGACGTAGTTGTTGAGTCTGCTCAGGGACGCGTTGGGATCAGAGGAAGGTCGATGCTCACAGTTATCACTTATTAGCAAATAAAGATTTTGGCTTAAAAATGGGTGCATAAAAGTCTTTTCAGTTTGAGATCTCGGGAAATCCAAAGAGTTGTATACGCTGGACAAGTTGTATTTTAGGTATCTTTCTTTTTTCAGGGTGTCATATTTTACTTTACTGTGAACTGAAAAACTACATCCAACACTGAAATGGCATGGGGTTAAGTAGTTGAGTAGTTTTTTTGTTTGTTTTTTTTTGTTTGTTTGTTTTTTTAGGGCAAAATGTTACTTTAAAAAGTCTGGCTACTCATTTCCTTTTTCAAAGCAGCAGTAAATATTGAGTATTTTTAATCATGACTGTGATCCATGCAGTTATTTTTCTCACCATGTTAATGAAAATGTAATAAATGTAAATGAAGCAATCCTGAAGTATTTTTCAAACCCAAATCATATCTTTCCCTAAACCTACCCTAACCCTAATCATAGCACTGACATTATAAAACTAATTATTATTATTATTATTATTATTATTATTATTATTATTATTATTTTAACCAGCTATCTGAAACAGTTCTAAGTCTGCAGACCAACAAAGTGAAAGTGGCAACAGAAATGTGTATGTGTTGTTCCCGTGTGTGTGCGTACAAATAACATCAACTACAAAACTTCTGAAGTTTTATTAGGAGGACTTGTGGAGTTTTCCACATTCGTCCTATTTTTCTCTTTTTCTCTCCCCCATGTTTGTTCATCCAACACTGATTTTGACTAATCACGAGTCTTTGAAAATGTGCTGATTACCAACAAGCAATCTTTGAAACATTTGATCAGCAGGTGTTATTAAAAAGAGCTGCTATACTAATGCAGTATTATAAATTATACCTCTCTGTTTTAATGGTGGTGTTATGAGAACATTTATTAGAATATAGCTGGTCAGTGTCAGGAGCGGAGAAAGCACTACAGTATTCTTTTGCTATACAAGAACTATTTGCTTTAATTGTTCTCAAGGCAAAATGCCAGTATGAAAAAGAACTGACAGAGCAGTTTTCAGAAACACATTTTGCATGTTTATCTTCCTCCTCAGTGGATGTTTCTGCCTTAATAACTCTGCTTTAATTACCCAGCATCTTGCCCTCTATTGTAAAAATATGACATTAGTATTTGTGTCAATTACAGACCGGTGGAATCTGTGCCAGACTCTTGTCGATGCCTCTGTCTTCCCTTAGTGGCTGATAGAGGTTGATTAAGTCATGGATTATTTAATTCTTCTTTAAATAAAAATTGAATAACTGACAGTAAAGAGCACTCCTTTACAGGAAGGACAGGAAGTGTATTTCAACTCCTGGTGAAAGCCAGCGAGGACTGATTGTGACAGGAGAGCTGCTTTTTGCTGTGTCAGCCATCGGCAGAGCCAGAAACCCTCCTGTCACCCTCCTGCTGCCTTCAGCTCCCACTGCAGCACTTGCACACAGGGGGGACATTGATCAAGTGTCATCCAAGGAAGGGGGCCTGGCGGATCAAGAGCTGCTGGAGGAGGCCATAAAGTCGGAGCTCATCCACTTTCCTGTCTTTAAATCCTCTAGGCTGGTGGGGACCGCTGGGTGAATCCTCTCCCGTCCTGCGCTGGCTGCTTTGTCTGCAAACATAAGCCCAATCATCTGTGTGAGACTCCAGCTCCTCCTCTGGCTTCAGTCCTGGTTAAAATCCCAGCCGCTGCCCAGCTCCTGGCCCCAGTGCAGTCCAGATAAGAGGATTTTCCCCAGCAGAGATTTCCTGCCTCAGGTGCCAGCTGCTGACAGTGCTGAGGTGAGGCAGTCAAATGTAGTTTCACAGCGATGTCATGTCTCACCAGGGGTCTAAGTTTCTGTCGTGCAGTTTCTTCTGTTTCTCATGCTGCTGCAACCACCTGAGAGGTGCAGTAGTGGACATGACCCACAGAGCAGCGTGAGAATGAGTCCATCCAAGAGTCTTTGACTCTGAAGTGGCCCCTTCACAGGCTGAGCAAATCTGCAAGATTCCCAACTCTACATTTTAGCACCTTTCCTTAAATCTGACTGGATGTTAATTTCACCAACACTGGAGGGTTTTTACTCGGAAAGCACAGATTTCTGATCTTCCTACAAACACATAAGTCAATACGTGTGTATCAGAGCAGATCGAAATCCTCTGGGGGAAGCATTGTATGTCACACAAGCATAAATACGTCTAACTTTCACTGGGCACAAATAAAAGGTCCAGTGACAAAAAGGTCTGAATTTGACAAACAGTCAAGTGTTCAGTGGTAGAAACAAGCTTATTTAGACTTATTTAGACTCCTAGAGGAGTAATCCTTTGGATTATTGGATTATTTCAAATAAGAGCATATTATTTTCAATGTGAATTGGCACGCACTGTAAAAACACTTTTTTAATAAAGCCCTTTGTCTTACCGGCATCCCTTTTCATACTTTTTTTTTTTTTTTTTTTAATTTAAACATCAAAACACACACAAGAGGAAGAACAATGCAAAACAAACAAAACAAAACAAACAAACAAACGGGAAAAAAAAACAATACCAACAACAATGGATGGATCTAAATAGACATAAAAAAATAAAAAAATAAAAAACATCAAAAAAATAAAAAACCATTGAACATCTACACCCGGACATCATAACAAACATAAAACATAAAGTATATCACTAGATCAAATGAATTTTAGACCCCATTACCACAAATTTTTACCGTATATCCATAATTCAAATTAATATTTGAATATAATAAAGAGTAAAGGAAAAACAATAATAGTAGTAATAATAAAAAAACGCAATAATAAATTATTAAATTAATAATGAAACTGACAAATAGTAAGTCAAGTCCTCCCTTTTCATACTTTATACATACTAAATATACTTACAAAAACTATCCATTTTTTTTAGCCATGTATTTGAGTAGCCTTTTTAAATTCATGCATTTTCACACTTTTAGGGGAGACACTTCTCTGTCTCCAGTCTCCAGTATATTCTTTGGATTCTGCCACTGCCATTCAACACACTCACAAGTCGATTATCCCACTTACACCACAGTCATTTGCTAATGATGTAAAATAAAAGCATTAATAAATGTTTGGTGTTCTAATCTAAAGGTTATGAAGCAAGAGTTTACTGTTGTCAGGACAACAAATAATTCTGATCACTTCTACAATCAAGCAGTAGGTCACAGTATAAATTATAAGGGGTGAGATTAGCAAAGGTTATGGCTATGGAAGAATTTCTAACAGTTACTAAACTTGTATGAGTTAAACTGTTTCAACGCGCATCTGTTTGCCAAACGGTTATAAAAACGGTGCTGGGCAGAGACGCCCAAATACATCTTGTTTCAAATTGCAAATAGGCCTACTTGCTCACCAAATGCACTAAAACAAAATACAGAATTCTGGTAAAACACAAGTCATTTTTCATTTAAAAATATAAAAATAAATTTGATACAAACTGATATATTTTAGGCTCAGTTTTGGCCTTACCTTGCCTCCTCCCATACTGGAAATATGAGCTCTGTGAAAATGAGTCCAAGAACCTGGAAACGAGTTTTCATTGTTCAAATTTCTCTCCTCTCAAGTCAGTGTGTGTTTTTTAATAGGCTGCTGGTTAGATGCCTGTAACAAGGTCTAAACTTAACACAAGGTCATTACATAAAAGTTTGGCCTCTGACAGAAAATCATGTCAGTAAAAACTCCACTCCTGATTTTTGAAGCTTTTATGTGTCTTTAAGAAGGTTTTTGCCAACAAGGGATGAATTTAGGCTATGCACGATAAACTCCAGATGATTTCCATGGTAGTCTGCCTTCATGGTCTTAGATTTTCCAACTTGTAGTATTTTCAAGTTAATATGTGTGTATAGTGTAGGGTAGAAAGAAGCTTAGTGGTGTTAAAGTTGTTGTTCATGCATGAAGATTATCTTGTTGACAAATCATGGAAGTGCCCTAAGCTTTTGTTTGCCACAGATTTTTTTTTTTTCCCCCATAATCCATAAGTCGATGATAAAAAATCTCATTGTCCTTCATAAAAGGGAACCAGGGCAACAAACAAGATATCTTGGCACCATTTTACATTAGATCTAACCTGGTTATCAATGTTTTAGAAATTAGGCTAAAAATACCTTTTAAGTAAAAAAAAAAAAAAAACAGTTTTAAACAGGGATAACAATTAGTCATATTTTTTTTAAACATTAGGGTTTAAATTAGGTTATAAATATCTTATAAGTCCTTAATAAATAAAATCCTGTGGATATACATGGACACAGAAAACTAATTAAAAGGTTTCTCTTCAGCAAGGCTAAATTTTTTCGGTAAATGAACAGGTTAGTTACAACATGTTACTGACAGGAACGGAGCACTATCATCAGCACTGCAGGTGCTCATTTCACTTCATTTATGCAAACGGACATTTCCAAAATACAGTTGCTGATATGGTCGATGTAAGCATGAGCAGGGCCTTCCCAGGATTTTAGGCTGTGGTGATGGCACTCACACTCACATGCAGGGGCCATCTACAAATAAAGACTTTTTTTTAGAACAGGAAAGGATTTCTTTTCAGGTTGTTTGCAATGTGGATAAGAAGTTGATTGATGTGGTGGCGAGGTGAGACTAGTCTGCCCATGACTGATGCATCCAGCGGGAGAGTGCACTGACCAGGGTGTGCGTGGGAAGACGCCCCTCTGGCCTGATGGTTAGAGAGAGCGACTATATTTTAAAGAAGATAATGACACCAGTCATAGCTCCCCGGATCATCATCATCATAATCAAAGTAGTCTAGAAACACAGTGGAAATAAGTCTTGGACTTTCTTGTGCTATCCTTGATGTTTATCTTAATTGTGCATGTTGAGTGTTTACGACCATTTAAATGTTTTTTTTATGTGTCAAATGTACCTATCTATCTATCTATCTACCTACCTATCTATCTATCTATCTATCTATCTATCTATCTATCTATCTATCTAGGTACAACTATGTGCACTTTTGGACGAGGTCAATCACTGAGTGCTGCATAGCATATAGCATAGCATATTTTTACTTTAAAAACAATACAAACCACATTCAAAACAAGAAACATGTCACCCCTTGTTTATTTTACATGTAGTGGTGTAGGTTATCGGAGTAATGCACTGGGATGATGCACATAAGCACACTAATGAGTTTTTTTTTTCTTTTTTTTAGATTCCACTGCCTGCACAGTGAGATTCAAATTGAGCCAGAGAAGGCGTGTACTGTCACCTGTGCAACAGCAGCGCTGCACAACATCTGTATTACCACGAGGGTGCCTCTGCCGTTGGAGGGTCTGGGACCGGTGGCAGAGGAGATAGAAGGACCAGCCGCAGACGCAGAGGGGGATGTGACTCGTCAAGTTAGAAGCAACATCATTCGACCTGTAAACTAGACTGCTGGCGCTATAAAACAGCTTGTATAACCGATTTTATCTTATTATATTTGGTATACTGAAAATAAGACATGAATAATGAAACAGCTTGTAAATTAATAGATTAGGTAGAATAATAAAAAGATTCAATTCTGCAGTGAGAAAAACATGAATAAAAAGACGGCTGATGTGGGGCACCCTGATGTCTCAGCTGGTAAAGCGGACACCCCCCGTGTATAAAGGCTGTTTCCTCGCTACAGCGAGCCCGGGTTCAATTCAACCCTGTGGCCCTTTGCTGCATATTATTCCTTCTCTCTCCTCCATTTCCTGTCCAATCCTTCAACTATCCAATCAATAACGGCAAAATGCCTCCCCATAAAAGATTGCTGATGTGAACTTTTACAATTACTGCCGTAGATCTACTGTATGTGATTTATTAAAGAGTTTTGTTTAGATAAATGGTGTGTATGTGATTAATTACTGTAGCCTATATGTGCAGTTACACACTGTCATCCTCAGTGCTATAGCTGGTTCTTTGCTCCAACAGCTGGATTTCTAAGGCGAGTTTCTTTTTCTCGGGCTCAAGCCTTCTCCACCTTCTTCTCTGTCTCCATCTTGACTCCTGTGTTCTCTTTCTCCAGTAACACAGATTGGAGGTCGGTCTCTCTTTCTCTCTCTCTTGTTTTTGCTCTTCGTGCAGCCACAGGATCGTTTTCAAGAGCTTCCTGTGATGCTAGTGTTGTTGTTTTCCTCTGTCAGTGCTGAAGGCAGGTCAGAAGGGAGAGTCAGCTTCATTAAAATAAAACATATCTAGTAAATTTACATCGAGTAAAAACTGGCTTGTGTTTTAATTATTATTACTATGTTATGTTACCTTTAAGACTGGTTTCTGTTGAGGAGGAAGGATTTGCTGCAGCTTCAACTTGACTTATGTCTGCATTGCTAGCAGTAGCGTAAAAGCCAATGAGCCCATTGAAAGCTGGCGAGTCCTCTCCTAGCAAATCCATGATTATGGTGCAGTGTGGTGAGATCTTATGCTGAGATCAGACTACACAATATAAGCCCAATAACAGCCCGACTGCGAAGACGTAGGGCGTTGGGTGGGCTCAGAAACAATCAATGACCATCCGGTGCGACAATCGACCGTTTCATCTCATGTAGTGTGTCATAATAGACACAACTGACACCGCATCTAGGACACCTCACGACATCATAACAAAGACTAACATGTTTGATTTTTTGTTTGCCTCTCTCAATGGCATGTCAGTAGTAGTGGTAGTCAGTGGCGAGCACTTCCTTGCCGGTGACGTCACACACATGATGACTGATCAGGGAGCAACGTGTTGTTTGTCATGTCTCTCAGCCACGACACGGCAAGAATTTATGACTCTTTAATTGCCTAATCTGACACAGTAAACATTTTAACCGACAAAAACATCCTGATGTCTGACCCCAGCATTAGGAGGGGCATCCTACCGGTTGAGGCCTTTTTAAGCAGACTAGAGTCTTTTTGGCCACCTGAAGAGGGTCTTCCCATTTTCTCTTCACTTCGTCTACTGTCCACGTTCCTAATCTGCCCACTGTCCCACTGACTGCTGCTGTTATCTTCTGCCACACGACTTCTTTTCTTTATTAGTTCCGGCATTGTTTTGCTTGCTCTGTAAAAAAATCATGTGCCTTCTGTATAGCCCGATAATTACTATTAACTATTTTAATTGTTTCCATATCTGAGTAATTTAACTTATATTTCTTTAGCTTGGCATTTTTATTTATTTATTTTTACTTTATAATCACTTTTACTCTAATGGTTTTTACTCTAGTGGTTTTCACTCTAATGGTTAGGTCAGATGCAGGAATGGAGTTTTTTAACCACAGCAACGTGAATGGAATGGCAGCTATCATGGCGGTAGAATGTGTCTTGGCAACATTGAGCATAGCTGCACCTGGTCATATGCTGTGGTCCAGATTGCATACTTCTGTACTAAACACTTGCGGCCTGATTTACTGAAGGTCTGTGTGTGTAAAAGTGTGTGCAAATGTGATATCACGTGCAAACAAATGTGGAGGCTGATCTACTAACCGGGTGCACTGAGGACTGCGTCTGCCAAATGTGAAAAATAACATGTGCCGTCCATTTAGCACCTTTGCCTTAATGAATATGGAACATGAGGTGATTTTACCTGAGAGTGCAAAATACAGGGAGGAGAAAA
>JAQLOL010000026.1:2338052-2348436 GCA_029783665.1 Naso thynnoides | reverse complement strand
TGATGTCTTTATCACAATAACTCCTTCAAAACGGCAGAGAGTGCTCCTGTCATAAAGAACATCTTTGATCCCCGGCAGCCTGAGCGTTGTACAGGGATGGGGATCGAAACCTGGTTCCATATTTTTCAAAAACCCCAAATCAATAACATCTGAGCATATCGACACCGCCATCGACTACAATGGGTTCTACAGTTTAATGAGTCGAGTCATTGAAATCAAACCACTTGCACGCAAACATACATCACCTGTCTAATACAGCTGCTAAATAGAACTTAAAACTGAGCCAACAGGTAGTAAACAAAAGGAAAAATCTCATGGCGGGTTGATTGCCAGAATAACTAAACAAAAGGAGGAAGTGATGCAATAAATGTCGCACTTTTTTTTTTTAATACAACCTCTGTCCTCCACATAATTCTTCAACTTAAGCCAAAATGCAGTAATGTTACCTTCGACCATCTTCGAGTCAAAAAAACAAACAAACAAACAACAATTCGGCTGTACTCCGTCTCCTGCTGCAGTCTTCCACCTCCTCCACTCAAAGCAGCCGTTGTGAGAGCACACAAACTTTGCAACACATTGGTTAGTAAAATAAATGTTGAAATCCGTGTTGTAATCGGCAGGATAACAGCTAGTTATCAAACTGAACGATTTGGCATATGGTTACACTTTGTGATGAGTTCAAGGTCCTGTCAGTAAAATGATTATTAGGGAAAAGTAAACAGCTATCATGATATGTTCAAATTTAACGTCAGGAAAAAGAAAATGTAGCTTTTGATGAGAAACTTGAATCAGCAGTTGTTTGACTAAGAAATGGGTTTGTTTTTTCCAGCAATAGGCCCATAAAAAGATGTTAGAGATGAAATTATGATGGTATCAACAAAAATCAACGATCCTTATCCCTGCCGTTGTGTCTAGTTTATGAAAATAATAGCTAAGGGTAATGTCCGGTCCCTGGACACTTAGCTTTCTGAAAATGTGGCCCCCTGAGCAATATAGTTGCATAGCCCTGGCATACAGTATACACACTGATTAAAAAAAAACAAACACAAATCCTTTGTAAGGTCTTTTCTTTGATTAGTTTCAAATTCTCAAAAGATTATCAAAAAAAAAACAAAAAATCCACCTGTTTTCATCATTTTTTAACAAAAACATGCAGTAAATTGTTGACAGTACTTTTCTTCTTCTTTTTTTTTAAGCCCTAATGCTGGCAAATCCACCCATCAGGCTGCACAAGGCTGCATAACCTCTGACAAACAGAGGGTGCATCAAGCTCTGATCCTGTCTAAATGATTTAAGTCCATCTGAAATTAGTTATAGGGCACCAGCAGCTACAGTGTGAGCATGAAGAATAGTGTAGGTGTTGTTTGTCCCCAAGTGGTCCACAATAAACAGACTGTGATGAAACACAAAATAATCTTTTTGCAGAAAGTTGTGAACAGTTGAAAGTGAATGCCACACGTTGTCCCTTTTTGACAACTGCTTGCTTTATGAGTCATAACATTTGTTCTCTCGAACTCCGGTCTCCAAAGGACTCACACCAACTACCAACAGAAAAGAGTAAACAGGACATTAATGGTTGATCCGAACATGACTGTTGTGGCTGTCCAAAATATGCATTTGTTCTTTTTCTACAACAAACATAATGAAACTTGATTAACATGAATTGTTTAACTCCGAAAATACATGTTTATTGTGTCACATGAAATACTGATTCAGTGTGCTTTTATGTTAGTTATTCAAATATAAATCACATATTTGAATTAATCATTTTTCTGTAGAAGACCGAAATTGCCAAAATAAAAAACTAAGAAAAATTAAAAGAATCAATAAATATATTAACATGCCAATAAATTGCCTATAAATAACATAAAAAATAACTGTAGGCATTAGTTTATCAATAAATGTCACATACATTGATTCTTCTGTCTTAATTTCCTTTTGTTTTAATTCCCCTGTCTATTCCGAGAACTCATAAGCACTTCATATAGGTATATAAATTCATTAATGCCTACATTTATTTGATTAAAAAAATGGGATTGCAGTTAATGGGATATTACTCATTTATTGTGTCCGATTTCTATTTTGAAATTACGTCTTGTTTGAGGCAGTTTCAGTCCACCATAATCTTAAAACCAAAATTTGTCACAGAAAATATTAATTAGTGACAGTCAGTGTAGTGAAAAACCAGTAATCAGTCTGCATTGAATGTTGTGTTTTACAGTATGAAAGGCTTTTTTCCTTCAGCCTGTGAAACCCCTGCAGCATCTGAAGGCAGCAAGTTAAACCAGGTTGTTTATGAATTCACAGTCTTTGATAAGTGCCATGCCAGAGCACAGCCGCATTATGCAAAGACATTCATTATGTTTATGTTCATTATATCACCTGAAAGCAACACCAGGCTGTTGCAGAATAACTACACAGGTCCCCACACACATTAGACTGGTCAGTTATAACTTGATACCTTAATTTTTCATGAAGACGATTTGTGTTGACCAGGACTCATTATTGCCTCCTTTCCAGCTTTTGTTAATATGTGTTTAAACTTGCAAAACATTGCAGTAAAAACTCCTTTGTTTAACATTAAATGCTAAACTATGTGACTATGTACAAAGTGAGATACATTGGAATTATTGCTGTAATAGCACTGGTCATTATACTCATATGAGCAGTTTTACCTTTTTTGGGTCTTATCATCATTATTATTGTAACTACAATAATGGTGCGTACTTCCATCCCTCACACAGAAACAATTACAGCACACAGCCACACACAGATGTAATTGATTGTCCTCACAAAAATGGACGCCTTTGTCTAAACACACACACAGGCACACACAAACACAAAACACACACGTGCATGCGTATGTGTATGTATGTATTATGGCCCCATAATAACTTTGTAGGCCAAACAGCTAATCTAATAACGTGTGTTGATTTGTGTTTCAGCAGCTGCTAAGTGAGGAAAGCTAAGCTATTGCTAGGGCGTTCTGGATGATCACTAGGCCTTTGCTAGGCAGGTGCTAATTAGTTGCTAAGGTGCTCTGGGTTGTTACTATGGTTTTGCTAGGCTCTTGCTCAGGTCCTCTGGGTGGTCGCCATGGTGTTGCTAGGCAGTTGCTAGGGTGCTCTTGGTGGTTGCAAGGGCATTGCTAGCCAGTTGCTCAGTGGGGAAATATACGAGAATAATATTAACAAAAATACAAAAAGTATCAATGAGCAGAAAATGTTAAAACATCTGCTAAGTCAGTATACCACGCGTGTGTGTGTGTGTGTGTGTGTGTGTGTGTGTGTGTGTGTGTGTGTGTGTGGGCAAGCATGTGTGTGGTGTAAAGTTAAAGTCCTGTTTCCACTGAGCGGTACAGTTTGGTTTGGTACAGTATGGTACCCAGTTCTGTGCTGTCAAAAGGGAACTAAATAACCGTACCACGCCATCCCTATTTTGCTAACCCTTTCGTTGGGGTCCCAGGTGGTCCTAAGAGGGTGGAACTACCCACACTGCAGGCCTTTGACTGCAAGCAGGCAAAAAGCAGTCAGGGTCTGTGTCCATATGGTGCTTTTTTCGGGCAGAAGAGCCCAGGCGGAGCACTTGGTAGTGTTTGGGTGAAGTGCTTGTGCTCTGAGAGAAAAATACTGTGCCGAGAGTTCAATAACACTGCACACGTGTCTTGTCTATGTGACAAAAATATCTTGACAACGCCCGCTGTATCATAAACATTACTCCGTTGCTTTTACCATCTGTTCTGTGTTTGAAAACTTTTTTTTTTCTACTATGAGTGAGCACGATGACCTTAGTACTGGTAATGGACCTGCCATCACAGCTCCTGTGAACATACATGGAGCAAGGAAAATGTGGGTACATAACACTAACAAACACAAACACAAAAACAGCTCTCTGCTCTCTCGTACGATTTTAAGTATCTGTTGGACTTATCGCCCAGCTCTGAGTACACGGATACAGCCAACACCAGCTCCTCCTCCATTTTGAGTCCTGACCGACCAGCTACTCACTGAAAAAACAACACAACATAATGTTATCCTGCTCATGAAAAGATAGCTGGTAACGTCACCAAAATTAGAATATGCTGATGGCTAAATCAAACTACAGTCACTAAACACAAATGACACGATTCTCCTGGTCTGCTCTCAGTGAAGCCCACCTCCTAGCGCTGCCCGACTTGATACATTTGTCAACATTCTATTTGCAATATGCACTTTTTTAATTTCAGGAAGGAAGCACCTCAGCCAAAACTTTGAGAGTTTATTTAGGCTTTAATAAAAAGCACATGAATCTCTACTGGTTTATGTGGGTGACATTTAATCACTTGGAGAAAAAGTGGCAGAGTGTGTTTACGATGTGCTCCGGCAGCACAACACACGTGCACCTGACATATACTCCGCCCAACAAGTAAGGATACAGTCGGCAGTGGAAACGCAGGCCAGGAGTAAACATCTGCTTAGTCAGCAGAAAGTGTTTGTGTGTGTCTGTGTGTGTGTGTGCATGCGTCATGTCTGTGTGTTTAGCCCAAGTCAGCCATGCACACACATGCACGTGTCACGCTTGCAGTCAGGTGTGTATGCATGCATGCGTCTGTGTGCACACTCAAATTCCCGAGCATGTGTGACTCCAAACATTTGAGAGTGCCTGTTATCACGGAGGCAGGAGAGAACCAGCTGTCTCTCTAAAAGTGGACACCGTTAATAGCCTAACACGATTCATTACTGGCCTGGGCTTCCATCACAGATGCAAAACTTCAGCCATATTTAGCCGAATGCCCACTAAACACAATTGTGGCATGACTACCTTTCAATGGAGTGATGATAGGAATCTAACCACCTTAGAGTTTTTGTAGTGTCAAGTAAAAAGGTTTTGCTTAAAGATATAGAAAAAATTTAAGTTACTGTAACCTTTGTTTCATTTAGTTATAGACTAAAGCTATTGTCCTTGCCTACTGGGGACAAACACATGCCTAGTACCTTCGAAAAAATAGATTATGAGACCCAAGGTCAGTCTGTCTGCAAAGTACTAAGAAATTCTGCAGATCTGAAGGAGCATAACTTTACCGAGCGGGGAATTACACCGACTCTTGAGTGTTTTTCATCCGCTTGTGTTGTCTAGTCTTTATGCTGATTGTCTTGACAGGAATAAACAACAAATGTCAAATGTTTTGACTCCTAATGGAAAAAATGGCATTGGCGATCTGCATTAAAAATGCCGTGATTATCCTTGATACACTCAGTTTTGAGAAACAAAAACAAGAACCAAATAATCAGCACTGCATATGTTACAAATGCCTGCTGATCAGCATTCAGCATGTGTGTTCACACAGGGCCTCTAGCATTGCTCCTAATCAGACAGCAGACAATACAGATGAGTTGGAATTCCTAGTGGAACAAGATAATGACAGATAACAGAATGAATCAGACTGTACTGACACCAATAATGATGAGCCCCCCTCTCTCCTTTACTCTGTACTGTGTTCTGCCTCTTTGTGTCTTCCTCGCAATCTTCCTCTTTTCTTTTCTGCCACTGCTTCTCTGATTTGTATAATATCTTTCACTCTTCCTCTATCGCTTTGTCAACACACAGACACTCTCCTATAAGAACAAGGCATTGATAAGAGGCCGGCTAATTCTCGGTGGAATAATAACAATGCTTTACAATTATGTCATTCACCACACACCAGAACCAAATCATTTTTGTTTTCTGTGTTTGTCCCCCATGACCAAAATGTTAATTTTGCACCAGGACAAAACAGAGCAGTTTTATTTTTGCGTCTCATCACAGATAGCTGACTGAACCTCAAAAGTAGAATATTCATTTTGCAAATAAAGGTTCCCAGGATTAAGTTCATTTTAGAGCTATTTATACAGGGTTACGCAGTTTATCTGGACTGTACACGAAGGAAATGAGAAAGCGAAGATGAAGAGTGTGAAAATAAAAGAGAGAAGAACACAACAGGCTGGAAAATGCACTCAAGGTGTTGGTGTCACAGCTAAAGGACTTAACCAGTTGTCTAACAAAGAGCTGTATTTATTTCTGAGACGAGGCTGAATGAGATTGTTTTAATCACGTAAAAAACAAAGCCTCAAGGCTCATGATGATTTCCAGGTGCGGTCTTAACTTGTAAAGGTCTGATAATGTTTTTTGGGGTGCCAGTTAGGTCAGCGCCTAACAAAACGTCTTCAGGGTTGTGAATCAGTATTTTATCACCTTGTTTTGTTTTAGTCAGCCGAACAAAGTTTACATAACCAATAAACACTGAACTTGGTACATGAACCCTCCAAAGCAAATAACTTACATAAGCCACGCCGCACAATACCTCCACAAACACTCAACTCAAAAAATCACAGCAGTTGATAAATAACGCAGAGCAATGGTCAGTTAATTTCAGTGAAAGAACACAAAACCCACTTATTAAAGTTCAAGATAATGTATGTAGATAAAAAATATCCTTTAGTCCAGGTCATCAGTTAACGAGCAGCATAAAAAGCTCCACTTTGGGTGTCAAACAGTTCAGTTCAAGAAATAAAAATATCCACTCCAGGTGTTTCCTCTTCCCCGCAAACAAACTCATAACCAGTACTTCAGTTCAGTAAACGCCAAACCCCACAAATCCACCACAAGCAACAACAAAAAAAAGTAATTATTATTTACACCTGTCATCCGCCGACTCACGCACGAGCCGAGGGTTTAGGCTGCAGCCTCCCAGAGGCAAGGCAGAGGAGATTCTGGCTTCCTGGTAAATCACAATGAGCAGAGTTGCAGAGGCACACAGCAGACGTGAATGGGACAGATGTGGACTTAACGCGGCATTTTAAAAGCCAGAGGTAGGCCACGAAATCGTTAGAAAACTCCATCTGTGCACTGGCTTGGGCACGCCTCGGCGTCCCGCGGTCAGAGCTGGCTGATGTGGCCAGGAAAAGGCGAGTCTCCTCCCCCCTGCTAAAACTACTGCCTCCATGACTCAACCCCAGATAAGCAGCTGACAGCGGATGGATAATGCTGCTTTCAGTAATTTGAAACATTTCTGCGTGCACAGTACTATTATTGCAGCAAACAGCAAAACTGAAAACTCGTCATAAACTAGACAGGACGGAGGAAATTCTCCAAGTGAAACTGAATTAAATTTTGAGCATTTCTGAAACATTTCTGTGAACTTTCGGATGTTGAGAAGAACAGAACTGTTTGCTCTGCCATGCATAATTCCGCACACATTTCTGTGCAGCACCCCTAAGCAAAAATATGTTACCGAGCGCATACACCAAACTTTCTCATAAATGAGTGACCTGTCATGAACCCGTAAACCTTGTAAAAAAATAAATAAATAAACAAAGTGCAGTTGGTGTGAGAGCATTCTGTTATTTTGTCACTGTACGACTGAGTTCTCCGTTGTGTTTAAGGTGTCATTGCAGATATTAATGTTGTACAATATTTGTACTGCATTCAGATATTAATACATCTAGCTAGATTAGAAGTAAATTAACCAGAAGTAATGTATTGTTCCAGAATTTTTATGGTGTGTTTGTGTGTGTGTGTGTGTTTGTTTTCTTGTGTGTGTGCGAGTGTGTGTGTGTGGCTGTGTGGGAGATGGAAAAATAGATGACACAGACTGTTGCACAGTTTGTAAAGAAAACAACATGCATAACCCTCCCACATCTCTATCTGCATCTCCCTCCCTCTGTGAGCGTCTGTATATATCGGGCGTGCGTCTTAGACAATAGGGAGAGCAGATGTGGCCCAGAAAACAAACTCAGTTTGTTCTGTTCTGCACAGAGTGTATGGAGTTGTTCTTCCCAAAAGTATATGGCACATTTGGAGAGTCTGAAACAGCTGGATAACTTTGAGCTAGTGTAGACAAAATAGTACTGGTAATTTACTTTGTGTTACGCTGCCATGCTTTTGCTGCGCTACATATTCCTCAGTGGAAGGAAGTGTTTGTGATTTATTTGATTAGAACATGTTCTACAGTAATTTTGTTACTGATGTGGTGCTGTGTTTATTTACACTAATATAAATTCACTTCAATCAGTGTGTTGTTTTTTACACCAGCAGGAAACTAATGGAAGCTATTTAGGTGGTAAAATCTCAAATTGATAACACATTTAACTTTTGAATAAATAATTCATGAAGTCAAATAAAGTAACAGATCATGTAAATGAAATACCCCCTGATGATGATATTAATATTGTTATTATTATTATTTATCTTTATTATTATTATTATTAACTTAGCGTTGTCACTGTGACTATATCTCCTGTCCAAAATAAGAAATTCTCAGTGACTCTTTGGGGTGCATCTTGTTTGTCTAAACTAAATGCCTCCATAATTTGCTCTTTTTCCCTTTTTTTTTTTTTTTGCAAATCTTAGTTCTCCCAAATTCAGACAGAAGTCTAAAAGAATTTTATTTTTTATTTCAATTTTATTTTTTAATGTAGTGCAGACAGAACAGAGAAGTTTTCAGTTGTGAGTTGTGTAGGGTGTAGGGTGCTGTCTGAATTTCAAAGAGCACCTTGATCCAATATTATTGAACAGGGAAAGCAACGAAAGTGTCGATTTGCTTTGGCCTTAATACAGTACCCATGGCCCAGTTACAGTGCACATGACCCACAGCCAGTGCTGTTGGGAAAAGTTACGCACAAGACTCAAAGTTTGAAAGTCTAATTCACTGCAAAGCAAACTAGAATGATGAAACAGACCTAAACGCAATACTAAGAAACTTTAAAATGCTGACTAAAGTGTGTCAAGGTAAAGTGTGTTTTTGTCCATTAATGCAATCAACAATAAAAATAAAAAATAATAGGGCCTGAAATAACTCTGCAGCATTGTTGAGCATTTGTATTTCATTATGAAACAATGTTCTAGGTTTTTTTCTGAATTAACCTCGGTGGGAAAACAGCAGGTAGACTGTCTGCAAAATGGAAAGGCTCTGGGGATTTCAAGCAAGCCTGATAACATCAGACTGTTTTTTATAAACCTCTGACATTTAATTGTTTTCGTTTTCATGCCTTCCTGTAATTTTAAAAATTTGAGTAACCTATGTTTCATTGTGTCAAGAAAGGTATCACAGTGCAAAACAGATATGAGTAGGAGTGAGAAGAAGTCATATATCAATTATGATATACAAAATGAGAGTATAAGGCAGCCACTGTCATTAGTGGACTGCCTACGCATAATACACTGTGTGACTAACCAGCTTCCTGAATGACTCACTGGCAAGGTGATTCAATATTTATATGGAAGCTACTTTTTTTCCCTGCAGAAACTCACATTGCATTTAATTTACAACTTGAAGAAAATGCCTCTTTCCAGCAGTTCCCTCTGCAACCAAAACAAATGTCAGATATATCTGATTCCCTTCTCCTGCGCACGAAGCCAGCAGGAGAATAATACTACTTGTTTTTTGAACAAATGTCAGAAATATCAAGAATTCCACTCCCCAAACTGGAGTCACACAGGTACATGTCGAGCTTTTGTGAATATCAAAATGGTATTATATAAATCCCATACAGCTTCAACAAGATTGACATGTCTCAGGGACGACACTCGTTGGCAGCAGATGACAGGAGTGTGTGAGTCTGTGTGTCGGCCTGTGCTTCCTGGCAATGCTGGCAGGTATGTGTGGGACTGTTTGTGTGAAACAAGGCGAGTGAATTTATGTCATGGACAATGTTAGTGGGCAAAAGGGTGTTTTTCTGCTAGTCTGTGTGTGCCTACCTTTGACAGTGTACTGCAAATGTCGCGTTATGTCACTGTTGTGTGTGGTCAGTGGATCTGTGTAGGTGCATCGATGTGAGTATGTGTCTTAGGTGTCAATTGGCAGTGCTTGTGGGTGATTACCTACAAACAAATGGAGTTTAAGTTACAAGTTAATAACCACTGGTCAAAGCAAAAAGTAAAATGTCTCATTAAAAAAAAGCCATTGCTTCTGTTAAGTTGCATGTTTGTAGTCCTTCACACATTATACAATAGGATAAAAAAAAGAGCTGTTACAACCCTCTTCCCCAGACTCGTTATTAATGTTGGGAAATAATTAGTTACATTTAACTAAATTACATAATTTTATTACAAAATAAATGTAATTGTAATTAGTTACAGTTATTAAGAAAGAGTAATGTGTAATTAAAATTTGTTATTTTTAAAAACGTTAACATTACAAAGGGGGTTAAATATGAATATTTTCTGTCAAAAGCTTAGGCTATGTCTTGAATAATATTCATTTTGTTGCTTCGCATGTTTCTGATGTGCACAATGCCTTCTTTTGCCATTTCCAGTCAAGGCTGTTTCATAAGGTTTGATGGTGCTCTGATGCTTTTGACTGGTTCTCTTGTTTAAATTTGCAGCGCCCCACGCCTGCCACTGCCTGGTTTAAACATGTGAAAACAGT
>JAQLOL010000026.1:2320395-2330478 GCA_029783665.1 Naso thynnoides | reverse complement strand
CACAAACTGCAAGTTGAATATCACTGCTCTAGCCTTACAGCAATGATAATGTTAAAAAAAATATATAATCCAAATTCATTTCTATATTTTTCAAAGCCACAGAGAGCCACTACAGAGGGGCAAAAGAGCCACAGGTTGCAGACTCCTGGTCTAAGATTAGAACCTTTGTTTGTGCTGTAATTTGTGCTTCTGCGTTCTTTGCTTTCATAGCCACGCTAGAGCGCATGTGAGTCCCTTCTCATTCTTCTGTTTCCATTTTCAACACGGAAACCTGGGCCAAAATTTTTGAAAAATTACAGCTAAATCAGTAAACTAACATGTTTTTGAAAAAGAAAAATTAGGCAAGAAACAGACAATGCAGGGGGAAAAAAAATCTTGATTCCACTCCCCTCCCCTCAACTTTATTAAGTATGCGTAACTTGCATTTGTTTTGGTCTGAGATGACCATAAAACATTTATAAGACCAAAGGGACTTTGAACTACACATGGTTAAACTGCAAAGACTTTATCTGCAACTCAATGACAATCTTTGAAAAACATTTATCTGTACGTGATTCAATGGTGTCAGATCACACATGGTCTAAAATTACCTTGGTAGAAGCCTGATCGCTGTATACATACATCTATGAATACTGTTTCAGATGAAAAGAGGTTCATTGTCTTCGTAATCATACTCTGCTGAGGATTCTGACAGGAAAACCTCATATTAGTTAAAGATAGTGTCACATCTCTTTACAGCGGTAGTGTCAAACAACAAACACATTGTCGTAATTGTTACTTTTCTGTGTGTGTGTGTGTGTGTGTGTGTGTGTGTGTTGTTAGGTGGGTACCCTCAGTGACAGATCACTGCTTAGTTTCTTGTTTTGGATGAGGGGTAAATTCACTTTAGCTTTGATGGCTGGTCTCATACGTCTGCTTAGTTTTGCTTCCAGCGAGTAAACAACCTTTCCATAAACACAAACGAAGGAGGGCGGCAGATTTCTGCAAGAGGTGACAACACAATGAAAAGATTCTCACAAATCTATTTTGCAAGTCCAGGTCAAGTCTCAAGTCTTTGATTATGAGTCCGAGGTCTGGGAGTCTCTTCAGGCTGTAACGAGCATTCTGTCATTTGCTGTATGTCATCCGGTCCGCTTAGAACGCAACATAACTATATCTAAGAAATTCAAGGTATGGATTGAATTATCACTTCTTTATCTATTAGCATACAGTATCAGCACTGATCATATGATCTGATTTCATATCAAACTGATGATCTGACTATAATGTACAACCACATTTTTGCCGAATAACATTATTCAGATTCACAATGTGTTAGAACTACATTAACTAGTTCTTTTAAATTGAACAAACTATCTTGACAATCAACATGAGCAACTGGATTAAAGGAAATAACTTGTTAGCTAGTTATCAGCCTGTTGGCTAAGCTAGCACACTCACTACAGTCTCTCCAAAAACCACTGTGATTGTTCAACTTTTTGAACGCCCCAGAGCGCGTTCAAAAAATCGAACTTTTGGGGTGGATTAAGACTAAGGACCGTATCTTACACCTCGCGTAAAGCCAGTACGCTGCTGCTGCAAGTGTCTTTGCTTTCTTTCCCTCGGCACAGATATCATTTCACCACATGCGTAAGATAGCAAATGCACTTGCGTTGCATCTGTGTGCCTGTGGGAGGGAGGTCTGAAGGTGAAGGGAGCATCAGACATGTCTCGGTGCATTTGCTATCTTGTGTCCGGTACATAGAGGTAAAAGTACGCCAAAGTTTAGACCAGGTTTTCTCTGGTGTAAGCGGAGGCACAGAGACTTTGCCTGGCATGAATGTACAAGATATTCTGAGGTGCGCACACACGTCTCCACAGTCACACACACAGTTTGGATAATAATGACAAAAAAAAATTGTTAATAATAATTGATTGGATTGGTATAATGCTTTTCTAGATACTCAAATCGCACTACAGTGAAGAGGGAATCTCACTTATCACTAGGGATGGAAATCAGGAACTATTCCAGCTGAGAACTGATAACAAATTTGGATTGGAATCGGTATCACGTGCCTCCAAGATTATCAATTCCTCTTATCAATGCCCAGGCATGTGATGCTGAAATGAAAGAGGCAGAACTGCAAGGGCAGTGCAGCTTGCGGACAGCCTACAGCAAGCTCATTGATGAACGGTGGTGACAGTAAAACAGTTGTGATGTGGATACTGAGAATCTGTGTCGCCCTACGTTTTTCCACACAGAAAACTGTTTAGGGGTCAAAAAAGGAATCAATAAAGAATTACACTGATAAGCAGAATTGATAATGGCACTGGTGTCAATAAAATCTTATCAATTCCCATCCCTACTAATCACCATCAGTACATAGCACCCATCTGTATGATGCACAGAAGAGATTAAGCGCCAGAACACTCACCACGCACCAGTTTGAGTGTTTGATTGAGATAAATGAATAAGCCAAATAATGAGTAGACACTTCGGGGGTCAGATTGAATGAGCCAGGTTGGGAATTTAGTCAGGACACCAGGGAACCCCCTGCTGTTTGCGACAAGTGCTGCAGGATCTTTTATGACCATGGTGAGTCAGGAACTCGGTTTAATGTCTCATCCAAAGGACTGCATCTCCCACAGCACAGTGTCCTTGTCATTGCACTGGGCAATAATGTTTTTTCCAGGAGGTCTCCTATCCAAGTACTAACCAAGGCCACACCTGCATAGCTTTAGTGATACCACAGGCAGGGTAACCGTTACTCTAGCTGCTGGCAAAACTGTTAAATGCACAGTCTTACCAAAAATTTAAATTAAAATAAAAAACACAATTGAATGTGCACAAGTTATTTTTAAAATAATTAATAAAAATAATCTTAGAATGTTTATTGGAGTACTTTAAGAAAAACTTACCGTTCAGGAATCCGAAAGGTGAATAGGAGGACGTGGAAGCCTTTGGCAACAAAATAATTCTCTGGAAAAAAAGCAAAAAAGTTACTCATTGTAGCTTTATTCCCACCACAATTACAACAAAGGTTGCTAAGCAGATCATAAATCATCTTTGACACTCATGTCACCATGGTTGCACATGTTGAATGTTGAGTGTTCGATCAGACAAATACCAGTGGGAGAAAAATTTAGAACAAACTTTCTGTATTAACCCATGTTTGCTGTCAGTGTGAGGTCACAAAGACAAACATCAGGTCAGTTAGGATAATGATTTTCCTAAATCCTGCTGTATGTTTTTTAAAATTGATTTAAATCCAAACAATTGGATTTATTTAACCTTTTGCAGACCCTTTAATCTCACCAGTGAAAATTGAAAAAAATGTTACCATACTGTTATTTTGTGCATGCAGCTACACTTAATGCAGGATTAAAACAATACAGTTACACATTACGGAAAAAAAAATCTAATTAAGACAGGCTGTTTCTAAACTGAATGACAGAAGTGTTGTACTTACCCTTGCGCTCCAGAATCATATATTTCTTAATGCTAAAGTACTTCTCTTTGATGCTGTCATCTCTATCTATCTTAACTTCAGCTTTTCCCTTCAGCTTTACACAGAGTGAAGCTATTTTGCAGTCTTTCGCCAGTACCAAAGTTATTTTTCCAGTAAGATGATCACCAAAGGTGAAAAACTGACCTTGGCCTATGGGATTAAATCTCACTAAAAGGTTCTCAACTGTTTTTGACATGATGTGGGCCTATGGTAGAACCACCAAGCAAAACTTGAAGTAAAACAAGAGAGAGAGGTGACAGGTAACTGTGACGATGGACCATTTATACGTTGAGAGGTGTGTCTGTGTGTGTGATTTTGGTAATAACGAAGCCACAATATCGCAATAGATCTTGAAGATGGGTTAGAACTGGAATGTTTGATGCTGAACTGTGACCTCACAAAACATTTATTGCTGCTGTCGGGAAAGAAAGTTGATGGTAATAAAAACTTGCATGTCTGTCAGTGCTTCAAAGAGCTGACAGCAATCCTATCTTGGTTTGAAATGAATGAGTGAATCACGTATTTTGTGGAAAACAGGGGCGGGACTCTGATAGGCGATTAGCTTCTTGTGTGTGATGAACTCTGATTATATGAACATGCCCGAAATAAATAAATAAATAAATTTTCACCTGTAATTATGGTAGCTGAAGTGCTTACTCATTTAGCTTGTTATTTAAGGAAGACTGATTTTTTTTTAATGTTGTGTCAGTGCTCTATAAAGCATGACCCATTTTGCTGTATTGCAGGTAAGAAAGATATAAAGATATATTACGTACATACCTAGCACATGATTTGAGGGGGAAATTCCATTGTCTGCTGACAGACTGCTGCTAGAAAACTACTTCAAATAAAAACCCAAAAAACTGTGTGTGTGTGTGTGTGTGTGTGTGTGTGTGTGTGTGTATTATGGCTGTAAATGTGTGAAGGCAGTCATTTGAGTGAGTCTCACGCTCAGTGCATGAGAGTTGGCAGCCCTGGGATCCACAATACACAGTGGGCCCTAATCAGTTAGTAGATCTTCCTCCTGTTTCTGTCACCTTCTTTCAAACAGCTTTTTTTTTTTTTTTTAAGCGTCATTCAACCGTTAAGTGAAATGTCATATCTATGGGATGCTGGAGATAGAAATCATAAGTTTCTCTTCCATTGTGGCAGACTGGTGCATTTACAACTTTTCATTGCCGTGGATCGTCTTCACTGAAGACAATCACATCCTGATCTGCAATTAGCCGCTGCTTTGGCTGTGTCGCTGCTCATTTGCATTCAAAACAACGCCTGTGGGCGCTCAGGTCACTGCCATCGCGCCACCAGCTGCAGCCAAGGCGCAGATGCCCTTCGTCGCAAGCTTACACTGACATTTAATGACCACTAGCTGCCTTTGACGCTCATGACTCTCTTGGATTAAGCCCACAGTAAGAGGTCATCATGAGTTACTGGAGATTCCAGCACAAATTTGCGGAACAGGCAGTGTTGTGTACTTGAATTCCCTCTCATGAAATTAATGATCTAAACAGTTTTGTGCACAGCACGTTTTGGTGACTGTGACAGTGAAGTGCATCAGTTTTGGAAGTGACAGTCTTAATTCTGCTCAACAAACCCCTGTTTTTGTTAATCATAGCAGGAGCACTAACTGAGAAAATCAACTTGACTTTTTCAAATTACAGTCAGTCCAGCAAAATCAGTGCCAGCAGCTTCTCTCTGAAATCTCTGCCATCAAAATATCTGACAAAAATGAAGTGGGAAATATCAGTGTTGTCAGTTGACTCATCAATAGTCAGTAATATGTGTTAGGCTTCCTTGACCCCATCAGTTACATGTCGCTGGGCATCTTCTGCCAAGACGTGGACATGACGGGCAGCAGTTGTAGCTCACCAACGCCATTATTCTATCCAGAGATTTGTCAGTGGCAGGGTCCTCCAGAACAGTGACCATGCACTCCTTAAAACCACAGCATTGGTAAATGGCTTGTTTTGTTTGGAGAGCACTCAGACAGCCTGCAGGGATGCACTTGTTGTCCTCTCTTGTTCAGTTAAAGTTTGGTTGATAATTCCACTGGCATGGGGATATCCAGTTTTCAAACTCAGAAAGACTCATCAAAATCAGACGCTTGGTCAGGGCCCTTTGGTGTCAGTCGCTGAAGCGCAAAGTCTACCTTGGCATCTTTCAACCAATTTCACCGTAAACCCATCTATGGTGCTTTAAGACACTGTGAGCAACAGTCTCTTTGGGTAACTGAGGACCTGACACCCTAAGTATTCCTCTTATTGTCAGTTTTTACATCAACACTTCTACAATATATGTGCAACTTTTCTCAACACAGAAACACCAGTGTGTCCTGGTGAAGAGAGTATTTAGTACCCACTCCATCCCTTGGACTGTTTCATTACCTGCAAACATACTATAAAACAATGTGTGCCACTGACAGAATCGCTGCTCATCAAGTAATTACTGGGAATAAGGTGTCGATACAATACTGCAGCTGGAGCACTATGGGTAGCATTCATTTCTCAGTCTAGCTGAATCAGCGGGTTTGGCAGAGGAATTGGGTTAATTGCGTACTGACTACTTATTAGTGCAACTAATTTGTTGCACTAAAAAGTACACAAATTCACTTGTGAGTGTAGTAAAACATACCCTGTTGTCAAAAAAAGGTGGCAGAGAAGGTTAGCCCCCATCTGAGATATATAAAGAAATACTGAAGATGCATTTCACTTTTTCAGTGTCTTTTCAAAGTTGTGTTTCAGTCTCTTAATGTCTTTCTGTATGAAATTTCTAAATTTATCAGACATTTAGATCATGATATAAATGACATTTAGTAGATATTGTTTATTGTTGCTAGCCATTTTTGAGCATAACCACAAGCTGTCTTTAACAAGAAATACCTTATTTTAACGTCGCAATGTTCATCTGTTGAAGTAATTTTTAGCGAATATATCTGAGGTAATCTCTCTATGTTTCACTTTCATTTGCACTTTCAGTTGCTAAGAGCTGAGCAAAAAGTAATTTGACATTATTTGCCAAATTAGTTAAGTCGAAGCTCTTGAGTTTGTGCTGATTAACATTGCCTGTACATGCCTAAACTCCTGTTATGCTAATTTGTCAAGCCAAGGTGTAACTGCATGAATTTTCTTTACTTTAATTTGTGCAGACTTTTAAAATAAATGCCCATGGCTTGCTTTTCAATTTTGACGTCCATGCAAACAGGTCAGAGTAGCCACAAGCAGCTTGAGTTATACGCGTGTCAATCATTGTTGCTGTTGCGTGTCATCCGGAGATTTTATTTCTTGCCTATTTTAACTGTGACGCATGCAGTTCTCTGCAAAAATAGGCCTGGAAATTACCTGCAGACAGTCGTATCGACATCATACAAGTGTTACACTACAGCTTTAATGTCTGTATCTTCAGAGTATAACACGTACATGAGGAGAAGGCGACAGGGGAGAGAAAGGGGTTTTTCCAGCACCTCTTTTACTTTCTCTGTTCCCTCTCTCCCTGCAGCTTTGTCCCTCTTTCAGCACATGCAAGGTAAAAATCACAAAATCTGTCACAATGGCTCCCAGGCCGCAGTGTTTTGTGTTTGTCCTGTCATTTCCTGTTTTATTTTGACGTCCTCCCTCCTGTGTCATGACTGGTGTCTTTACTTCCTGTTCCCTCTTTTCCCGCTCGTGTGACTACTTTCTCTCTCCCTAATGTGTTTCACCTGTGTCTTGTCTTCCTCTCCCTGTGTGTATATATACTCTGTGCTTTCCTCCTCAGTTTGCCAGTTCCGTTTGTGAGTTACCTACCAGCATTTTTCCTGTCTGCCTGCCTGATATTGATCCCGTCTGCCTGTTTCCTGAGCCTTGCCTGTTCCTTGTCGGTACCTTTGCCTGATCTCCTGCCTTCCCGTGATTCGACCCTGCCTGTGACATCTGTGCCTGTTTGCCTGTTTGCCTGGAAACACGGTTTTTGACTCTGCCTGTCTGGTTATCTGCCTCACGCCTGCCCCTCGTCTGTGCTTTTGCCTGATTCTGTGGATCCCTGATACCGACCCAAGCCCTCCTGACTACTGCTGCTTGCCTGCTCCCCTCCAGATCCTCTGCCTGAAGTATTGGGCCTCCTAGCCTTTGTGGGTTTCCAAAATCAGTATTTTTGAATGTGTGAATAAATTGTTTTTGTTAACTGCAGTGCTGACTGCTGGTTGTGCATTTGGGTTCTCCTGTCCGGGTTCAGTCGTGACAGGGTCTTGCATTCGTGCCAACTTACTGTCCAATATCCAAGTCAGTAAAGCATTGAACAGACATCAGCACATTTTGGATAATGACACGCAAATTGCAGCTGCTTTTCAAACTCCGCCTAGGTATTTTTATAAGAGGTCTTCTGTTTTACGTGATCTCCTAGTGGGGTCAGACTTAGGAGATCCACTCATTTCTGTCTGAAATCCCCAGTGGCCATTTCCCTTGTCATGTAGTTCTATGATGAAGTGTATTATTTAATTTATTACAAGTCTGGATGTAACATCAAGGTTAGAGGCAGAGTCACGTGTTACAAAATATGTGGTTTATTTGTTAAAATGTTCTTTTAATTTATATTATGTTGGAAAAAAAGTTAAAAACTTGTCTACCATCTTCCTGGTTCCATGTAAATGCAGCATCCCTCTTTAATAATAATCCATGGTACAAATGTTTGCTATGCTAAGTAGCTAACTCTGAAAAATTAACTGCAACACTTTACTGATTTATTGATTGATTGATGAGGGACATTGCAAGTTAATGAACATTACTAACAGCAATGTCAGAGTAAGTAATATCACGGTCAATATTGTTAATTTGTTAAATCAATTCAAATACATACCTACCTCAAAAAAAGTAGTAAAAAGGCCTTCAAAAATTGCCCATGGAAATTCTGGTAATTGAGTATGATGACTTTGTGCAAGGTTTTTGCATGTCTACCTCCTGAAATAGCGAGTTATAGATCAGCACTTTATTTTGAGTTTCTTGCAAATCAATCAGTTAAGCATGGCTACCTACTGCTACCACATGCAGTTGAAAAAATAACATCTGCAGAAGGGAATTCACACTTCTAAAGGTATTCAGTGTAAGGCGTAGCTAATAAAGTGAAATGAAATGGCAATTTAGTCTGATTGTCTCAAATGCATAATATCAGTTGTATCTCTCCTATTGCTTTTTTTCTGCAGGCTCCAGTGTGATATTTCATTATCTGGCCACAAAACTGTGCTTCTTTGGGTTTTCTCACTGATCTTAAACTCATTTAATGAGATTATTTCTGCCTCTTAAATAATTTTGCCTCCAAGAAATGTTTGTGCAACTCAAACTCCAATATGCATTTACACCAATGAGCTCAGCAGCATTTACAGACAAAGACATGCGTTCTAATGGCAGCCACCCAACTAGAAGAAGAGCTGTGTTCAGTCCACTAAACAATTTCAGCATAACAGACATGAAAACAGGCATGGGGTTTCCTCTAATGCTTTCACTGAGAAGAAAATACGCCTTTGGGTCCTGATCAGGAGTTTTTGGCAAAAATAGTCTGAGCAGAATTGCTCTGTAGTGGATGTGAGCAGTGAACTGGTAGCTTAAAAAGCCAAGAGGCCTGGCTTACAGGCTTCACAGCCATCTTTTCATAGCCAAGTCAGCGATCACAGAAAGCCTGAGAGGTGAAAGCCACTTTTTTGGCAGCTGCTGCAGCTATGTGACATAAGAAGCTGGAGTGAGAATTATTGAAGCACAAACATCAAAGGATGTTTTTTTTTTATTCTGTCACCCAGGGACACCAAAGAGAAATATAGCATTACTCGAGAACCAATGCACATGAAGAGTACTGCTCTCTCTGGGAACATTACATATCGTTTATTCCTGCGTAGCAGATTATCTTTAAAGGTTATACTCTAACAAATGACTATAGTTAGCTGAGGAAGTAGTGGACTTACACCCATTTTTTAACAAACAACTCAGTTTAACTTGCATTAAATTTACATTGGGCTCCACCCTTCAAATAGAGAAAAAACTTAATGCCAAGTACTGTAAAATCCTGAATAAGTCGCACTGGTATGTAAGACACAGTCTGTTTTGGGGTGTCTCACAGAGGGAAATGAGGTTTTTTATGGATTTTTTTTTTTAAGTGTATACAAATTACTTTAACACTTTTTTTTAAATTTGAAACATGTTAAAAATACATATAAATCATGCAATCTTGGCTTTCCGACTTGGAAACATGGCCTCTCTCACTTCAGAAGTAACAGAAACATTTGTTTCCACCAACACAAAGTCAATCTAAAACAATTTTCAGTTGCATACTGCAAAGTCCACAACATGCAGTTTCTGTGCAGCTGTGTAGCTCTTTGTAACGTCTTTGGTCACCATGTCCTGTTTGTGATCCTGCCGTACGGTATTTAAGCTCAGCCTGCAGTAACACTGATGGTTGTGGCCGTGATGGTGGTTGTCCGTGACAAAGCTTTACCTCAATTGTAGCGCCATCTTTTGGGTAAAATAAGGTAACACAGTAAAATACGTTGCATCTTATAGGCCCAGTTCCAATCCGACCCCTCACAGACTCACTGACTTAGAGGCGCGTTCACGGGAAGTCCGTGAGTGTGTGA
>JAQLOL010000026.1:2258668-2274183 GCA_029783665.1 Naso thynnoides | reverse complement strand
CCATTTGAATTGAATGGACGTTTGACTGTGTCTGTCTGCAGACACTTCTCATCCTCACTCACCTGACTGTACACGTCTGGCAAACTTTGACCAGTTCACTTGGGTCTACTCTGGACTTTCAAAATAAAAGCTCCAAACTCCTTCAAAATAAAAGTCCTCATATTCTTTTTAAAAAGTGACCCCAAAAAGTTTCAAAATGGATACTTTATGAACAATTAAGGGATCACGCCGGGCCTACCCGACGGGCCAGCGTGCGAGGTCCCGACCAACGCTGCTTGCAGCTTTAATTTTTGTTTTTTTCTTGTATTTTTGACAGCACCAGTGGTTCAATGCATGTGCGATGTATTTGTGTGAACCCCAACAGCATTCTGATTTCAGAAAAACACAATTGGAGCCTCAGAAAGAGGAGAGGCCTTTTTGAAATTATTTGCCAAATCCTTAAGCACGCACACACACACACACACCTTTAAACAGAAACATGCTGCAGAGGACAAGCCTCAGTTCCAGGGGACTGGCTCAGTGTCAGTCTTCTAACAGATGGGTTTTTATTACAGTTTGACGCGCAGCGGTGCCAAGCTCACCAAATAAACTGGCATGTGCTCCAAACTACCCCTCTGGCTAATTCATATGTCTTATGAACAACAAGGGCTCTGGTGTGGAGTGCCAAGCTGTAAAAAAGCAGCTTAACAGCAGGGCAGAGAAACGATCGCTGCGGTTCCAACTTTATAGTGAAGATAAAATGCGGAACAAGCACAGGGGGTTTTGACAGCCAAGCAGTTTTGTTCCAAGTCTAGAAGTTGATGGTTTTGTATTTGTTTCAGAAAGTTTAATGTCTGAGTTGCTCCTTTTTTTGGACATTTGAATCTTCTGTTGATGTTTTTAACGAAGTTTCAACCCCATCCCCACCCATACAACCCCTAAACAACTGATATTTTCACCTTGGGTTGCTGCTGTTGGTTTGAGAAATGGATCATTAGATGGTTAAAATGAAGATAAATCCTCTTTTTAATAAACTCTGAGCTCTCCTCCTGCCAGTAAAATGACTCTTGCTCTCTCAGCCTGACTAACCTGATTTTCACAAAAGACACATAGCATCCAGGACACATGCAATAGAGTATGTAGTCAAATGTTGTTTAGAATGTAATGTTTAATAATGTTTAGAATTTAAGTGTGGCTCCTGTTATAAGCTTTAAATAGCTTATTGGAGACCAATTCACGTACCACACTATATTGTGTTTTGTTGTCGTTGATTTCGGCCGAATGTGCGTATGTGATTAAACAAACAAATAAACAATGAAAAAAAGTGTTAATGTTACGAATGAACATTCAAACTATTTGGTGCAGCCATAGTTCTTAACTATGCTGGTTATTACTGTAAGTTTTGTTATGCTTGGTTGTGCTTTGAATCTCCTGTAATGTGGTTATGATAATAAATGTGAAGTGAAGAATATAATAACTTAGATACATGCATGCATATTAATGAAATATGACAAAAGTGAAAAAAATTATTTCTTGTCTGTCTGCCTTCAGGCATCATGCCTGGGGCCTGCTACCCCCTCAGTCACTCCAGCTTTGCTTCACTCATGCTGGAATGTGAATCACGATGATTTGCTTATGTGTGCTTTCAGCTCAGGCCAATAACTGCATAAAGATGGACATGTAAAGATAAATAGTCACACTCAGGAATGTATCAGGTTATAAGTTTAGTTCATCATCTGACTGGGAATGCACAGAATGTTTCCAGCCATCCAACCTTCATCAGTGTGATGACTCCCATACTGAATATAAAACTATTCTTGACTGACATTAGTATAACTGGAATGGAGATGCGGTCAAAGGTCAGTACAGTAGCCAAAAACTGAACTTAAGTAGAAGTACTATTGCTTTTCAAAAACAAGCAAACCTACTCACAAGGGCATAGTGTTTGGTCCCTGCCACTATCTTTATATATCTGTATCTATATTTAATCTATTTGTGTGTGTGTGTGTGTGTGTGTGTGTGTGTGTGTACTGTATTTACATTGGGCTTTTTTAATAGACAAAAATACCAGTACCAGTACCAGTGTTGGCTACTATAACTATTGATGAATTAAGGCTCTAGATGGCATGAAATATCGTCCGGAAGTCAATCATAAATGTGGAACGCCTCAGCTTCCAGTGGGGGTTGTGTCCCATCCTGACCTCCTCAACTTCTGTCCCCAATGTCAAAATCATACCTTTGCCTTTGCCTGCTGAAGTTATTCATCATAACTACTCAAGTTAACAAGAAACTTAAGAAACACCCGCACACTATCTTATTCCCTACATCTTATATCTTGTAGATATGGTTGGAATAATTTTAACCATGGCTGGTCTTCCTCAGGTAAAGAAGTGAACATGCACCTATTTGTGATGAAATGACAAGTGATCAATTCCTGGTTAGATTACCTGCCAAATATACATTGGAATATCGCTATTGTTATTGAAGTGTGATCACAAAATACTGCTTAATATTATAATTTATAGTGCAGCAAAAAGTCAAGTATTTTTCATTACATTCGTTGTGTGTCATCTCCTATATCATCACTTTAGGATCATTCCAGTATAGATGTTTCAAGTCCCAGTTGTCAGGACAGACAGACACAGACCAGGCTTGAGTCCCTGCATCCATTTGTCCAATCCCATGAAGACAATCATATTAGAGAAGTGGCCAAATGTCTTGAGGTTACTTAGACAGCATCTAGAACTGGCTTTTAAACTGGGGACATACTTAGTAGATGCCTTAGTTTTAAGCACACAAACTCAGATACACGAAACACTGTAATACATAAATACAAGAATACATAAAAGGACAATTGAAAGTACAACCATCCCAAAAACCATCGAGGACTACACTCAGTTTTTAAGCTAGTAGGATGCTGACGTTTGCAGTTTACAATAGAGCAGGCAAACCACTGAAGGTAAAATGATGGATGATGTGACAGCTAGTCAAAAGTAAAGCCAAACCATCTTGATTGCACCCTATTAAATGGCTGCAGTAAACGAAGTATATGGCTTCATTTTTGTACAGTTGGAGAAAGAGACACTGGTTCATGTATTTATTTAATTTAATTTTGTTTTACCATTGTTGAGACAAAAACAGTCTTCAGCCCTTTCTCTACATATCTGTTCTTTTGTTTAATTTGTTCAAACTGTAAAGAGAGAGACACCACCCCCTGAGGTCTTTAAATGCAGAATTTCGTACCATCAGTGCCTACATACAGACTGCCTCAACGTGTAAAATCCTAGGATCAACAGACCTGCTGAGTCTAGTTCTGGTTGTTAAGCTCTGATCTGAGGATCACTGTTTTGGGGATTCGTTTAGTGAATGGTCATTTCATACTTCAGATCATACTGTTCATGTAGCAGCTGGACAACAGCTCACATTTAACTGAAAAAGATGATCTCAGTTAAATATGTGATTGAGGTCTGTGTTGATGTTCATGAGAGTGCATATGTGCTATTCTCCTTAAATCCTATCTTGTAGTGGTTGCCTATTGGCAGACATTAACCCCACACGGGCAAGTTCGTCCACATCTGGCCTTCATCCCCGAGAGGAGCACGGCAGTCGGCATTTCTGTGGTCCTGTAATTGCTCCTTTAGAGGCTCTGTGTGATTGGGCTCTGCTCTCCAGGATGAAAGCAGCAGACTGCTGAGTGTATTTATGGAAAAACTTAAGCTGCATTCATACTGAGCACGAAATCATACACATGCTGGATTACATATACGCCTTAGGGAGATATGAAAGATTCATTGTGAGATGCCATATGCTGGACACTGAGCTCATTCAATGCAAACACTGATCATAAAAGTATGTATGGACTTTGAGCTGACATTTGGCAGAACAGCAGCCCTCCAAGAACTAAGACAGTTGTGTTTATTGTTTTCCTCTGTTGCAGTAAAAGCAGCTTGAAACTAATGTAGCTTTCTGCAATTAAAGGCTTGACATTGTTACGATTCCTTTGACATTCCAAACATGTTGCAGCCTACACTGTGTAACTCTAATATGAAATAAAAAGCAGTTCTCTGAGTCTCAAATGAAAGCTCCAAAAGGAAAATGTTATGCTGCAGTAAGTGGAGAATGAAATAAAATAACGAACGTTTCGTGGACCGCAGAGAGCTTGAACAAAGAAAGAAAGCACTGAGATGATGAGATGCTGGTTTTAGGCTGTAGACACAGTGTCAGAGCATAACGAAAATAAATGGTGCAATATGTGCTAAGTGGAACCGCTGGGACTCGACAGAAGGAGAACAGTGAGCAGGCAGCTAAACTTGATCATAATGCATGCAGAAGAATGTTGTCGAGATTTCAGTGCGATGCTCATAATTTAATACCAGAGGGGGGAAAACAAAGTGCTTTATGTTGTGTAATTTCTTCTTTGTTTTTATTTGGAGGTACAGAATTTATACCCAGGAAATGACCCCAAATGGTACTTAATGTATCCACACAACTGTTACATCCAAGAAGAGAACTTTAAAAGCACTCTCTATCTAGATGTCTTATTAAAAGTAAACTTTCTCCCAGTGGAACTTATTAGGCAAATACAAAAAAAGCAAAGCTCTCACCATTTCTGACCCTTTCTTCTCATCCTCCTCCATCACACTAATTGTTTGTGAACAACCGCCTCCCCGTTAGCCATTTGCACTGCTGTGCAAAGCAGTCAAGAGATGTATAAAAAGTTCAAATCAGGCTGTGGTGAGACTATACTCATTTATATACAGGGAAAGAGCTAATAAATTCAGATCCATGTGGGCGATGAATGGCATCATGTCATTTGCACATTTGTTCATGATCAGAATAAACAAAACATTTGCTCATATTTTAACACTCGCAATAGTACCTGATTTTACTTCAGACAGCCATTGAATTCATGACTACACAGTGACCGCACATGTTAATAATATTCTAAACCCCTTTGTTTGTTGGTAAAATTGTGCTGGCTTTTTGTTTAAATAAACAGCTACTGAAAGTGAAATTCCTGATTATGCCACGGCAGACTTGACACATTTCTTATTGTCTTGCTACGACCCCCGGTCATATGCAAAGATAATGTAACAAGGCAGAACAACAGGCAGTAATTAGACCACAAAGCAATCGGACACACACACATACACACACACACACACACACACAAAACTTCGACTTCCACATTAAACAAATTTCAAGGACCAATTTCTTCCACTTACGTAATATTGCAAAAAGTAGGCCTATTCTTTCTCAGAAAGATGCCAAGAAATTGGTCCATGCATTTGTTACCTCCAGACTGGACTATTGTAACTCTTTATTATCAGGCTGCACTAAGAAGCCTTTGAAGACTCTCCAGCTGATTCAGAATGCTGCTGCTCGTGTTCTGACTGGAACAAGGAAAAGAGATCATATTTCCCCTGTTTTAGCTTCTCTTCATTGGCTCCCTGTGAAATCTAGAATAGAGTTAAAATTCCTTCTCCTCACCTACAAAGCCCTAAATGGCCAGGCACCTTTGTATCTTAAAGAACTTATTGTACCTTATTACCCATCTAGATCGCAGTGCTCCCAAAATGCAGGCTTACTTGTAGTTCCCAGGATCTCCAAAATGAGTCTGGAGGGCAGAGCCTTCAGCTATCAGGCCCTGCTTCTCTGGAACCAGCTCCCAGCTCAGGTCCGGGAGGCAGACAACCTTCTCTATGTGTAAGAGTAGGCTCAAAACCTTTCTTTTTGATAAAGCTTGAGGCTAATTAGTTGAGCTGTTATTAGGCTTAGACTGCCAAGGGATTTCCCATGATACACTGAGCTCCTCTGTTTATCTCTTCCTTCTTTAACTGCTGTCCCAGTAGCTGCATGTTACTAACTCCATACTTTCTCGGCCTAGTGCAGTTAGCCACAGTTCGCGCTCAAAGCCTCTGTTTCCCCCTGTCTAAAGTTGGGCACATTTAGCACCTCATGCATGTTATAACAAGTTGTAAATTGATATCTGTACTAGGTGTGCAAATGTGTTACTGTATCCTCACTCCAGTAGCAGACGTCAAGCAGGGTTAGGCTACAAGCCTAATGCTAGCGCTGTTAGCCACAGTTCGCGCCCAGACCCTCTGTTTTCCCCGTCTGCACATGCATGCAGTCTTAATTCGCTGTCTGTTTATAATGTTTTTACTCTAATCAGAGCTAGGAAAACTCTTACTCAGAGCCTGGAACTATCTGGACCACTCCTAGGCAGGGTTAGGCTATGCTAGCGGCCTCCTTCCACAGTCGGGCACATTTATCATCACATGCAAGTTATGACAAATTGAAAGGTTTAATTAATATCTGTTTTAAGTGTGCAAATGTGTTACTGTGTCCTCATTCTAATAGCAGACATCAGGCAGTGTTAGGCTATTGGACTAATGCTAGCAGCCTAACGTGTTAGCCACAGTTCGCACTCAAACTCTCAATTTTCCCCTGTCTAAGATTGGGCACATTTAGCATCACATGATGGGCTACATGGCCTCCAAGCTGTTAATTCGCCATCTGTTTTCATAGTTTTTGTAATTAATTAATTCAGAGACAGGAAAACACTGACTCAGAGCCTGGAACTCTCTGGACTGCTGCTAGCCTGGCTAGTTTGAATTTGCTGGGTGCAAGAATAGATAAGGTAGTCTTAACATTATGTTGGCTTGTAATGTTTGTGGTTTTAAATGTGTATCATTGACTGGATACCTAAAACACTGCAGATTACATAGACATGTTAACAATGGGTTTTTCTTGTTTTGTTGTTTGTTTTTTTTCTTTATGTGGCCATAATGATTGTCCAAGTACCAGACAAACTTGGAACCGGAGTGTATCTGTACAGTTGAAGTGTTCATTTAATTTTTGCAGCAGTAAATATGCAGATGTTAAAGGGCTTGTGTCTCACTTGAGTGGCCACATACAAGAGGGTCTGACTGTAACTTGTCCCTTTGATGGATGTTCTAAGATTTTTAATGTAAAGACATCCTTTTCATCTCATATTTCCGGATATCATAGAGGCTGGAATGTCAGCCACATAGCACCTGTTCATTTATGTGAAGTTGCAGAGCGGTCTTTGGCAGGTGAGGGATCACATGTTGCAGAGCCTGAAAGAATTGGTGTTGTTGATGAAGAACAAAGTAATGATTTTGGGAGTGATAAAGTGCAACACACCTACAAACAGAATCTAGCTCTGTTTTACTTGGGTTTGCAGGCAAAGTATTTAGACCCAGCCACCACAATTACAGAGATAGCAAATGAAACAAAAACTCTACAGGATATTCATCAGGAGTATACAATGGATGTGCTATCACAACAACTTGAACAGTATGTTGTTCCAACAGAGACATTAACATGTCTTGGGAAGAGTGCATACAAGCAGAGCCCTATGCATGAGGTCTTGCATGCAAATGGTCCTTTAACTACGCACCATCGAAGGCTGCAATATTACAAGACACACTGTAGCTATGTTCAGCCTGTTGAAGTCACACTTGGGTACAATGACAGAGGGCAGAAGAGGCACTATCATTACATTACAGTCCTGGAAGGTCTCAGAGCAATACTAAAATAGGGGAAGTGCAGCTCAGCACAGTTTTAATCTTCTTCTTGTTAAAGATAGTACACTCTGTGATTTCACTCATGGGCATGCCATTAAATCTAATGCCACCTTTGCTTCAGACCCAGATTCTTTAAAGGTGATGCTTTTCCAAGATGCTTTTAGGGTGGCTAGTCCTCTTGGATCTGCCAAGCAAAAGCACAAAGTATTAGGTGTCTACTTCACTCTGGGAAATTTCTATCCACACCAGCAATCAACTGTTGATCAAATACAGTTGGCACTACTCTGCAGAAAGACTGTAGATTTTGGAGTGGATAAGGTTTCCAATGAGCTTGTGTGAGTTGGAGGTAAAGGGCATTTCATTTGAGGGAAAGATATATAAAGCTACCGTTGCATGCATAATGGGAGATAACCTGGGCTCCCACATGATTTGTGGGTTTAAAGAAAATTTCAGCTTTGCTGAATATTTCTGTAGATACTGTCTAGCCACAAAAGATGCATTTCAGTCTAACCCTCTCACAGTTTTCACTCCTAGAGATCCTGCTGGTTATAATGAGACTGTGCAGTTTTTGGAAAGTCACTCTGAAGTGACCATGCATCAGGGCATTAAGGCAACAGTGTGTTCAATAAACTGTCTAATTATCATGTGTGTCAGCCTGGACTACAACAACTGACAGCAACTCTAGCACATGACCTGTTTGAGGGTGTGGTTGACTATGATGTTGCAATGTGTTTGCAGTTCTTAATTAAAACAAAAAATGGTCCAGTTATGAGTTGCTAAATAACAGACTCAGATCATTTCCTGGTGAAAGCAGCAACAAGCCAAATGCTATTCCCAGAAACAGAGCAAAGCTTGGAGGCCATGCAGCCCAAAACAGGTGGTTACTGAGGTTCTTGCCTATTTTAGTGCATGGCAGAGTTAAAGGTGCCGACAATGCTGTATGGCATTTGGTATTTCTTCTGAGGGAGTTCGTTGAAGTTGTCTGTGCACCTTGCCTTTCAGAGTTGCAGATTGCTGACATGAAAGTACTGATTGAAGAGAATGTGGAAATGAGGCAAGAGTTATTTCCACATGTAAATCTTAGACCAAAACACCACTATCTGCTTCACTATGCTAACTTGAGTTTACAGTTTGGCCCACTCATATATACTTGGACCAAGCGCTTCAGAGGTAAGCACAGCTATTTCAAAAGATGTATCAGGTCAAGTAAAAACTTTAGAAATGTGAAAAAAAGTCACTTGCTAATAGACATCAGTTGTTTCAGGCTTATCAGAGTTGCGGTAGTTTATTTAGCCTTCAGGTTCATGTTTCAGACTCCACCACCTTTTATCCAGAGCTCTATGATGGTAGCATGAGGGCAGCAGTTGCAGAATGTGGACTTAACTAATGTAACTCAGTTATCACAGAGAATGTCCAAGTCAGAGGCACTTCATATGGAAATGGTATGCCTGTCTTACTGAAATATACTGAAAGACAACTACAGTTAGGGCAAACAGCGAGCATTGTGATAAAAAATTAAACAACTGTCCTATTTTGCTATGGGGGAAAACTGCCAGCTGGGTGCCTTAGCTTGGTGTCTTTGAAACTGATGAAAATAGTTCTGATGATAAGTTCATCTGCAAACACATTGACAAGCTTAATTATTATGCTCCACTATTGTTTTATCACAGAGGTGAGAGGTTACTGATCCCGCTTAAACACATGCCACTATGGAGCATATAAAATAATTAGTTCAGCAAGCTATGCCATCACTCAGTAATGATATGATGGACTCAGTCATGGCAAGACTGGAGGTGACTGGAGTTAACAGTGTAGAAGACCTAGGCTTTGTGAAGACTGAGGACATTGATGGAATTCTGCCACCCATTCAGTGCAGAAGACTGATTCAAGCCTTCAGCGCAGGTACGTTTTTAGATTTCTAATCCTGTTCCTTCAGCACTGTACTGGATGGCTGGGCAATATGGACAAAATCAAATTTCACTATTTATGACAATGACAGTATTGTGATGATATTGTGGGGATGACTATTGGTGCTTTAGTTACATAATATTTTTGAAAAATTAATCAATGGGTAAAGACAAACAATAGAACAGCTAGACCAGTCAGGTCTTTACAATCAGGAAAAAAAAACACTTCAGTCATATCACAATATGACATCCAAAATCCTAGTCAATATCCAGTCTCATATCGTGATATTGACGTAATATCAATATATTGCCCAACCCTACTGCACTATCTGTATATACTATAATTCATGGGATAGGGCAGCAAGCTGTGACATGCATTTACAGTACACATACCATGGCCTAGGGCAAAGCAATATATCAATATTATATTAATATCGTGATATGAAACTAGATATCATCTGGGATTGTGGATATCATAATATCATGAAATGGCATACGTGTTGTCTTTTTCTGGTTTTAATCACTTAAGCCTTATTTTATTCTTAAAAATCTGTCAGAAATTGTCAAAATCAGAAAATAGCCTATCAACAAGCTCACACAACATCGTGACACACAACAGCTATTTTCGCAATTTTTCGCTATTTTTGGAAATATTAGAAAAATTAAAAAGAAGATTGATATTATTGTCACAATGCTATATTCCCATCAAAATTTCTTTCAAGGCAATTGGTCAAAAAATATTGTGATTTTTAATTTTATTTATTTATTTATTTATTTATGTTTTCATTTAATTATTATTTTTTTAAATTTCTGATTTTTTTTAATTTATTTTTTTTGTCAATATCACTTAGTCCTGCCATGGCCTGGATTGTCATAGCTTTCATTTTATATATTAATGTAACTTTGGTAATGTCGTTCATTTTTGGTGATGTATGTTATCCATAGATTCACAAGCTATTCTTGGGCCCGCTGTGACACATCTGCCGCAGACTTCAACACATCTGCCCTAAACACAACCTCTGACACCCGGTCTCATGGATTCTTCCCCATCCCATGAGATGTATGAAGTGCCATGGCACAAAATGCCACCAAACCTCATGGTTGCCATGAATGAAAAGAAAAGACCAGCGATGAAAGAAAGAAGAGAAATGGTTCATATAGTTATTGATGATTTACTCAGTAAAGACACTGGAAGGTCTAATAGAGCAAAGCTGCAGGGAATCGCCAAGGAGACTGTACTGCAATATCCTTGGTCTTTCCAAGAAAGAGAGATCGGTAGAACTAAGGTCATTGGAACAGGATACAATGTTCTCTATACAGCTAGAAAACAGAGTTGAAAATCTAAGGAGGCCGTCAATCATCAGCTCAGAAAAGAGGCCAGCAGGGGATGAAGATGCAGTGAGGAAAAGGTCCAGAAATTCAGATTGTTATGGATGTGTGCAGTGTCAGTCTGCTATTGGGAATAGAGCAGAACTACAGTCGAAACAACGTGAACTTCAAAACCTATCATCTCAGGAGTCATCCGTTCGAAAATTGATGGCCGAAACATACATTATCCAGCGTGCAACTATCAATAAAGGAAGCAGTGTAAACACTGTAATGGAAGAGTGGCCATTCCTTTTAGAAGCTGTTAACCTGTTTGATCATGCATCTACCCTCCTTGGCATTCCAGTACAAAGAAAGCTGGCAGAGGAATTTTTTCAGAAAAGAAAAGAGCATCAAAAACTTCACTCAAAAGGGATGACGATAGGTGAAGATCCAGTCCAGGTGATCTCTGGCATTGCGAGATACTTCAAGGAAATCCCTGATCATCTTTTCTACCAAAATGAGGTAGGTTGTCTCAAGATACATACAGGATACAAGGTAAAAAGAAATCAGTAAAATCCTACTTCTTTGGTTTGTTTCCTGACAAATGGAATTCCTGACCATTATTGTCTATGCTTAGCTGATGCCTCTACATATAATACTACTATATTACTACAGCAAGTACCATTACGGCTACAACTAATATTATAGCTACTACTATTACTACAACTACTCTACTAGTAGTAGAGCTTCCTCTGTGGGTGTGTTTGTGACACCAGACACACCTGAAGAGAGCGTTACAAACCTAGAGGGACAGACAGCCACACAGATACAGGCAGACAGTCTGTCCGCCTGCCTGTCTGTTTGTGTGTCTGTTGTACATTGAAAACATCGTTCATCACACTCATGGTGTATCTTTGATGTTTTATTTTCTGAAAACAGGACTCAACTGCTACGGAACTCAGCATCCCAAGTAGGGGAGACCGGGGCTGGTTGTCACAATTTTTACTCATGTATGAATTGCTCATCTTCAGAAAAACTTTTAACAGTAATTCTTACATTAAATGAAAGTTAAGGTCTTGGCTTGAAACTGGTTTCCTTTTTGCTTTTAGAACATATTGCAACAAGAAGTAATTCACCATGAAAGACACTCTGACACAATGTGACAACCGACCCCATCACGGGGTCAGTTGTCACAGGGTATGGGGTTGGTTGTCCCTGTGGAGGTTCAGTAAGGTTTCAGTGATATATTAGGATCTTAAAAGAAGATGTGTAACTTTCTTGTTTTTTAAGCTAGACACACCAAATAACATTTTTTAAATGAATACCACCTCTATAATAATTATCATCAGTGCCCCTTCTGTTTAAACAATAAGACTGAGACAGGTGATCAGTTCTCTGAATTATCTTCTCTAATGAGAAGTAAAATGGAAGAATTTGTAGTGCTATAAAATTGTTGCACTGTGAAAGTCATTGTATTCAAACAAATCATTATGAATAAGTTGCCTCATTTGGCAACAACAAACAGCGTTCAAAGAACAGGTGGCCGATGTCCAATATTTTTACTATAAAATTATTTCACTGTGAAAGCCATTGTTTTCATACAACATATTCGGACAAATCATTATGAACGAGTTGCCTCATTTGGCAACAGCAAACAGCATACCAAGAACAGGTAGCCTACATGTCCAATATCATAATAAGACTGAGGCAGGTGATCAGTTCTCTGAATTATCTTCTCAAATGAAAAGTAAAATGGAAGAATTTTCAGTGCTAAAATAATTTCATTGTGAAAGCCACTGTTTTTAAACAAATCGTTTGGCAACAACAAACAACACCAAGAACAAACAAGACACACCGCCTTAAAAAATAGCCTACATGTCCAAATTTTCTTACAGGTAGGGTAATGAAACAGCAATGAATAAAGGCAGGCTATTTTACGCACAAGCACCTGAGAAAAAAAAAATCAAACACTAAGCTTCACTCCCTTTTCAGTACGATGTGTCTAGCAAACCCTGTGCCTCACTTGAGTCACATGAGTCACAGCTGTGACAAATGTATGCCCCCAGATTGCCGGGGGTGCAGTCCCTGTGAGCCCACTCCTGGCAGCCAGCACATCAGAGCCATACTTCTCTGGACTTGCTATTTTTGTATGGCTCAATACAGACCAGGCAAAAACATTCATCCTCATCAGAGGACTCTTCTTCTGGCCTTGTCTTCTTGACCTTCTTCTTTTTAGGTGGGACACTACTTTTTGAGGGCTTGGAAACATCTGTGGGCACTTTTCTTTTCTGGCTAAAAATTCTCTTCTTAGCCTTAGCAGCCTGTTTTTCGTTTTCAATCTCTACTTTCACAGGAGTATCAACCAAAACAGCACTCGTGCGTTTTCTCCTTTTCTGTAATAGTTTCCTTGGACCAGCCTTTGGAAATGGGCAGATATCTTCTGGCGTAGGCAAACCATCCTGCTGTACCCTGGTGGAGGAGGTGAGGAGCATGCTGCTTTAGCAAGGTGGAGGAGTGACTGGTGGAGGAAAGAAGAGCCTGCTGCTGTACCCTGGTGGAGGAGGGAGGAGCATGCTGCTGTAGCAAGGTGGAGGAGTGACAAGTGGAGGAGGGAAGAGCCTGCTGCTGTAGCCTGGTGGAGGAGCAGGGAGCAAGGGCCTGCTGCTGCACATTGGAGGTGGGATCCAGGGGCCGATCCATTACAAAAGATGCGGCAAACTCATACTGCTCAAACACATCCCTGTTAAATGGGAAGATCCCAGTCAACCTGAAGCCTGCCTGAATGTTGCTAGGGGTAGCAGCGAGTGGATACGCAATGGCCACAATACCTGGAATGTCATATATGGACACTGTCTTCCCTGGTTTTTGCAACATTCAGGCATCACATGCAGAGCTGACATGCCTCTTAAAAGGTCCATACACTGATTTTTTATATAATTTTCTGCCAGTAACGGGTCAATGTCCTGTAGTTAATATCGAAATCCTTACCTGTACTACGTATGCTCTTGCCTGCTAGCTTTACCTGCCTCACAGCCATAAGCATAATATCTGCTGGCATACTTACCTGTCTGTCTTCCTCTTGAAGTTCCTGACCATTCTACCAACAAAAAACACAAAACAAACCAAAAAAATCACTGTCTGCATATCCTCAGCTGAAAAAAGAGCAGAGCAGTGAGACAACTATCCCCAACTGACCATTTAACAAACATGTTAAGCTAACTGCCACATAGGTTTAGCTTGCCAGCTAAAAGATGACTCAACAAAAACTACCACTTTTGTTTTGTTAATGAGTGTTTTATTGTAAAATACTAGTAGCCTACTAACGTATAAGCTGTTATTACAAAAAAACCACAAACATGAAAAATTACTCTGACCCATAAAAATGATAAAATATATCCTCACCTCAATGTTTAGTGTGCATTCAACAAAGTGACTAATGCAAAATGAACAGGAAGTCAGGGCTCAAATTTAATATCAACATCATTTCACAGCGTCCTCTAGTGTGGCTGTAATAAGCACTGTGACTTGTGATAGGCTTGTGATATGTTTTTCATTTGTTCGTAGTTTTGCTGAGAAGACACTAGGATAATTTGACACAATTTGTAGTGCATTGCTGAAAAGGTATGGAGTTTGTTGATTTGTTGAAATGGTGCTCAGAACTATGTAGATTGTTAGTGTTACACACATGAATAATGATATCAGTGTGTTATGGTTTAGGTTGCTTCACTGGGCATTCTCTGCAACAGAACATATTATGGCACATGAAAGAATGACATGTTGTGCTTCTGTCCCGTTCACAACACTACAATACAGGAAGTAGTGCTTCTCTACACTAACTGAAGAGAAAATGACATGGACAAAAATAGTGTAACATTACCAAAAATGACCAAAAATAACATGACGTAAACAGAAATTAGCTTTTAGACATTCGAACTGCTTAAATAAATGCATTACATAAAGCAGTCCTGTTTTTCTATTATAGCATTGCTACATAAACTCACACTTGGGTACACTGAATTAATGAATTAAAAACACAGAGCAGCAACCTGGGGTCTGCACCTTCTCCAAGCAACAGTTAGCCTAGCATAGTTTAGCTTAGCTGCTATTGCACACAAAACTTGACAACAAACCTACACACAGTGGGGATAAATGGCCTACTTTTCCCCCATGATAATACCCCTGATCTTATGTTAACTCCCATGTCTAATATGACCCATTTTCTGTAAGATCACCTGCAACATTACATATTATGGCACATGAAAGAATGACACGTGCTTCTGTCCCATTCACAACACTACAATACAGGAAGTAGTGCTTCTCTACTCCTGACTAGTGTTGTGACGTTCACGAACGAACCGATTCTTTTGAACGGCTCTTTAACATGAACGATGGGAACCGAGTCGCAGCTGGGAACCATTCTTATTTTTTTTCCTCCTCCTTTGCTCCTCCCTGAGTGAGACAGAGAACAGGAGGGAAAAAAGTAACATGCGGAGGAGCGCAGCCCAGTGCACGGTGTTCATTAGATATGCAAATGTAGCATTACGCCACCTAGAGTTGTGCACGCTGCCTTCACGTGATGTGAGTGCGCCAGTAAAAAAAAACAAACAAACAAATACGTGAGTGCCTCGCAGCGGTCTTAATTAGGAGGAGGATGGTTGTGACTCATCGTCGTTTGGACAAAATGAGCCAGGAACGGAGCAGCAGCATTTGGATGCACTTTTCTCTTGTGGAAAAACTTAATATATAAAAATCAGTCAAATGAGCCAGT
>JAQLOL010000026.1:2209915-2237621 GCA_029783665.1 Naso thynnoides | reverse complement strand
CCCCCTCACGTCTTCTCTGCTAAGACCAGGATACAGCCACGCAAAAGCACACACACGCACACACGCTTCCACACCATCATTCAAAGCATTTAAGCATTCTCTCTCTCCTGACTCTCTGTCCATGGGGATTTGGGAATAAAGGCCAGCAGAGGGATTGTTGACCACAGGGACAGAGAGAGACAGAGAGAAAGAGGACACAGAGACAGAATGTCAGTGTTTGCAGTTTCTTAAGTTTGCTTTGGTCTTGCGTAATAACACTGCAAAGGGTGCACACCGAGATGTGAAAGATTTGCCTGTGACATTTTGCACCGCGTTATCCTGGCAACATCTGAAAATCGACATTGAAACAGCCGAGCCACGAGCTGCTGCAGCTTATATATTCCGTCTAAACTTGTTATGCTACCAACAAACTGTGGTTAATTTGCACGTGCGATGGTTTGGTTGAATCGTGAGAGCTGCAGCAAGGCGACAAAAGAAGCAGAAGTAAACCCAAAAGGCAAGAGGAGTGGCATTGTAATAAATTGGAGCTGAATGGTGATTAAATGTACAGAGAGGTGGGAGGTGTACAACACAGCCCGATTGTTCCTTTATCATTTGACATGTGGGTCTGCAGACCTTTTCCCGACTGATACAGAAGACTCACCGTGACAAGGTCATATCACGCATTTTAAGCTAAAGGTCCGCAGGCTGAAATGAAGACTGACAAAGATACAATCAGCTGCATTCACATGATAATGTGATACTTTATTAATCCCCATAGGGAAAATCTCTTTTTGTCCACCTCCCTCCACAGGGAGGCCAGAGGTCAGGCTCAGCTCCTGGAGCAACTGGGGATTCGGTGTCTTGCTCAAGGACACATCAGCAGGAAGGTGGGTCGTCGAGTTTTAGGTCAGCTTGCCTCTCTGTCTTCCCGTGCCGTCAGTCTGTGAGTCCTTGCCTGCCACCTGCGAAGCACCGATTCTAAAATACTGAAGCTCTTTTTAAAGAAGAAAATCTGTGAGGGCAATGCAAACTCGTCCCTTTTTGTATAAGTTGCCGTCTCAATTTGCATTTTGAATAGAGAGAACGGAGTCTGATTAAGCTCTGGACTTTCACTGCTGGGCATTCAGCATTATGTAGTTACGGAGAATGATAAATCACTATTGTATACTGTGCAAGTTAACTTTGCAGTGTGCAAAATGACCCGTGGAACACAAGTGATACCTGTATTTTTTTTTAATGCACAAAAGATAAGCAAAAAAAAATATATCACAGATCACCGAAGCTGCTTTGTGGCCACAGATTCTTGCAGAAGCTACTTTGAACATGCTAGAACAGAATGTTCTGTAGCCACTTTACTGCGGATGTAGTTCAGTCTTTGAATATTCCATCTGAGTCATTAGTATTTTTTCAGAATCAAGCAAACATTATAGCTTTGAATCCACTTAAAGATTTTGTTCAACATTTCAGAAAAATTTCCTCGTTTACTTTCTTGACAAGAGTCACATGAGAAGATTGATAACTATTTTAAATATGGCCTTTGAAGGCGAGGCTGGATCCACGAGACGGTTAGCTTAGCCTAGCGTTAATCAGGGTTCGTGCTTCTTAATAATCCTTACAAACAAGAGTTTCTTTTAGTTGTATAGTCACATTACAAGTTGTGCAGTTCAGCACAGAACCTCCCATAAAACTACAACTTGTGCTCATCCGTGAGCTTTCGAGACAGCTGTTGTTTGAGGCTAGTAAGTTATTGTCCATATCTTCATGTTCATGGTACAGTCCTGACAGACCTGCATCTTGTCTAAATCTCCGCATGACAGTTGATATTATTTCCCAAAATGTCAAACTTTTCCTCCTACTCCTGTCAAGATTCTTGGGGGAAATCAAGTCCAACTTTTGTGCCATGACAGACAGTTTTGGAGATGATCAGATGTTCAGAAGTCCATGTACTAAACGCAACACTGTGTAACGTCTGGAAAAAAGATAGTTATATTGTCAGCGGTGGTGGGTAGAGAACTGAAAATTTATACTCAAGTAAAAGTACAATTACTCCCATAAAAAATTACTCAAGTAAAAGTAAAAATGAGCATTTCAGAAACCCAGTCTAGTAAGTAGTACTAACAAGTAAGTAAGTACAAAATACTTTTCACTTTAATATTTAGCAGCATGTGCTTTTTAAATCATTTAAAATTGCACAATTAACCCATTATTGTAAAAATTCTTTCTTATATTCTTTCTTAAGTTTAGGCTGTTGTGTTTTTTTGTTGTACTGGTACAGGTGTTGGCCTAATGCTTCACTTTTTTTTTTAAATAAATATTTTTTAGAATGCCAATGTCACACCTGGCCCGGGACTACAGATGAAAACTAGTTTCTTGGTCCATTCTGTCGTATTTACAGTAATGCTTATCAATACGCACTGTCCCTGAGAAATAAACTCAATAAATAAATAAAAAGATAGTGCATTTGCGGGGCTGCGCGCAACGTTATATGTCACCTCCAAGGTCGATGTGGGTCGCCAGTCTCTGGCACTGTTATTTTGGGGGTCGCGGGTTGAAAACTTTGGGAAAATCTGGACTAGACTATTTGTAAAGAGGTCTAAATGACAAATGTAGCAAAAATAAAAAGTAGATTACTGGTTGAAAACATATATTTCTGTAAAGAGTAGAAGTACAGTTCAAAAAAGGAATGTGAAAAGTACTTGCTCCCCAAAAACACTACTTTTTTACTCATGTGCGTTACTTGTAACATGTTACTACCCACCCCTAGTTACCAAATACTGATGCTTTGGGTCAGCGTCACGGTCCGAGCAGCGGAAATCAAGAACTTTGGGTCGAACTGAAAGCCGTCATTGTGATGCTTCCCCGTGTGGATTAATTCCCCATCAGACTGAGCAAGGCACTGATGCCGCCAGGCATGGTGTAACTCAAAGGTTCCACTTTGGCAGCCACGCAAAAATGTGTGCACTCATTGCACTGTAAGGCAGCTGGGATCAAAGGAGCCACCAAATGGCTTAATGTTAAGAATATATCTCGCTCTCAGTGTGATTCTCGCTGCAAACCCACATATGCTGCCTGTCTGCATGATTGACAGCTTCTAGACAAGTTAATTCAAAAGCTTCCCGGCACCAATTAGACAAAGGCCCACATTTCTGCCCCATATAGGTCACTGACGAACCTTTTCATGCTATAAATGCTGCTTTTGCTTTTGAACTTTGGTGCTGCCAGTGAGTGTGCGTCAGGGCCCGTAAGTTGTAAAAGTTGAACTGTGACTTGTCACGTTGTGCTCTGAACCACATTTCCTGTCAGGCAGAGAGGAACAGCACTGAGTGTGTGTGTGTGCATGAGTGTGTTTTACTGCTATCATTAAAGGAATAGTTCACCATTAAAAGGGGAACTGGGGTTCTTCACAACAAAGCAGCAGTGGTATTAGCAGCAGAGTGTTACTGCCCTCCCCCACATCTCTCTGTCTTTGGCTGCAGCCCCGTGTCTGCTGTCTGTCTATCTGTCTTTCTGGCCTGTTTTAGCTCTCTGCCCGGCCATGGTCTGCTTTCATCCTCGTCTTTTTTTTTTTCATCTAAACTCATTCCTGAGCCTTTTTCTCTCTCCTGCCTGTCTCTTCATCTGCACCTGCCAACTTCCCACTCTCACTATCCCTCTTTTTCTCAGATTCAAGACGCCACTCAGTCTTCTCTGCCCCTTCCTTCCACATCCAGCTACATTTCTTTCTCCCTCCCTTTCACCATTTCCATTTCTACCCTCCACCACCCCTCCTTCCTCCTCGCTGCGGCACCTGGCGTTGAGGTGTCGCTGAGGTACAGTAGACGGCTCTTTGAAGTCCCAGGGGCCCTCGGGGGCTCAGTGTGTGTGTGTGTGTGTGTGTGTGTGTGTCAGGAAACTTTTTTATCAGCAGCTCCAGTCAGGAACATTTGGCATTGCTTTTGATTTGGGCGCCTCTAATGTTAAAACGACCTTCCCTGTGTAAGTGTTTGTACATGTGTGTGTGCTGTTTCCTGATTATGCAGAGGGGGGCATTTACAGCCCTATTACCATTCCTTTTTTTCCTTTTTTTTTCCACCAATCAAAGCTGGACATTAAAAGGGAAAGTTTAGTTTTTTCCTCTCCAAACTTAAGGAATGAAATTAGAGCTAAACTCCACATTTTTGTCTGTATAAATGAGTTTAATACAGTGACTCCTTCGGGATATAAAACAACAAGAGCATTTAAATAAGACAATAAAAACTAATTTTGTTACCATGCTTGAGTTACATGTGGTTGCAGAGTATTTCGCAGTAGAAACATGGTTTGGTCATATTTTAACTTACTGGGTCCAGGGCTGGCACAGTTGCAGAAGAAGTGGGGGAGGAGCAGAGGAAAAAACACCTCTGTCCTAAAGTCTGCTGTAGTCAGCAACCAACCTGGAGAGAGAGAACGAGAGGGGGTGGTAAGGCAGAGAAAGAAAACCATGAAAATTGTTGAAGAAAAAGAAGAGAAAGGAAAAAGAATCGAGGGAGAAGCAGACGAGAAAAAAATGAGGTTGGTGAGAAAGCGAGAGAAAGAGGGGGAGAAAGAGGAATCTGTGAGTCACTGTTTAACTGTGGGCTGCTAGAAGTCGGCTAGCCATGTTAAAATACCGTCTGGGCACGCACACACACACACACACACACTTAAACACACACACTTAAACACACACACACACACACACACACTAACCTCTTAGAAAATACAGAAATGTGCCTAAAATCCAACAATGGTTGGCAAAGCACAAGCATATACGCACACATACACACACATATTAGAGGTTTATGCAGAAATTCTCTCTCTGCCTCTCTCAGACTTGCTGCCCAACAGACCAGCTAATTATTTTCAGTTGGACATCAGGCACGCACACACCTCTGCTGCACATTCCTCAGAAAGTAATGAGCTGCTTTTCTACAAAGGTAGGAATTTAGGCGAAGGTCAAAAATAATTCTTTCCATCTCAGAGAGACGGACTTTGCAGCAAAGTCGGAGCAGTGACACCGTCCAACCCCGAAGTGATCAATTATTGATGATTTTTCTCTGAGGAAGAAGTGAGTGGATTACAATTAGTTCTTGTTCATTCCCGGACAGAGGACTGACCTCATCTTCAAACATGCAGCACATGCAACATAATTCTCTTAACTTATTTCCATCATTATCACCAGCATATTATTAATTAGTGGTGGGAACATCACAGAGTAAATCACAATGCAACACTTCCATAACTTATTAGATTCCACATACAGCAATACTAAGTACATTCTAATACAATAATCAAAGAAAATGATGTCAGTGTAAATATCAGTCAAACTCATCTTGAACCATTTTTATGTATTTCTTCTTTGTCAAATGAATTCCACTTTAAGTAACAGAGAAAGAATGGAAACGAAGAGAAATGATCTCAGTGGTTCTATATTTACATTATATTATCATGTGTATCATTAACACAGTATCAATATTCAATTTTTAATATCCCAGTTTTTGTCAACACCAGCATTGGTTATCACACCGAGCTTTTTTAATAGTTTAAAGCCCTAAAAGTCAGAAAAAAAGAGTCCACGGCCATGGTAGCAGCTCATTGGATGCTAACGTCATGCTAACATGCTTACAAGGATTAGCCAATACGTTGATGTTCAGTTTGTAATGTTACCATGACAATAACGTAAGTTACTGTGGTGAAAATATCAACATTGGTATCTACCATTCAGGGACAAGACGTGTCTTTAGTTTTGAAGATATCTGATGAGAAACCAAATTCAAATCAATGAAATAACTTTCATCCTGAGGGGCGCTTAAATGTTGATGCCAAATTTTTACAGCAATCAGTCAAATAGATGTTGAGATATTTCACGAAAAACTAAAATTATCAACCCTTATGGTGACGCAACAGAAAAAGTTCCAGGGTCTCCGAAGTCTGCAGGCTTCATCCTCTGCAGAACATGAATGTCGGCACCAAATTTCACTGCATTTTAACAAATCAAACATCCGTTTTCATTTAAACCAAACTGTTGCACTGACCAACAAAAATTGTCGTCCCTTGAGCCACACAGCTAGCTAAAACTCAACACAACTGTTTTCTGTGAGCTGAACAGTCAAAACCCAAAGATATTTATTTTTACAGTGACATAACACAAACAAGAAGAGAGAATTATCACACGTGAAAAGCTGGAACCAGCATTCTAGCATAGTATCCTAAACGACTGAAAAGATTCAGCATCTAGACTCGAAAACCCATCACTCTTCAGCTCCTTTGGGTGTTCAACTGTTTATTAATTTATCACATACTGTTTTCAGGTCATTTACTGCTGCAGGCCCTTTGCTCATTAGGCAACAAATGCATATATTAATCCAATTTCTATGCATCTCAGTTGTATTAGCTCATAGATTGTAATTAGCATTAGACATGACAAGGATCCTTTGCCTTTTTATTTGTGCTTGTAATCTGCACCACATTCTTCCAACAATCTTGTTGGAGTGACTATGAGAAACTTTTAGTTTTTTGTCGATTCTAGCGCCCCCTTTGGACAAAAACGGTAGTGACACAATCGCCTACTAAAGATCTTTGGTAGCGCGAGCCAGGCAGGCAGAACTCCGGCATAACACCGGCAGCGTGTGCATCTGTTTTGAAAGCGAGTGAAAGAGAGACGGCCGGATGGATGGCGATGAGGTAATATATTTATACGTGACTGAGAAATGAGTTATGAGCCAGTTGTGTGGCAGTAATGTCCCCCGAGACCTATTACCTCTATTTTCTGTAGGCCTGTGTTGCATTAATGTTACATGCTAAGGTGCAAACTAACAGCCGTAGGCAGAGAATATAAATGCATTATTGTAATTCTCAGAACAACGAAATTTTTTAACTAATTGTGTCCTCTGAGTTTGCGGGGATTCAGACCCGATCACTATACAAATACATAACACAGCAGTCTTTTCGCTGAAGGTCTCGTTTGCTGTTACCGGAAATTTATCTGAGGAATCATGAGACTGTTTTCGCAAATACTCAGAGTTCCCTGTTGTCACCTCAGGTTTTACACACTTAGTCAATTTAGGTATTTTCACTCAATCATGAAAACAACACACTAAATCTTTAATTCGAAACCATGACACCGTGCTTCATTCACACTCAACCCATGGACGTTTTTGCTAAATATTTTATAAAAGCCTCAGCAATTACAGAGGGAGACTGAGAATTATGCAGCATGTGATGTTGACTTCTGCTCCTTCCTCCTGCTTCATTTGACAAAGCCCAGTGAAGACAGACAGAGGAGAGGATGGACAGAGAGAGAGAGAGAGAGAGAGAGGCGGGGGTATGACAGGTGTGTTCATTTTGGGTTTCTTTGTCTCCATGTGAAACCAACGTGAAGCCCTGACAGAAATGTGACAGATACCTGCAATGTCAAAAACCGGCAGGCTCGCACACATTCTAATTTGTCAGCTGAGATAGTGTTTTGGTAGCGTGGGAGGTGCAGTGTGCTTGTGTGTGCTTCCCTTCTGTGCACGTGTGTGTGTGTGTGCGCGCGTAATGCACGCACGCAGACACACAGTCGTGTCAGCGCCTCCTCTCTCTGCCGGCTCTCTGTACCTTCCTGTCAGTTCAGCTTGTCATTCAGGGATCAATGAGGAGAAACTTTTTCTTTCTCTTTACTTTGTTTAAAATTTGTCATGCTTTTCTCAAACAGGGGAAATGGGCAGAAAGGGAGACAGAAAACTGCAGCAACAGTCGAGTGGGGTTTTATCACATGTTTGACAGGAAACGCTCTGCATTGGAACAGAGAGAATTCACAGAGTTAACAAGCATGATTTTCAGGGCTTTATAGGGGAGATGATGGGAGTGTTTGCAGCGTAACAGCGAGGAGAAAAGAGAGGGAGCAGGTGGAGGGGAAATTTGATAAAAGTGGAGGCACTCCTGACTAAACCTGTTGGAAGAGCTTCGCCAAAAAACCAAACCCAGTGTCCTCTTGATTAAGCTGCAGAGAGGACAAATGGCCTGAATGATGTTTATATCATCTTTGAAAGAAAATCATCATTATCAATGATATATTGACATAAAGTTTAGGCCAAACCGGCATAAAGGACTGACTATAAGCTCATCATGGGCCCATGGGCAGCACAGTGGATCAGTAGACAACACTGTCACCTCTCAGTGAGAAGGTTCTGGGTCCAAGGCCGTCCATTTCCCCACCACCAAAAACATGTGCATAAATTAGGGGTGTAATGATAAGTTTTACAATATAACAATATAATACATATACTGATGGTGATACAATATAAGAACAATGTGGGCTTATTTGAAGCGATACGATATTATATGATTCAGTCACCATGTTTACATGGACGCCAACATTCCGATATTAACAGTCTGATCATTTTCATCGCCACACATGGAGTCATGAAAGACAGACAGTGATTCCTCGCTATTTAACCTGCTAGCTTAACTCCACATTTTGAATTCAACACAAAGATGCACGACAGGTTCTGTGAAACGTTTAATCTTGTGGAAGGTAAGCCGAAGATTTACAGGATCCCTTGGCTCCTCGAAGAGCGAAACATCACAGCTGAAGGCCAAATCAGATTCACGAAGAGTTACATCGTTTTTACTCTCCTAAATCCCTCCCCCGCAACATTTCCTTCCTCTTAAAATAAAAGTTTTTAATAGCCCTGACTGCTAAAAATTATGGTTCTTTAAATAATTCATATTTGCAAACAGGTCTTAACTTGTCAGCACTGACTTTGCTTGAGCTAAGAGTCACGCCACTTCCTATTCAACCCCATTAAACCAGAAAGTGGACACAGTCAAACCATGAGAAAATCATCTTTAAAAGTTTATTTAATATTCAATCTATAAATGTATTACTGAGACTGAGTAGTGCTCTTATCTCCTGGTAAATGAATTACAGTTTCAATTTGCATATCGAGTGAATTGAACTGAAAGTGGCTCGGGCCCAAAGCGTGCACCAGAGCTGTCGTGTGCCTGCTGATAACCAGGCTGCCAATTCAGGATTTGGCAAAAGCGTGTTTGTGTAAATCTGTAAGAAGTCTGTGGCACAGGGTTGAGGACACAGATCTAAAAATGGACACTCATGTTGGAGAATGTTCTTGCAGTTTCCATCAATTGTGTTTTATTTCTGTCTCCATGAAAAGTCTGTGGATCGCCAAACTATTACAACCAGTGCAGTGTCTGCATAAAACGTGCACGTACTGAATGAGCCATCTGTTTATCCTCTGCTGCTTGCAGCTTTTTAAATATTATCGACATGCAGAACCGGAGAGAACTCGCAGTTCTGGATGCAGCATTTCCAAACCCACAGTTTTTGACATACAGGTTCCAGACCCACTGAAAGAAAAGCCATTGAAATCTAACTCCAAGAAGTTTTTCATTCAGATGTAACAGTGAATGACCTCAGTTATCATTACTGTTGATTGAATGCATGAACCCTTTCTAAAGCTAGCCAGCTGCCCCGTTATATCGAGTTCCCAAGGCATCACAAAGGATAGATTGGCATTATTTATCAAAGGTGGCAAGCTAATGTTAGCATAATAGTATTAATTTGATCACTGCACACAACAGGCTTATTAAAACATTCACTTTAGATTTAAATCAGCTCAGGCCTCATCAGGTTTTTCCTCTCTTTTGATCACTGCTTATCCAACCTACTTCAAACTCGACCCTGCATTTCCTTGGGTCATCGGCATGACATGCACAAACTGTGAGACGATCAAAATTTGAGAAGAAAAGCACAGGGCAGACATAAACATGCTTTTCATCTTCGGTTTTTCTTAGACTCATCCTGAAGAGATCATGAATGTGCACACTGAATTTTGTATCAGTACATCCAATGGCTTTTGAGATGTTTTAGGTATTACACAAGTGGGACATGTATCGAAGCAACAAGGGGAAGTATGAGAAGTTTGATTACAAGACATTCTTTGTGTTGGAAGTTTTACTTTGAAAATCTTTTGAATTTTTGTAGTTTTAAGTCTCCTTTTTTTGAAATGTTCAGTAGGTATTCAGTAGATAAGCTCCGCAATCTCAAACACTTGATTTTATCAAAATTATTTTTTATGGCTCTAAAATTAAGACAGAAAACTGCATTATAAAGTACAAAAAATAAATGGCTTTTTTTTCCAGATACAAGCATTTAAATCAAAACCCGTGTGAACCAGAAGAAGAACACAAGAAGAAAAAGAAACTTGAGATTTACAAAGTTTCAAAACTTTAAAACTTAAAAGTTCCTGGCTGCAACATTTAATGGGTAGTGAAACTGGCCCTATTCATTATTGATGCCCACTGAAAATCTGCATAATAAAATGAGACCTACAGCGAGAAATTTGGCTATTTCCAACTCGCTTTTTCCGACTGCCTGCCACAGGTCGGAGGCACCGGAAGTCAGACGATGCAGTTTTATGTAGCGGAAGCTACAGCAGAAGGTTACAGCGCCACAACAACTTCCGTTACCTCGACACTATGCATCCTGCAAACAGCTGTTTGAAAAAAAAAAAAAAAAAGTACAGTCGAGGGAGGCGCGTCACAAAAACGTTGCGTCCTGCTCTCACTCTTCCCAAACAAATGCACGGGGTAACCAACAGCCGGATCCAGGGCTTTACGACAACAGGTGTTGGTGGTCATGCTGCCTTTTTCCAGAGTCGGCACTAAAACCAACACAAAATCAAAGTTTCGTCCAGCAGCTTTAAAATGAGTGTGTACTCATACAAATGATCAAATTAAAAATCACGTTTGTTTCCATTCATGTGTTTTGTTTTCGGTCCAGCGTTCTGAGCGTGCTGTAACGGCTGACTCAAGCAGCACGTGTGCTTCAGGCTGCAAGCGAATGTGTGCCAGCAGCTGAACTTTCCTCGCCGTCAGAGTGGCACAGACTTCATCTTTCCACTGCTGCTATGACAGATCCGATCAGACTTAAAAAAAAACTAAAGTGCCGGGGTTTGTTTGCTACTTGAACACAGCATGAGTCGTGTGAGTCATGGTTGGAAAGTCAGACGCCGAACAGACCAAAGCATGAAGTGAAAGGAACAAAAGCCTTCGCAATTTTAACCAACTAAATAAACCTGATTTGGATACAGAGAGAAGAAGCAAAGGACGGAGAGGGAGTGTAAAAAACAGGCAGTGACGGATATGATAGCAGTAAAAGAGAAAATGTGAGATAATCACTGCGTTTGTGTGAGAAAGAGATTTTAAAATCAGATGAATATAAAGGGGCGTGAAGAAAGAGACACACGAGGTGGTGTGAGAGAAGATAAAGAGAGAAACTGAGGATAGAATACAAAGCGGGACTGCAAGTGTGTGTGTATGTGTGTGTGTGTGTGTGTGTGCATACACCAGGTGTGTACGAGTCGTCCCCAAGGTCCTTCTAGCTGTCTCCTCCTATTGATTAGTTCATATTGATCTGGCTTGGCACGTACACTCTGACACACACACACACACATGCACACACACACACAGAAGCTGCATGGTTGACTTGATTTAGCCGGGCTTTGACACGGGGGGGGACATGAGGGTACATTGTTAACACACATGAAAGCATGCTCGCACACCTGCACACACAGTCCTCTCATCATTTCGCCTCTTAAAATGACAAGCATCTTCCCTCGGACCCGCACACTCGCACTCACACACACTTGTCAAACAGAAAAACCTCACTTTGCCTATTTGCTCGTGTGCATTGGCTGTCTGGCAAACAGGCAGAAGAAACAATGAGAGTGAATGAGACAGGCTGTCGGTAGAAAACTCAGTGTTCTGCACAAACCTGATAAATCTCCAGTTTCAGCTACAGCCACATCAAGTGTATGTTTCAGCTCGTAGATCAGTTTAGCTTGGATGAGGCTAACTTAAAGCGATTAACGATGGATCATGTGGCTAGTTGTCTGGGTAAGATTTTATCTTGAAAAGCAGCAGCCTGCAGAATTATCGCACAGCTGCTGCCTCAGCTTTAAAGGAAAAGTGCACTTTTTTGGGAATGCAGCCGATTCATCCAAAATCCTGTTGTAAGACAAGAAGATTGATGCCTTTCCCTTCTCTGAGCGTTCAGAAGGTTGCCAGATACCGCCCCATCTGAGTATTTTTGCATGCTCAATGGCAGGGATGGGGAGACGCCTTTACTGCCGTCTTAAGGGCTCGTAAACACATCCAAAAATCTCCAGTTCGCTCCACCTACATGCTGCGACCGAGAATATTCACCACGCTAAAGAGACATTGCCATCATGTGCAAAAACAGTGAGGATCTAGTTTTCTGGGTGTAGTGACACAGCTCGGTTTTGCTCTGAAAATGAAATAATATTTCATAGCGTGGTGAATGTGTACCTGTGGCAACTTGCACATTTACTATGCTATGAATTGATATTGTTTTTGTCAATTCCACTAAAAAATATGTGCAATTAATAAAATTAACTATGGAAAATTGTGTGAATAATCAAGATTCATTATTTGAATCCACTGACAGCACAACTTTGAATGCTTTTGAGGACTAAAAGCATCACAGATATAAAACATAGAGTCAGTCTGCCTTCTTTCTACAGGAGTTCTGTGCTCTGTGGACTCAGATAACAGCAGGCAGGGGCGCCTGGTGGTTCAGTCGGTAGAGCAGGCGCCCCATATACAGAGGCTGTGTCCTCGCCGCAGTGGACCCGGGTTTGATTCCACCTGTGGCCCTTTGCTACATGTCATTCCCCCTCTCTCTGCCCTGTTTGCTGTCCACTCTTCAGCTGTCCTGTATATAAAGGCACAAAAGCCCCCAAAAGTATCTTTAAAAAAAAAAGAAAGAAAGAAATCCTCAGCAAAACAAACGTGCCAAGTATAAATGCTCAAAATGGCGGCCGTCATTTATGTAGGTTACACCTGTAGGCTCCGCATGCAGCTAACGCAGAAGTGTAAATCAGGCTTTACTCCTGAACAATCAGTCCCCATCACTTCTGAAATGACGGCTACGCCCCTGAGCAAAGGTCAAAATTGGTCTTAGATGAAGTGCTCTCTCTCTCTCACACACACACACACACACACAATAAATTTAAAAATGGATTTTTGTGTTAATAGCATTAGTTAATTTTTTTTTTTTTTTTTAACTGTCGGTTGATAGATGACTGATCAGTGTTCCTCTTCATGTTTGCAGTCAGCATGGCATCTTAGCATTAATTTCCGAGTTACTTTATATTTTGTGGAAGGGAAAGAAACACAGACAGAAAACAGATTTCCGAGGTGATTGAGGGAGGGGGTTGACAGAAAAAGAGTTTTATCGCTTCATGATATTAAATGAATATTGTTCCTTGGATCATTTCACTGCATCATAAACTCTCACCCTCTCTTGATTTCCCTCCTACCTTTCCTTTTCTTTCGGCAGCTCTCGCCCTGGTTTCATTTGAAAGGTTCACGCCTCAGAGGTTTGAATAATATTCCCAACTGGCTGTCAGATTTCATATGCAGGCTTTTTCTCTTCACTAGTGCAACATCCGACCATTGGCCTTTGTTAAGGGGAAGAGTGGCACCTCAAACAGATGCCGTATTAAAGGAAATCATTTTTGGACAGCAGCGACAGCAGAGACAAAAGAATGAGGATAAATACAAAGTGTGAGAATTAGCCATCAAGAAGTGTGTTAGCTGTAGACTTATGTCTTTGAGACCTGCGGATCAGTGGGTTTAACTTGCAAAGAGTGAGTTCGGTGTCAGTCTGGAAAAGTTAAAAAGTGTCTCTCCTGCTATTGTCAGTGGAGTTTCATTTAAACCTCGTACAGTATGAACAAAGTCTTCTTGAGGAAACTTTTTAAAATCGCCAAAACACTCATGTATGGCAGATTTTAGACCTTATCTAGTCAGAATAGAAACCTTGGTTTAATGCCAGGTCGAGGTCACCTCCCACTGTAAGGTGTTCTAAAAATACTATAAATCTAAAATAATAATTTTAGATTTGTATCCAAAAACTTCATTCAGTTGTGTTTGGACAGAGGTTATTTTTGCCCTATGCTTACACTGTTCTGCGAGTAAAATAGATTAAAGTAGACAATATTTGTTCAGTTCGATATTTTTTTAAAAAGTTTTAAAAAATTAAGCTTGATGAAAAGGATTAAAAGCAGAGATTCTCTCCAAATGATGTAAGGTAACTTTACTGAACGTTCACTCGACTCTTCAGAGCCCCTGAGCTTTACAGTGTTCAGTGTATAGTGAGTGTTTCACCCTCTGTCTACTTGTTTTTTGGTTTAAGAACACAGATGCAGTTGTGTTGAGTCTAGAGCTGCGTTCAGACATTTGACGACCATGTTTAATTAAATGCACATTCGGCAGTTTCTGGAAATGTCCGTGCCATCAGGACGTCAGTGCTGTAAGGAGAATCTGAACACTGATTGGCTGTCGCGACAAGAGTCACACGATATCAGATGAAAAGTTCAGTTGTTTCAGCTTCGCCCTTCTGGACTTTTGCATGTTTTGGTCACATACTTTACTTCCATCACTTCTTATTCACTAGAAGTTTTCATAGCGGTTGGTTCAGATCTGCTGGAGGTGTAAAAACAAACAAACAAAAAACACCTTTTAACAAGTTCACCATATGGCAGCTTGTTTCTGCTGCATCAAAGGGGCCAAAAGAAGCTTTTGCTGGTGCATTTTTATTCCCAAAAGCAATGCAGGTATTTGTAAACAGTTTATCTCCATCAGCGAGGCTGTTAATCATTGATTTACTTGCTGCAGAAGTGGTTTAGTACTGCAGAGCTGTACACTCGACTCATATGCCAGTGATACTGCTGCTGTTCATAAAGTATTTTAAAAGTTTTACCTTCAATCCACCATCCACCTGCTCCAGGTCGACATTTTCGTGGAGGGATTTTTCTGTTTTTATTTTATTTTTTCTCTTTTCTTTTTTGCACATTTACATATTAGTTCCACGAGTTAGCTGAACTAATTGTTTCTGAAGTTTGGTAAAGCATAAAGTCCTTTTCTTGACTCCCCACAAACGCTGTTACAGTGCTCTGCACTCTAGTGGTCTTAGAGGTGAACATGGCCAAAAACCCAAAATCCAAACCTTCTGATGGTTTGATGAGTTTTAAAAGGTATGATAGACTGATCAGTTGGTGGACAAAACAAAAAAATCTGAAAGACAGTAATACTTTCATCCCTAACAGGTGGAAAAGGAAACAGAGACGGATTGAGAGCCTGCAGTCCACCAGCCAGCCAGTAGTCAGTAATTTGGGCTAAAAAGGTCAGAGTAGCTGATGGCTCCATCCATCTAAAATGGCAGCTGACCTATGAGAGTGGGTTTGGGGTCATGGTGGATTAGAGAGAGGCAGAGACACACAGAAGGTTTACAAAAAACAGATGTGTACCACTGAAGCTGCAGTGTTCATGTTTTCTCTGTTTTCTGCTGTAATCACAAGTAAAACTGAATGTGTGCTATTTGTTGCACACAGTTTTTGCTATCTTGATTTTCTGTTTACATTTTATTCATCAATGCGTCCTAATACCTCTCCATTTTACCTCTCGTGAGGAGTTACAGCAGGTTGTGTAATGAATGAATCAATCTAACATGGTAGCTGACCTGTGTGCACATCGAAAAGTGAAGGTCGTGAAGAAAAACAACACAAACAATCAGACCACAGTTTAAAGGTAAGAGAGAGAAAACAAGTGTGAATTCACAACAGCTGCAAAAATGTTGGGGAGCAAAATACTGTTTACTTGTTTGGATGTTAAATCTTCCTTTACTGTATATTTGGAAAGAAAGAAGGTGAAGAAATAAAAACTACTGTCTGCAGTGATGCCTCCCACAAGAGTCTAGAGCCACGTTTCCATTAATTCTAAGGCAAATTCTAAGTAAGCTTCAAAGTTTTGCAAAACAGAAAATATGAATTAGGAGTGTATCCAACAGCTGGTGTGGAGTAAATAACTAGGCTGTAAAACATAGTTTGGTTGAGGGTCATTCTCATGAAGCCAAACTAAGACGTCTGTGAAGATTTTAAGGACATACTCATGAAAGCTTGAAATAATTAACTTTTATTTGAAAGTTCATTATGTCTTTAATGTGGGACAGTTCATTATTTGGTAGCAAAATAGTATTTTATATGTTTTTAACTGATTTCTGAGTCAAAAATCCATTACTGTAACGCGTTCGAGGAAATTTTCATGGCTTCCCCTCAATTCAGCATTATAAATATTCCATCAAGTTCATGAAAATGAATATAAATTTGTTTAAAACTGTATAAATTAACAGATTATAATAAGATATAATGGTTTCCAACAATGTACAAAAAAATATTTGAGGAAAATGGTGTGTCTGTACATGCAGCTTTCATTACTGCTGCACTGTGTTCACGGTCCTGTCTGAATCACAGCGTTCTTTCAAATAAAGTTTCTTCAACCCATAATGCACTGCGAAGAAGTGCATTAAGTCCCTTCTTGTGCTTGTAAAATACATGAATATTTCAGCAGCAAAGCAAAAAATTTGCACCAACTTAGGGAAACAAACACAGAGTCCACAACTGATCTGGTGGCTTTGTCCGTTTGTGACAGAGAAAATACTGAGTGCATGTATGGCAGATGTGACGCCTGCAAGGACCTTGGATTCCCTGTAGTCATGGCTCCTACCACAAAAAATAACACTGTGTCATCGAGCGAATGGGTCACTACATCAACACCTATGACAAAAAAAACTGCAGGATGGCACTACCACCGAATTCAAGATGAAAACGACAATCCTGGAAGAGGAAGCTGCAACCATCGAGAAGCTTCGACCTGCCCCCTTTTCTGTTCTCATTTGCACAACGTTGGACACCAGTTCACGTGTATCAAACAACTGAATGAGAGCTTGACTGTGATCGACATTGTAGTCCATGTCGACTACCGCGAAAACTACACCTGCAAATGAAACAAAGAATTCAAGAACATTCAGTTTGGTGCATCTCACCAACAAGTCACATTGCACACGGGGGTGATGGACTTCAGTGGTGGACAAGCTGAATCATTTGCAGCTGTATCTGGCGGCCTAAGATATGATGCTGTCGCCACACGGGCACATCTGGAGCCAGCCCTGGATCACATTGGAGTCAGCAGCCCCATGGCACAAAACATCCACTTCCTCACAGGTGGACCGACATCTCAGTACAGGTGTAAGGTAGCATTCTACCTAGCTTCCACTGTGCCTTTTATGAAAGGCTTTAAGATAGTGACGTGGAACTTCACTGAGGCCTCCCATTGGAAAGGAGCCTCTGACGCAGTAGGAGGGGCACTTAAACACCTGGCAGATTGTTTGGTGGCCTATGGCACAGACATCCCAAATGCTGGTGCTTTGCTATAAAATCTGTCAAAGCAATCATCTGTGAGGCTTTTTGACGTGACAGAGGAGAACATTGCAGAATGTGGGGAACTGGTCGCTCCATCCCATAAATCAATTCCAGGGACAACACCCTGCTCCTGTGGGCACATAAACAAATTCACACTCACTTACCTCCTTTCTGCTGTTTTTCAGTTTTGTGTTGTTCTTTTTGGCACTCTTTATATGAGCGCAAATTATAATTTATTTAAGGTCGTCTATTTTCATGTTTTTTCAACTTAAACTAAACTAATTTCTCCAAAGCCTGTTGCAACAGAGCCTGGGAGGATCAAGTTTAGAGAAGTCTCTTGCTTCTGTCGCCACACTTGTGACTGCTTCTCCCCAAAGGAGTTTGTCTTCACCCGCAGAGATCCAGAGGAGTGTGAAGAGACCTTCAAGGTCGGGACATGGGAGACCTCTGTCCAGGCTCGGTAACACAGGTAGGTTTAAGACAACTCATAAAGTTGGAAACAGAGAAGGAAAGCTAAGTGCATTAGCTAATGTAGCCAATGTTAGCCTTACGAAGCCACTGGTTCAGGTTGTAAAATGTGACCCCATCCATTTGTCAGTGAACAAAACAGTCTTTTTATTCTTAACATGAAGACAACACCAAGATCTCGCTGCGACATTAACGTTACTTTGGAAACGAAGAGCTCCCTCCCTGTTGAGAGATGATAAAGTTAGTCTGGCCTTGGAAAAATAACTTTTTACCAAGTTTATTTCTCACTACCTTCGCAATGATTCTTCTCTCATGTTTTCATGTCCATATGAGTAATCCCAAACTCCAGTTTGTCTGTCGAAACAGCTGTGAAGGTTCATCTGTACCAGTGATGTGATGTATGTCCTCCCCACAAGCAGAGCCAGAGCCATACCCGTGACGTCACCGCTTAGCTTGTCGGAAAATGGCTACGTCCTATTGGCGAAAGAGTGAGTTACTGTCTGGTTTTCCAGCAATACTAGATAAATATAAAGTTTGAATTCAGTGCCATATCTTCCCTTGTGTAAAAATCAAACAATCCATATTTCATCTCCACTTTAATAATCAGTTTAATGTGCATTTAGACCTGGTTGCTGATAGAACTGAGTTGCAGCTACCTAGTATAAATAGATCATAAAGATTTTTAAAAAATCATAAAGTGCATTAATTGTCTGTGTATATACACACACACTAATAACTTTTAATGTCCCTAACTTTTGAGTGTTACTCTGACAAATGGCTGTTTCTGCCAGGGTTCCCCATCTTCCTTTGTTCTGGTAAGATGTATTTTCCTCACACTAAATACACACAGCACATTTAGACTGATTGGGGGGGGGGGGCATGATGGTGTATTGCTTTCCCAGGAGAGTGTGATGGCTGGGAGGAAGTGACAGACATCTTAGAGGAGTGTTTTTATAGTCCATATGTTGCCTGTCAGGCGACAAAGCTTCACCCTGTTGCACACACACCCAGGAGAAGAGAGATTCACAAAAGAGCTGCTTAAACATGGAGAGCACACAAACACGCACTATATGACGAACACACACTCATGCATGCAAACTACACACACAGGAGGGATTCACAACTGAAGTACTGTTTACGTGTGACCTCTTGTGAACTTGTCTGTTTTGAAATCCAGAGTCGTGTACAACAAGGAAAGCATTCTTTGTGAAAAACCTTGTTCTCAGGCAGTGCATGCTGTTGAGTAACATGTTTCACTCTATACATAAAAAGAGGAGTTAAAGTATCACAGTACCATGAGAATATGGCTTTGCAAAAGTGCGATTTATCCAGAGAATACAGGATGAGATGAGAAAGCCATTCAGTCATGACAGCGTCACTCTGCTTCACACACACCTCAGAGATATTCCTAATTGGAACATATGTCCCATAATACCGAGCTAAAGTCTCTCTCTTATTTGTTTACCTTTATTTTGTTCCACAGCCTATACTGTAAAAATAGCTGTTTGCATTTATTAATGAACATTTATGTTATAACTAGTGCTGTCAATTGATTAAAAAATTCAGTCAAATTCTGTGATTAACTGTGATTAATCATGATTAAAATACTAGCAATTTTTTGTATATTCTGGGGAGATAAAACAAATATATGTGCGGCGTTGTTGGAATAAAATGAAGGAATGCATGACAAACTGGTTACAGGAATCTCTTTTTTTGTTTTTCAACTTCTTTTTCATCTTTTCATTCACAGGTTTAACTGTTAAAGCACATGTTAAAGTATAAGACTGATTGTGCAGCTGCTCAGCACAACCAGTCTTCCACTGTTTGAAACTCCAAAGCTGCTGGGAACTGTTGACCTGGACCTGCGACCATCGAGGCAGGAACCTGCTCCTCTAACCATCAGGCTTTGAACTTGCTTATTTAAATCAGAAGAAGTGTTTCCCACAGTGCTTTATACTTGGGCGACTGTCTACATGAGACACGCCCCCTGCCTTACCCACTGTATCCGTGTTGTCAAACACATCGATTTTTCAGCACACATTGCAAAACAGAGATTAAAAACCACAAAGACTATGTGAGATTACAACATTAAACATAAGTTAAAGGTGAAGTCAGCAGGATTTCACTAAAAATTTGAATATAGAAATGTACAAATGTAATGCTGCTCAATCATCACCTCTGAGCCTCTGTATATGTGCGGCAGTGACTGTGTATGGAGACACAGCGCCCTCTGCCTGTATTTTGATGTTTCGTCTGACTCGGGAAGAGACCGGAGAAAATTACGAATGTGGAGGGAGCATAAGAAAAGGAAATACAGCCCTTGTGAATGAGTGGATAAAACTTGTTCCAGAGCAAGAGTGAGTCTCAGTTTGGCTTTCAGCCATTTTGGAGCACTGAAGGAGAGGCTGGGAAGAGCGATGCAGAGTTGGGCGACTTTGTGATGGACAGGTTGGTGCTAAACACTGGTGGTTAGCTTGTTAGCTTGCTAAATTATCAACTTCTCCATTAAACAAATGTAATATTCCTAGGTAGTTTGCTGTGTAACGTTAGGTAAGCGGTATAGCAGTACATGTAGTACACGCTAAGTTACGATACTTCTGGTTCGTTGAGTCGGGAGGAGGGGCCCAGTTTGAATGTTGTGTTTACAAACAGCAACAAATGAATGATACTGACTCCACCTTTAACATAAAGTAGCCCATCAACCAACCAACTGTTAAACCCCGGTTTGTTTAGTTTGCTGTAGACTGTCAATGCAAGGCGGCTGCACGAGGTACACAGATGCACTCCAGAAACTAAATTCTGCCTTTAAAATAAAGTCACACACTGCAATCAGTTTGCATTCCAGATTAATTGCATGTGTTAACAGGTTAACGTTAGGTTAACGCATGTGGTAGAACCTACACTTGCCATAAAACCTGATAAAAAAAACGCAAACAGCTTTCCTTAGAGTCAGTCTTTAGTTATGGTGTGCAACATGGCAGTGGATCAGGACCCGCCCCCTTTGCTGATAGACAAAGCTCATTCTAAGGACATCAAAACTTGTGTCTCGTTTTCACACCAATGAATATTAAATTCCATTTCTGTCATAATCTACAAATAGATCCCCATAAATCCTGCACACTCGGCATCTAATGTTTCCCAGATTCCCCTGTGTTTTACATCAGTGGTTGCCGTCGCAGTCAAAGTTAGACATTATTAGACAGAAGTTCTATTTAAATGTCAAGATGCTGGCCACACTATCATCACCGCCGTGTTGCTCCTATTTACATTTCAGCAGATGCAATTTTAAGAAATAGGGAAAGGTAAACAGAATTATTTCCTGAGTGTATACACATATGTAATTGACTGCACATTTTCCCCGTGTAGCATGAAGGACCACAGATTTTCATTTTGTTGTACGACGACTATGAACAACTGCAAATTGGTGCCTTGTAATAAATTGTCCTGTATACAACAGGTTTTTGAAACAAACAGAACAACTAAACTTCAGATTTGTTTTCTGTTTTCTGAGCGACTCAACCACACTAGCTCTTTTTCACCGTTAATTTGGACGTTTACATGGTGATAAAAGTATAGTGCCATTCTTACCCCCCGGGGCCCCTAACTCCTGTCAAAAACCCTCAAAATATAAAATGAATAATCAATAAGAGCATCAGTGAGGTGACAAAGCTTACTTTTCATCCTCAGCTGTGAGTCGTGCAATGCAGCTGCCAGCTTTAGGTTTAAAAAATTAAATGCTTGTCCTCATTAGACTGCTTATGCTCATAATATTGTGTATGTAATTTCATTAACAGGGTCATAAATGTAATTACACTAGCTTTCACTGAAGAATTTAGCCTTAAGACATAAATCCTATTAAACATGGAAAATCATTTTAATCACCTGGGAAACTACAGTCTCCTTTTATTTGGCAATGAAGTACTGCTTCTGTACACAGTAACTTTCAGCTGAACAAGAGGACATTAAGTGTCGAATCAAGAAAAAAAAAGAATATTAAAAGAGACGGAGGGTGGAATGTACGGTTAAAACAAAAAAACAAAAAGTAACACTGTTAACAATGCACCCAAAAAGCTTAAACACAACACTCTTAATGAATAAATCTGAGGAGTAAAGTTACACACACACACACACACACAAAGGATCTAATGTGGGGTTTTTTTTAATAGACAAAATGAGTTTGACACTGGTTTGATAGATGTGCAGAGCAGAACAGAAGGCCGACCTAATCACTCCAGCCCTAAATGGATTCATTATGACGACCAACCTGACATGCTGCTACTGCAATGCAGAAAGGAAGTCAGGCAGTGAGGGGGGAGATGACAGGAAGCCTAATATAGCACAATGACGGCAATAAAAATCAGCTCTTGCTTGACGACAAGACATTACACTGAGCTGAGAGTGGTGTACAGTGAGGAAAAGACAGTAAGTACACATTTTATACGGTCTCTTAGGCATTTCATGGTGATGGCGTTTAAACCTAATTAATTACCCATTTATCTGAATGTGATTTCAGCTACCAGGGGGCCTCATTGCAGAAAATGTCCTATCTGCTTGTCTTATCTTAACTTTGGTTCCAAAGACAAAAAAAAAGAAGCAACTCCTTGACTCAAGAAGAGCAAAGAGAAGGATGTGTAAAAACGAAGGACGCCACACTGAAAGAGACTGTTGTAGACAAAAAGAGACTGATACGTAGAGCTTGCTTCACCGCCACAAACTGGATATTCATCTTGTCATGCTGAATGACAACATCAAAGAACAGGCTGGTCAACCGGACTGACAGCTGCAGCTCCTGAAGTAAGCCAGCTGGTCTTGACTAGCGAAAAATGACTGACACACATCCCTCTAGACTGCAGATGTGGAAACTTACACACAATCTGAGAAGATTTCGACTAACTTTTACATCTAATGAAACGTGTGGGGAGAGGCATGGTCACAAGCTTCCTAGCACTAATGAGTATCACTCATGAGCCTAGTCTGTTGTAGCTGGTGCTGCTATTTTTGTTATTTTGAATTCAGGACGAGGTGTATGCCATCCCAATTTAGGTAAAGGATAACGTCCGACAAAGTCTGTGTATCCAAAGCAGAACTTTACCTCGTCACACGCCTCCTCAGACTACACACGCACCGATTTGGTGGAAACAGGCTGGTTACGAGCCAGAGCGGTGTACTTGGAAGAGAGCAGCACCAGATTGTGGTCCGAGTTGCCAAGTGGAGGTAGAGCAGTGGACACATAACTGTCCCTAATATTAGCGTAAGACAAGTCAATACTTCTGTCGTTTCTTGTAGGGCAGGTGACAAACTGCCTGAAAGACGGCGGTGAGGAGGAGAGGATGCGGTGGTTAAAGTCACCATTAATGATCAAAAGAGCGTCAGGCGAGTGACTATGAAGGCAGTGAGCAGCTCGAACTATTGTGTCATTTGCCAGTTTGGCGTTAGTGGATGGAGGGATACAGACCACCATAACAATAGTAGGGCCTACAACTCACCGCCAGCAGATCAATGTTATGATTACACACTCACTCCTTCACTGTGATAAACCACCACTGCTCGTTCACGCACAGACACACCCCTCCTCCCGTCCTCTTGCCTGTCTTCTCCAGGTCCCAGTCCAGTCAGATCGCAGAGAAACCGTTCATCTCCATGTGTGCTGTAGGAATACTGTCATTAAGCCACGACTGCGTGAAGGCTATCATACCCTTAACCACTCATGGTAGGACAGGCTTCAGCCTCGTCCTTACCGGCACGCCACCTCGTCGGCCTCATTTCCTCCACTTCAGCTCAGGAGGTAAATCCAGTGGTGGGAGCAGGCAGTGCACCAGGGCATCCCAAATATTGTGTAGTTCCCAAACAAACAAATCCAGCCCGTAAGAAAAGCCACAGAACGCGTCCAAACACTGTTTTGGTCCCAACGTTATAGTTGTGGTCTTGCGCTCAGGTCAACAACACATACGTCGGTGACGTATCGGTAACACACAGTGACATCAATCCAAACATGCATTTACGCACAACGCCAGGTAGCGAGTTGCTGACAGGGCAGGCGCCATCTTTTAAGCATTCAGCCAGAGCTGAGAACACATCTTCAAGTCGAACAGGATTTCTACACAGGACCTTAAACAACTTTCAGTTCAAACTGAGGGAAAAGGTGCTCATCTGAAAACCACCTTACCATTGGCAGTTGACGTAGGCAGATCAAAATATTCCTGAAGAATACATGTGAGTTTTGCAGTCTGGTATTGATGACGATAAATTCCACTTTTTGCTCCACTGCTTCGTGTACAGTGACTTTGAAATCCACTGGTTAGAAAACAAATCAGTCGAAGAACCCGGATTTGTTTGTGCAGTCTCACGGTGATATGCTGAGTTGGCTCTTTTAGGAGGATTCAGTGACATAAACATGTCGCTGATATTAAATATTTCCCTTCTTTTTGGAATTTACGGAGCTATATGTCATGATTTCTCATGTGGCTATTGTTTTTTTTGTTTGTTTTGTTTTGTTTTTGATGAATTTGTAGAATTACATACAATGATTTGATTTGTGGTCTGTAGTACAACATGGTCCATGACACTAAACCAAATCAATGAAAATCGTCAACAGAATTACCCCTTACAAGACGTCTGCATCATTGGGCATTGTGGCTCTTTACAACCAAGTCCAAGCGTGGGCCGTAATCACCGGTGCAAAGCAAAGTGTGTTGTGGAAAGACCTCTTGGCACCTTGAAGGCCAGGCTGAGGTCCATTTTGTTGAAGGCGCTGGAGGTGGGTGTCCTCTCTCTGTCCTGGAGGATATCACCTGCTGCACGGTGATGAGGACCTACTGGAGCCAGGGTTGATTGATTTAATGAATTTCAAAAATAATTTTGCCTCCAGAGGACAAAAAGTACTGGAGGCAGCTGATCAATTCAAACCCTTTTAATTGTAAAAGCAGACAAAAGCTGTCAATTAACTGGTGTGCTCCAGCCTGTTGTGTCCGCGGGAAGTTTTTTGTCCTTGAGTTTTGAAGCACCTGATTCAGCTGCAGTTTTCAAATATGTTGCACGATTGGAACATTTATATTCTGATTCATTTTGGCTATTTTTAAATTGTTTTCAGACGTCTTCTTATAACGTGTGTAAGCAGGAAAAATGCAACAGGTAAAACGTGAGGATGAGTTCAGATGGTTCTTTAGAAAACCGGTGAGTGATTGTAGTTAAGTTTGCAGTTAATTTGAGTTTAAATGTTCTTTTAGTGTTTTAATGTTTTATTTCTTTATTAAAATGTGTTACATAAGTAAACCTGCTTTGATGTCTGCGAACATTCATTTGTTAGATCTGTATAACCAAAACAACAGGCAAAGCAGATAATTATTTGTTTGTTTGTTTGATTAGACATTTCTCAAGGACTACCAGGAAGGGGCCGTCACTAGAGGCAAAATCCCCATCTCTCCCTTCTTCCCTCCCCCCTTCCCTCCCCCTCATTTCCTCCCAAAAAAACCAACAAAAAATGCCTCTTTCTCTACAGCTTGGCGTTGTCTCTTCTCCCTCTTTCACATTTGCCTCCTCACCTCCTCCAAAAGAGCGGCGGCTGGATGTCCTGACTGTGTCCTGCATTGGGGTCACTACAGAGGGGAGTTAAACCCCCTTGCACATTCCTGCATATCTTGTAGTTTATTCCCCTGTGACTATTGTGTAGCGGTTGTGCCTTACTAGACTAACATTGTGAATAACAAACTTGTATTAAAATGTATTAAATTTCAGCACTAGTGCTCCTCACTGGCTGCCCTGTGGTTCATGATTTCCTATTTACTGATATAAAGTACTGATATAAAGTCAATCTGAGAACATCCGCATGGCTGGAATAATATGAATGTAGTATGAACACTGTGAAAAATAAATTGCTTTGAAATTCACAAGAATTTACAGTTTCATACACAGTTAAATAAATAAATGAATAAATCAGTTTACTGTAGAAAATCACAGTTAGTGGTCCCTAGGGTAACCCTAGGGACTGACCAAAAGAAAAAGCACATGCACTAAAGTGGAACAAGGCAACAACTCTTGACTCTGTGCTTAAAACTTGCAGCTACAGCTACGTCACTCCAGATACGTGAGCGCCACATCCCAGCTGAGCTGGCAACATGTGAGCTAATCACAGACAATGTTCATGATCACACCGGCAGCGCCACAAAGAAGTGTCCCAGACTTGGGTCTCCTCTCGACTCCACAAAGAATACTGCCGAATCTATTTCTCAGGGATGCTGCGTGAAGTTGGACAGAGCAGAAAGTCAAACAGGAAGTTAAGAAAAGAAAAACAGGAAGACAGAAGAATGAAGATGATCAGTTAAGTAGAGCCTGTTGCTGTAAGAGTACGCATTTCAAGACGCAGTTTGTGATAATACTGGTTGGTGGGCATGATTAATCTGAGGGATTATGAGATTATCAACAAGAAAACGAAACAAAATTTAAAAAAAAAAAAAGTTGTCCAAAGTGTCTTTTTTTCTGTTTTTTTCTGTTTTTGCTAAATACTGACGATTTCTCCCTCTTCTGGATTTAATAAATAAATAAATAAATAAATAAAATTGAAACTGTTACTTGAATTACACCCAGCTCAAAGACATAATCGACCCAAGACAAGGGGTGTCGTAACAGAAGCATTACGGTGTGTCCCACTCCAACAGCTCTTCAAATGGAGCCTTCATTTTGCTCATTTTGCTCATTAGCAGCTGTCAGTGTCTCACAAGTCAAAAGTCTGCGCTCAAAGGTGCAGCCTTTGAACTGGAGCACAGGATGGCACATGTAAGCGGTTACTGAGGGCTTGAATGTATGTTGCAGCTGTTTTTAAGTGCCAGTTCTGTGTCATCTCTATCATCAGGGTTTATCGAGTGGGATGTGTGTGCGGCTGCAGGAGGGACAGTTCCTCCTGAGAGTTCCTGGCTTAAACTGGCCCCTCCCCCTCACTACAGAGTATCACTCAACATGACGTCTCACTCGCAGCCGTGAGGGCACTCCATGTGAAGGGGGTGCGTATGAATAAATTGATGCTTACAATGGAGAGGGCAAGTGTCTCCTGCTGTACACCAAACATTTGTCACCATGGATACCTGGTGATGCCCTGTTTGATGAGCTGCTGTGCTCCTCTTACTCTGCATGTATGAAACATACTCCTTCTTCTTTTAGATGCTAAACTAATATGACACTGAAATCAGTTTTGAAGTTTTTTTGCAAATAGAGGACTTTTTTATTTTTGCCATTTCCATTTACCATTCTAATGCGTTACTACAAAATGTGCATCAGATGAACTAATGAAAACACGGCTAGCGTCTGCATTTTCTGCGTAGAGTTGGAGTCAATCTTTGTATTTGTCACACTGACAAATCTACACTGTCCTTGCCAAAACACTTAATCCAAAGGTAATATTGTCTTGTTCCTTCAGTTTTTATTTATTTATTCATTTATTTGTTGGTGCTAAAGCCCCAATTAAGCCTTGTATTTGGTTGAATGTTCCTTTTCACTGTTATGTAGCTCTTGTTTTTTACCACTGAAGTTATTTAAAAGTTGTTTATCTTTTTTTTGTGAGGAGGTTAAATTCAGTTTTAAAGAGAAATGTCGAGACAAGATGGGAGAGAGAGGCTCATAGGTGAAACTTGTTGAGCAGCAGGTTCAGGCTCACTTGCTGCATTTATTTTATTTAGAAGAATCAATTATTTATTATATTGTGTTAATTAAATGTACACGTTTAGTGTTCCAAATGTTCTATATATTGTTTAAAAATAGATTGTGTTCAAAGGAGAAAAACAATTGTTTTTGCACCCAGACATTTCAAAATAACACATTTTTGGAGCTGTAATCGTAATACAGTGATACCATAAAAGCGTGAAGTTTTTGCTTATCATACAGTCAGAATCTCAAACCAGCCAGTAACTTGTTATGGCTATTATTAAAAACCATAGATTAAAAAACAACAAGAGGCTGTTACCAGATGCAAGTTACCAGAG